>CM065708.1:1681508-1706508 GCA_017654935.2 Phymorhynchus buccinoides | reverse complement strand
CCCCAAACTCTGAACCGGACTAAGGTGCAAACACAAGTTGGAACGATTATCACGCAGGTTCTACTACAGTGGAACCTCCCTTAGAAGACCTCCCATTATAAGACTCCCTCCCATATAAGACCTACTTCTTTGAGACATTGCCCTTCTTTGTAAGTGTTAAAATTACCTCCTTTATAAGACCTACTTCTTTGAGACATTGCCCTTCTTTGTAAGTGTTAAAATTACCTCCCTTATAAGACCCCTCCCTTATAAGACCTCCCATTATAAGACTCCCGCAAGGAATTCTGATCGATTCTCGGCCTTTTGGCTAAGACAGCGATTCAGGAACATAAATTTTTGTTTATACCCTGGTTGGTTTGTTCAGCCCGTCATACATGGCGAAAGCCGATATGCGACGTTAAACTGAACTTCCATCCACGGCTTTCGCGACGTTAAACTGAACTTCCATCCAGACTCCCTCCCATATAAGACCTACTTTTCTGAGACATTGCCCTTCTTTGTAAGTATTAAAATTCCCTCCCTTATAAGACCCCTCCCTTATAAGACCCCATTTTGGATGATTTTTGAAGGTCTTATAGGGAGGTTTCACTGTAGCACCAATAGTTTTATTATCTTCCCTGGCCATTTATCACACTCCATGGCTCTGAATGGTCGACGGTGAAAAAGGTGAAAACAGCCAACAGCAAGGTGAGAGCCAGAGCTGTACCCTTCATTATTTCCACACCAATGGAAACAGTGCTTTTCCCCCGTGGGGATACCGGGGGGTCTTTTATATAAATAGTTCCCTCACCTTCCGGAAGTGCTGTGCTTGTAACTTCCTCTAATCTGTCACTCTCTTTGACTGCCTTTTCCCTTTGCTTACCGTCTATCTACTATCTTTCTGCCTTACAACCGGTCCATTCTCCTGCCTTTTTTCACGAAACACTTTCTAAACGATTTCCTCCAGCCCCGAAGACGGACATGCTGGGCCTAATTATTTCTTAGGCGTATAACGGCAGCATGATGCATCTGTGCTCATAATTGACAGGAAACTGTCTGAGCGATCAAAGAAGAAGAAGAAGAAGAAGAAGAAGAAGAGAAGAAGAAGAAGAAGAAGAAGAAGAAGAAGAAGAAGAAGAAGAAAAAAAAACATGGCTTCTTCTTCCGCGTTCCAGGCCATATGGCCATAATGGGTAAGGTACGCACGTGTCCAGAAATATGCCAGTACAACCCAGTATTTTGTTAATGACTATGGCTCCTGGTGCTGAGAAACAGCCTCTAAATGAAACACCACCTGGCATCAAGGGCTCAGGAACATAACTCCAATTAAAACTCAGCCAGCTGTCTCTTACTGAGTGAGCCTTGTCAGACATCAGAATGGTCTGAAATCCGATCCTCTGAAGACCGCGGTAAAGGGGACATCAAGGCCCTAGACTGAAGAGAGACATCGCTGAATGAAATGAGTTCCCAACAATGACCCAAAAGGCTGAATACAGTGAGAAATCACTGCAAAATGCTATTTCACAGAAAAGATAACACTGAATCAAAAGCCAAAAGCTCTGACAAGAGAAGTCAACCCTCTTATCTGTCAGCAATTCTTAATCCTCTGACAATTCTGATGCCTGCTTGTCCATCACAGGGCTCCCAGGGACCCCCATTTGGGGGTCTATGAAGCACTAAAATTCTCAAGGACCCCCTAAAAGAATGTGCAGGGGGTCCCAGGGATGCACTAGAACAAATATTTTTAGCATTTGCAATGCCACTGGGACCCTCTATTCTGCCTCTAGGACCCTCTATACTGTTAGTGAAGGAGTCCCTGGGACCCCTTGTTTTGCGGGACGATTGGGAGCCCTGTATCTATGGTTCATTCACAGGACTGCTTGCAAATGGTAGCCTACCACCGGCCTAGCCACACTGCATACGATCTGACCCCAATACCATACGATTGTGACGATGTCTGTGAGTCATGATTCGCCTGAAATACTTCCGTCTAAAAAATAACTCTACTTTGTTCCGTTCACTCTGCTCATGTGGACCCCAATAACCCAAGTTCGAACCTGGGTGCAGGGGATTTTTCCTCTCACTCTGCACTAGGCCTTATGGTCTGAACGTGGAGTCTTTTGGATGAGACGATAAACCGAGGTCCTGTGTGCCCATGCACTTAGCACACGTTAATCCCAGTGGCAACGAAAAAGTTGTCATTTTGTCAAAATTTACACCCCACCCCCACCCCTTTCCTTCCTCAACAGTCACATAAAAATTGCATGCAAATTTGTTTTAATAAACTTGTGTGGCGCGCCTCTGGCTGCGACGTTCTCTCCAGGTGGGAGCAACCCGAATTTCACAGACGCCTCTGTGACTATAAAGTACATAATACTTAATCATAATAATAATAATACCATACTACACAAGTACTATTACTATGCACTAGCTGGGATAACTCAGTTTTTTTCACTGACAATGTCACAGTGTTAATGACAGTACGTAATGTCACAGAGTTAATGTCACAGTGTTTATGACAGTACGTACTGATCCATACAGTTTATTAATAGGTCCACAGATTGATCAAGATAAAAGCTTTTTGAAAAATCAATGTCAGCAGTTTGAACTCTGTCCAATTTCGGGGTGAATTGTGCACAGCGGAGATACCTTAACCCTTTCTCTGCCGAACTTCATGTTGCGGGATGGAAAGGTCTCTTTCTAGTAGATTGTCACAAACTATAATTTTATCATTACAGTGGGACCTGCCTTATATGACCTCCCTTTATAAGACTCCCTCCCACATAAGACCTACTTCTCTGAGACATTGCCCTTCTTTGTAAGTACAGTGGAACCTGCCTTATATGACCTCCCTTTATAAGACTCCCTCCCACTCCCACATAAGACCTACTTCTCTGAGACATTGCCCTTCTTTGTAAGTACAGTGGAACCTCCCTTATATGACCTCCCTTTATAAGACTCCCTCCCACATAAGACCTACTTCTCTGAGACATTGCCCTTCTTTGTAAGTACAGTGGAACCTCCCTTATAAGACTTCCCATTATAAGACTCCCTCCCACATAAGATCTTCTTCTCTTTGACATTGCTCTTCTGTGTAAGTAGTCAAATTACCTCCCTAATAAGACCTCTTTTTGGATGATTTTTAAGGTGTTATAGGGAGGTTCCACTGTATTAAAATTACCTCCCTTAAAGACCACTCCCTTATAAGACCCCTCCCTATAAGACCACATTTTGGATTATTTTTGAAGGTCTTATAAGGGAGGTTCCACTGTATTAAACTTACCTCCCTTATATTAAGTTATAAGAC
Organism: Phymorhynchus buccinoides; assembly: GCA_017654935.2. Lineage (NCBI taxonomy): Eukaryota > Metazoa > Mollusca > Gastropoda > Neogastropoda > Raphitomidae > Phymorhynchus > Phymorhynchus buccinoides. The sequence continues at coordinate 1,703,222 of CM065708.1, read as the reverse complement.
CTCATATTGGATGATTTTTTAAGGTCTTATAAAGGAGGTTCCACTGTATTAAAATTACCTCCCAATAAGACCCCTCCCTTATAAGACCCCTCCCTTATAAGACTCATTTTGGATGCTTTTTGAAGGTCTATTAAGGGAGGTTCCACTGTATTAAAATTACTCCCTTATAAGACCCCTCCCTTATAAGACCTCATCTTGGATGATTCTTGAAGGTCTTATAAGGGAGGTTCCACTGTATTAAAATTACTCCCTTATAAGACCCCTCCCTTATAAGACCTCATCTTGGATGATTCTTGAAGGTCTTATAAGGGAGGTTCCACTGTATTAAAATTACTCCCTTATAAGACCCCTCCCTTATAAGACCTCATCTTGGATGATTCTTGAAGGTCTTATAAGGGAGGTTCCACTGTATTAAAATTACCTCCCTTATAAGACCCCTCCCTTATAAGACCTCATCTTGGATGATTCTTGAAGGTCTTATAAGGGAGGTTCCACTGTATTAAAATTACTCCCTTATAAGACCCCTCCCTTATAAGACCCCCCTATTAGACCTCATTTTGGATGATTTGTCAAGGTCTTATAAGGGAGGTTCCACTGTAATTAATGAGTCAGTAACCCTATCGCTGTTGACCTTCACACCGTTGAGGTGAGGGAGACCTTCAGAAGAACACATGGTCATTTCAGTATCAGACTGTATGCTATGTCACCGATGCTATGTGTACGCGACTTGCACATCGTCGGTGAAATTCAAAAACCTTGTATCTCAATTTCGGTAGTTTTGAGAAAAATGGAAAAAAAAAACTGTTTTAAAAAGTAACCGCGTTGACCACAATTGATTAACTATGATGAACATGCTGTTCAAGACATTGCAGGTTTAGTCCTGCATTTTGATAAAATTACTTTTTTTTAAAAATTAGACTTGAATTGTAGTTGAAAAGAACGAAGATACAAGGTTTTTGTCCTTAACTAGATATCTAAATTTGGGACTTTCGAGTGTTCCTTCTATTTTCACAACCTCATTTACCCCAAGTCGTTAGAGATACAAGCTTTTGGTGGAAGGTGGTGGGAAAAATTAGAAAGCTGACTATGTATCTAACTAAAAAAAATCGAGATGAGGTTTTTGAATTTTACCGACAACATGCTGCATGTATGTATGCTGCAGTCAGTCGTTTCTGAAGGATAGCAGAGAGGGGCAGCTGCTATGCCAGTCAGTCGTTTCTGAAGGATAGTAGAGAGGGGCAGCTGCTATGCCAGTCAGTCGTTTCTGAAGGTTAGCAGAGAGGGGCAGCTGCTATGCCAGTCAGTCGTTTCTGAAGGATAGCAGAGAGGGGCAGCTGCTATGCCAGTCAGTCGTTTCTGAAGGATAGTAGAGAGGGGCAGCTGCTATGCCAGTCAGTCGTTTCTGAAGGATAGCAGAGAGGGGCAGCTGCTATGCCAGTCAGTCGTTTCTGAAGGTTAGCAGAGAGGGGCAGCTGCTATGCCAGTCAGTCGTTTCTGAAGGATAGCAGAGAGGGGCAGCTGCTATGCCAGTCAGTCGTTTCTGAAGGTTAGCAGAGAGGGGCAGCTGCTATTCCAGTGGGCTGGGCCTAACAATGTGTTTATAGTGGAGGCCTTGCCCAGGGTACATCCCCGCTCTCTCGGCCAAAAGGCTTTGAGGACAGATGGCTGAGGAAGGTCCCTCAAAGGCCAACCAATCCCTTTGGCTGCAGCACTACACACAGTGCAAACAGCCCCCTCAGTTTGAGAGTCATAGTCTTCCACAAGAGACTAAGCTGGACCATACATAGAAAATCATATCGTCGGTGAAATTCACAAACCTATCTCAATTTTGGGGGGGTTTGACTCAAACTTTGAGTTAAATACATAGTCACCTCTCTAATTTTTCCCGCCACCTTCCACCAAAAGCTCGTATCTCTAACGACTTTCTATCTGGGGTAAATGAGGTTGTGAAAATCGAAGAAAAACTCGTAAGTCCCAAATTCAGATCTAGTTAAGGACAAAAACTTTGTATCTTCATTCTTTTCAAGTCTAAAATGATCTTTTTTTAGAAATTTTAACGAAATGCAGGACTAAACTCGCAATGTGTTGAACAACATATTCATCATAGTTAATCAATTGTGGTCAACGCGGTTAATTTTTAAAAGTTTTTTTAATTTTTCTCAAAACTACCAAAATTGAAGGAGGCCATCTACATCGCGGCCGCCAAGCCCACACTCAACCGTGACCGTGGGAGACACACCTTGCCCGCGGCTTATTCATCCCTGGTTCAGTCATGCGCCGTGGGTGCAGCCTTGAGCCATGGGTGCAGCCTTGAGTCGTGGGTGCAGCCTTGAGCCGTGGGTGCAGCCTTGAGCCATGGGTGCAGCCTTGAGCTGTGCTCACGATCATGCGCACTGAACCACCAGTGGCCTCTCAGCAGACGACGCTGACGAAGGGAGCGTGACGCCCCTGAAAGCTCCGAGGTGAGCCTACACTTTTGCTGAGTAAAACTGTTTTAAAATTCGTTTATCATACCAAAATTGAGATACAAGGTTTTTGAATTTCACAGACGAATTATTGGACAGCTCTCACCTTACTATTGAACCCTACTACACGACAGTCAAAGGGTTAACACTACAATCTACCTTTCTTTCCTGGACTATTACCCCATTGAATGGGCCGTACTGCCCTATCTTTATCTGTCCTTTCTTATCGTCAGCTAAACAAACATGGACCATCATCCTGTGTACTTTGGAATGGGGGTCAGCGGGGTCAAATGTTTAACTCCACGTTCACATGATAACTCTAGGTCCACAATCAAAAGGTTTCTAATAACTGAGCACTCCCATTCTACTGTGTATTCAAAAATATGTGGTGAAAAAAGGCAAATATTAATAGTAATAAAGAAAGCTTATGAAGTTATATAGCGCACATTCCAGGCTAGCTGCTCATGGCACTTTACAAAAAATACATTTAACCAAATCACATCAATACCCATGCTTGCACGCACACAAGCACACACACTGACGAACATGGCATATCATTTATATATGTGCATGCACACATATACATACGTACGCACGTGTGTACATACATACATACGCACAGACACACACACATACACACCTATGCCTACACACACACGAGCACACACATGGAAAATATTCTAATATCACAGTTCCTCTTTCCATGATAAATGCTCATGTTTTCCATCTGGTCAGCACGTATCCACAGATCGTTTCCTACAAGAGGCTTTTCACTGGCTGTGGTTTTAACAGTCACAGCGGTCTCTTGACACTGGACAATTTTAACGGTCACTAAAAGGGCCAGCCTCACGTCCACTAAAACCACACGACTGTACGATACGATTCGATCACGTGGTCTCCAACAACAAATATGATTGGCGCATCGAGATCACGTGATCGAATCGTATCGTACAGTCGTGCGATTTTAGCAGGCGTGTGGCCGGCCCTTAGCTCACTCTCATCAAACATTGTTCTGCCAAACTGAAAATCCTTGAGCCTGTTGTGAACTTTTTGTTTCTGAACGGGGGGCAACGCAGGGCACCCAGGGACCCCCATTTGGGTATGTGTGTGTTCCCCTGTCAGGACACATGACTGATTAATTTTGTTAACGCTGGCGCGCTTTGTCTTCTTGATTTCTGCAAGAGCTATGCGCGCTAGGGCATTGTCCTGTTGATTTCTCTAGTCTCAGGACAGTTTGTCCTATTACTTTTCAATCCTCGGTACATCACTGGAGACAGAGACAGAGACTGAGAGAGATGGAGGAGGTTTTGGTGGGTAGACTACTAGTACTAGACAGCCAGACAACCGGCCAGACTGGGACAGTTCAGCGGTACCCAGCATGATGCCGGCCCAACCACTGCCCACCCCAGGGTCTGATGTTTGTGTATAGACTATAGTGCTCTGCCAACAGCCTTCCGAAGAAGGTTTTGACAGAAGGGGCCTCGATGGTTTCTGGAAGCAGGGCGTTCCATTCTCTGATGGCGCGGGGGTAAGAAGGAGCTGCGCTGCTGGGTGCGGCAGGGGATCCTGCTGAACTGCTCACTGTGTCCTCTTCTCGCTCTTGCAGCTAAGGGCTGCAGATCTCTGTGTCTGACGTGGAGCTGTCTTTTGAGGATCTTGTAGGTCGTGAGTCTTGTGGCGGCTCTTCGTTTTTGCAGCGTGGGCCACTCCCAACTTGGTGAGCATGGCAGTCACCCCCCCTCCCTTTTTTGAAAGACAAAACCCTGACTCACACAGCTTCTGTTGCTGGCTTAGGCTCATCTTTGGGGGGTTATTTAAATAAAATAACCATTTAATCTTACTCTATAATAATAACAATAGAGTCTATTGTTATGTGGGATGGTAGTTGTTCATGATGAAGCGTGCTGATCTTGGTTGGATCGCCTCAATGTCACTCAGGGCTCACAATCATCCCGCAAAACAAGGGGTCCCAGAGACTCCTTCACTTACAGTATAGAGGGTCCTAGAGGCGAGATAGAGGGTCCCAGTGGCATTATGAATGCTAAAAATAATTTTTCTAGTGCATCCCTGGGATCCCCTGCACAATCATTCTTTTAGAGGGTCCTTTAGAATTTTAGTGCTTCAAAGACCCCCAAATGGGAGTCCCTGGGAGCCCTGGTCAATGGTGATTTTTCTGTGCAGTGGGATCCCACACAGCGACACTCGAGGCGTATTCAAGGTGGGGATGTACAAGAGTTTTATCAATATAATCCTGTTCTTTGATACTTACTCCTCTGGCTGGTCTTGAGGGATCTCCTGATGAAGCCAAGGGCTTCCTGTTTAGATGTCATTGACATTAATGACAGTCTTGTTGATGAAACAACTCAAATTCAACTCTAGGGTAAAAAAAAAAGTGAACCATAGGCCTTTATAATCTCGGTAAAACCAATCTGACAAACATAGTTCCCTCCCCCCCTTCCCTTTTTTGAAAGACAAACCCTAAACAATAACACAGCTTCTGTTGCTGGTTTAGGCTCAATTTATTCTGGTTTATTTAGAGAAAATAATCATTTAATCTTACTCTATTGTTAATGTGCAAAGCCTGCTCAGTACTGTAGCATCCAAAACCATTGAATTTTAAAAATGAAACTGTTGGGGGGAGGGGATGGGTGTGCAGCTTAACTCCTCTTTTGCAGAATATAATAATAATAATAATAATTTTATTTGCTATAGCACCAACAATCCACACTATGAGCATGCTCTGTGTGCTTTACAAATTGAAATATAAATAGAACATCAGACATGAAGTAAAATCAGAAAATAACAAATAAGGAATAGCATACACTGGATAAGAAAATACAAGATAACATGGTCCACATACCACAACCGACAACACATTCATAAGATAACAACAGATTAAAACTTACGTACTAAAACATAACATTAACAGGCATATAATATACACTGCGTAATACTAATAGCAGTAATTAGCACACATGAAAACGTAAGATAACATGATTTACAAACTTACAATAGACTACACATTCAGAGATAGTTAAATCTTGCGTGTTAAAACATAATAACTATATAAAGCATTTTTAATAGGATCATACATAAACAACATACATGTAACATGATTCACATACCCACAATAGACAAGACATTCCTAAGATAACAACAGATTAACTTAACTTAATCATTAAGACGAGCCAACCATAAAAAACAACATAAGAATGCAAAAATACAAGCCCACACCAACAGATGCAGGCATACACATGTATATATTATATGACTCTGTGCCAAAAGGTGGGCATGAAAAGTGGACATAGAGGGTAAAAAATGAAACTATTAATACCATTTAAATACATGCATATTTAGAAAGGATATAAATGAGGCAAAACATGTGCAAAGTGGCAGGAAAATTTTTCAACCGATTTCTGAGAAAATAGTGATAATGTGGTGTCCCCCACCTGATGACAAACATCAATGATTACATCACAACCATGGTGTTATGTCACAGTATTTTCTCATAGCTCCAGCAAATCATGTTGTGTTAAGTTGTTTTCATTGTTTGCTATTAGTCTGTGACATTTCCTGTTGAAATTTGTTGTTAGTATGATGATTATTATGGGTCTGTTGAGGTAACAAATGACCTTTGTCATCACTTTACATTTGAAAGTTGCATCAAATACACTAATTCTGTCTTTAAGTACTTAAGATGCCATAAAAAAAACAATTACAACTTAACTGAATATTTTCTACCAAACTATTAATTGATTCATGTCATTGTTTTTGTTTTATTACACAATGTGTGAAAAATGTATGACAAACATCAAAGTTACCTACATAATTTATTTTCCAGTTTCTGGCCAAAATGTCTATGAATAACTGTATTTTTGTCAACTACAGTAAGCAGAATACTTTAAAGAAAATAATAACTTGCATGAATAAAAACAAATTCCAAAAAATGTTGAATTATTTATCATAATTCACTATTTACACCATAGGACATGTATGACGAACATCATAGTTACATTAATAATTTTCATTAAGCACTATTTTTTCATTTATCTTTCTATGAAGGCTGCAAAGTGCTCTAAATGAATGACTAAACCCACTGAAGTGGTGTTTATTTGTTTATTAGATGGTTAGACCAATAAAACCAGCTAAATTTGATAATTAACATTTTCTTGATGACGAACATCAAGTCCAGTAAAATGATTACATTGAACATTTGGATTAGTGCAGAAGAAAGAAATGAACATGCTGGTGTTAAATAAGGGTAGGGGTCAACTTTATATGACAGTTTAATTGTAAAATAAAAGAGAGCAAGTTAAAAATATATATCTTGAGGATTTTATTGAGCATTATAGCTTAGGTATGACGGATGTCAAGTGTTACATCTAAGTCAGAACCTTTAAGAGAAAGTACAATATTATTTAAAATAATATATTTTGTAAAAAACTTTTATACTCCTATGATAAAGTAATATCTGCTCCAACAAAGCATGACATTTTCATGTATTTTGGATTTACATAAGTGAAAATTGTTGGGAAGTTTGATTTTGGTTGAATGATTACATCAAAAATGATGTTTGTCATCAACATTGGTTTAAGTCTAATAACTAACAGAACTTTCATTTTTGAATGTTACAATCTTTAGCGTTTACTAATGAGGTACTTTTGCATAACCTGTCCAAATTTCAAGTAATTTTACTGGAGTTTGTGTGTTCTAGCACTTGTTGAAATCATGACTATTTGCAATGTCCACTTTTGAAGACCAGATTTTGGGGCTGATTTGACATTCATTGTCACATAACTAAATAACTACTGGTCTTACAAAGCTGATATTGTCTCTAGTGTCTTTTCAGACATTTGTCTGTATGTTTATAACATAAGCACAACAGTCAGAAGGTTATGTGACAATTTATTGAGAATGTAAGTACCTGACCCTCTCTGTGCTCACCTTTTGGCACAGAGTCATATATACTCCCAATACAAACACACATGCACGCGCACATGCACACACACACACACACACAACACACGTACGCATGCAAGCACACATGCATGCAGACACATGCACCCAATCCATCATTTTCCTCACTCTGGTGGATCAGTCAAGGTATTTATGGAAGAGGTAGGTTTTCAGCTGAGATTTGAAGGTTTGGAGGGAGGTGCTTTTTCTGATAGAAAGAGGTAGAGAGTTCCAAGTTGTAGGTCCAGACACAGAGAAAGATGTTTTACCACAGGAATTCAAAGAGTATCTAGGGACAGTAAGCAGAGAAGAGTCTTGTGATCTCAGTGCTCTAGAAGACATGTAAGGCTGAAGGAGGTCAGAAAGATACGAGGGCACACATTCAGAGTTGAGGCATTGAAAGCAGAGAGTGGCTAGTTTGTACTCAATTCTGGCCTTAACAGGCAGCCAGTGAAGGGCACACAGAAGAGGGGTTGCATGATCAGAGGAGGATACAGTTGGGGAGGGGGGACTGGGGGCAGTGATGTCCGGAGGCCCCGGTCATATGCCATTGACCTATTAAAATTGAAAATGTCCTATTGGTAATTGTGTTCTCCCTTGTCAAAACAAATATCTCAATTCTCATTATCTGATTAAATGCTTAACACTGGCACGCTTCTTCTTCTTCTTTCTCTTCCAAACCACCATCATCAAGTTGATGGCTCTGTTGGTATAAAACATGGGGACTTCGGTCAGGCAGAAACTGTAGATAAAAACATGGCCGCCTGGGTGATCGGCATTGATATGGAACATTGGAAGGGATCTTAGGGATGGAGGGTTTTGATGGGGGAGGGGGGGGTAGGAGGGGATGTGGAGGGGTGGATAATCAACAGAACTTCACTTGTTACAAACAAAAGGGTTAGCCTATGCAGAGGGGAGGGGATGGAGGAGGGGAGGGCGTAAACAAGCAAAACAAAATTTGATTCGCGCCAGCTTGACTCATCAGATCAATCTTAGCCGTATTGATTGACACACAAAAACTCACGCAAAATAAAATCACATCGAGGCATGATGATCGACTTACCTCTGACTCAGTGACTGTTCGTCTGCGTTCTTATCTTATTTTAGGCTTAGTGTAATATTGATCAATTCAGATGGGATGTCGCCAGCTGTAAGAAGCTTGCTGAGTCAACCGAAAGCTATGCGGTTTATGCAGTAGTCCAGATAAATACATCTGCTAGACTCTGTGCAGAGTACGTATGCACATGTATACATGTATGGAATCGATCTGCTGAAGGCGACCATGTAATCCCGGCCACGCAGTTCATGTTCAGATTGTCGTCGGCAAAAAAGTGCGCCTGGGTTCCACGTCATCAAAATGTGCGTAAACACACATTGGGTAAAATGTCTTTTTACGCAAATTTGTCACATGTGAAATCAGGTCCATAACACAACGGGAGTATGTTGCGATTGGAACGAATGCCTATGCGTTTGCGTGTCTGTCTGTCTGTCTCGCTGTCCCTCTCTCTCTGCCCCTTTCTCTCTGTCTCTCTCTGTCTGTGTATCTGTCTCTCTACACGCATGTTTGTGTGTGAGTGCGTGCACGCGCAGTGTGTGTGTGTGTGTGTGTGTGTGTGTGAGTGCGTGCACGCGCAGTGTGTGTGTGTGTGTGTGTGTGTGTGTGTGTGTGTGTGTGTGTGTGTGTGTGTGTGTGTGTGTGTGTGTGTGTGTGTGTGTGTGTGTGTGTGTACGAGTGTCTTCTTCTCCTTAGGCAGCCAACTTCATCACGTTGAAGATTCTGCTGCACTTTAAGGGGTAGTACGAAAAAGAGAGAAAATAGCAAAAGATAGAGAACAAAGCGAAACGATAAGATATTATGGGGGAAAATAAATTATCCCAAGATAGATAGGAAATAATTGAAGTATTTATAGATACCACAGTTTACTATGTAGAAAGATATTCCGAGATTCAAAACCGAAGGAAGTTAGTGAGATATTTGAAGATTTTATTTGGGAAAGGGAAAAAAAAGATGGGGTTGGGTGGAAGGGCTGGGGGGTGGGGGTGATAGAGGGAAAGACAAGTTAAAAGTCATGCCCGACAGTTAAATGCCCCCAGTCTAGCCAGGGACACCCGGGCCCCACATGATGCATGTAGAGTGTCATGCACGACCGTTAAGTCCCCCCAGATCAGCCATAAATAAGTTTCTGATTTGAGCTCCTCCGAAATCGGAATGAGTCGTCTGAATGCAGCGAGGAGACCAGTGAAAACTGAAAATGAAAACCGGACACATATACGTACCTGACCCATTATGGCCATATGGCCTGGGAACACAAAAGAAGAAGAAGAGGAAGCATGATCCATTTCTTCTTCTTCTTTGCTGATCACTCAGACAGTTTCTTGTCAATTATGAGCGTAGATGCGTCATGCTGCCGTTATACAGTTATGAGGAAGCGTGATCCGCCCATTTCTTCTTCTTCTTTGCTGATCACTCAGACAGTTTCTTGTCAATTATGAGCGTAGATGCGTCATGCTGCCGTTATGAGGAAGCATGATCCATTTCTTCTTCTTCTTTGTTGATCCCTCAGTTTCTTGTGAATTATGAGCGTAGATGCGTCACGCTGCCGTTATAATAGTTATGAGGAAGCATGGCCCATTTCTTCTTCTTCTTTGCTGATCACTCAGACTGTTTCTTGTGAATTATGAGCGTAGATGCGTCATGCTGCCGTTATAATAGTTATGAGGAAGCATGGCCCATTTCTTCTTCTTCTTTGCTGATCACTGAGACTGTTTCTTGTGAATTATGAGCGTAGATGCGTCATGCTGCCGTTATAATAGTTATGAGGAAGCATGGCCCATTTCTTCTTCTTCTTTGCTGATCACTGAGACTGTTTCTTGTAATTATGAGCGTAGATGCGTCATGCTGCCGTTATAATAGTTATGAGGAAGCATGGCCCATTTCTTCTTCTTCTTTGCTGATCACTGAGACTGTTTCTTGTGAATTATGAGCGTAGATGCGTCATGCTGCCGTTATAATAGTTATGAGGAAGCATGGCCCATTTCTTCTTCTTCTTTGCTGATCACTCAGACTGTTTCTTGTGAATTATGAGCGTAGATGCGTCATGCTGCCGTTATAATAGTTATGAGGAAGCATGGCCCATTTCTTCTTCTTCTTTGCTGATCACTCAGACGTAGATGCGTCATGCTGCCGTTATAATTGGCCCATTTCTTCTTCTTCTTTGCTGATCACTGTGTTTCTTGTGAATTATGAGCGTAGATGCGTCATGCTGCCGTTATAATAGTTATGAGGAAGCATGGCCCATTTCTTCTTCTTCTTTGCTGATCACTCAGACTGTTTCTTGTGAATTATGAGCGTAGATGCGTCATGCTGCCGTTATTGTTTGGGGCTAAGAATTTCCAGAACAATGTCAGAAGAACGGATCAGTAAGGCAGAAAGACAGCAGATGACAGCATACACAAAGGGAAAAGGCAGAGTCAAAGAGAGTGACAGATTAGAGGAAGTTACAAGCACATAACTTCCAGAAGGTTGGGGGATTATTTGTGTAAAGACTTCAGGGATCATCCCAACAGCCGAAGCACTTGAACACTATGGTACAAACGCATCAGCTAGGGATGAGAACATTACGTGTGCAACCGTTTTTGATTACCCCGCCACGTGAGCAGCCACACTCCGTGTTCGGAGGAAGGGGTCGTTTCGACCTGTCAGGTCTCATCAGCATGCCTAGCAGGCATGGACGACCAACTTGCTTTTCCAGTCGTCACCTTCTTTCCAATGAAGGATTTTTACTTTATGCCCTATTTAAGACATACCTCATTTCCCCACCACCATAGAAAAGGAGGTCTTTTTTTTCTTCACAAAATGTGAAATAAAATCTTATTAATATTTCAGGTCCCAAAAAGCCAATTCAGTGAGAATCGTTGTTACAATCTGCAATGCTTTTTTTAATGTTTGGATGCTTGCTTGTTTGAGCTCGTCAAAGGGTTTTGAATTAACCGAAACGTTGCTGTCACAACTACGTACGGTGTTGTTTTTATTTATTCCACATTTTTGTGCGGCATCTCCATAGTCCGACGTTTAAAGCTCCGACTGACGTGGGATTGCTCTGACGTGGCAAGAATCAGACTTTTTTTTTTTTTTTTTTTTTTTTTTTTTGGGGGGGTCGACGTGGCATTGCTCTCTCTCTCTCTCTCTCTCTCTCTCTCTCTCTCTCTCTCTCTCTCTGTCTCTGGATTTCTATTTATGTATGTTCGTCTTTCTGTGTCTCTCCCTGTTTCTCTCTCTCTCTCTCTCTCTCTCTCTCTCTCTCTCTCTCTCTCTCTCTCTCTCTCTCTCTCTCTCTCTCTCTCTCTCTGCCTGTCTGTCTCTCTGTGTCTCTCTGTCCGTCTGTTTGTCTGTCTATCTGTCTCTGTATTTCTATTTCTGTCTGTTCGTCTTTCTGTGTCTCTCCCTGTTTCTCTCTCTCTCTCTCTCTCTCTCTCTCTCTCTCTCTCTCTCTCTCTCTCTCTCTCTCTCTCTCTCTCTCTCTCTCTCTCTCTCTGCCTGTCTGTCTCTCTGTTTCTGTCTGTCCGTCTGTTTGTCTGTCTATCTGTCTCTGTATTTCTATTTCTGTCTGTTCGTCTTTCTGTGTCTCTCCCTGTTTCTCTCTCTCTCTCTCTCTCTCTCTCTCTCTCTCTCTCTCTCTCTCTCTCTCTCTCTCTCTCTCTCTCTCTCTCTCTCTCTCTCTCTCTCTCTCTCTCTCTCTCTCTCTCTCTCTCTCTCTGCCTGTCTGTCTCTCTGTTTCTGTCTGTCCGTCTGTCTATCTGTCTCTGTATTTCTATTTCTGTCTGTTCTCTCTCTCTCTCTCTCTCTCTCTCTCTCTCTCTCTCTCTCTCTCTCTCTCTCTCTCTCTCTCTCTCTCTCTCTCTCTCTCTCTCTCTCTCTCTGACCTGTCGGACTATTGCAACAACGTCGGACTACTGTCACAAACTGCAACATCATCGGACCAATGAAAGCCGGACTATCAAGACGCACCTTTTGGGGGGGCTCACCCGTGTCAACGAAGATAGTTCATGTTGTTTCGTTCTTTTTTCCTTTCTTTCTTTTTGTTTTTATTTTTGGGTGGGGGTGGGGTGGAGATCTTTCTAGAAGTTGTGGTGTTCTAGCGTCACATTTAAAGGTCAGGCAAGTTACGGAGAAGTGACGAAGAGCATGTTCACAATGTTATTTTTCGTGCGGTGAAGATCAAAGGCACCATAGTCTATCCCTATATAGCCTCCATAGTATTGCTCTGATAGTAAATCTCCTTATCCTCAATAGTATTGCTCTGATAGTAAATATCCATATCCTCAATATTATTGCTCTGATAGTAAATATCCATATCCTCAATAGCATTGCTCTGATATTAAATCTCCTTATTAATAATAATAATAAGCATTTATATGCGCTTGATCTTAAACAAGCCCTAAGCGCTTACAATAACAAACAAATAAATGAATAACCCCACCCACAAAACAAAGACAAACAACAACAACAACAAACAAACAAACAAAACAAAAACAAAAAGCAGTAGAAAATATGAGAATGTCAAAAATGTCATCGCACACACACACACACACGCGCGCGCGCGCGCGCACATAAACGCGCACACACAAACAAAACGCACACACGCACACCACACCACACCACACCACACAACACAACACAACACAACACAACACCACACCACACCACACCACACAACACACGCCCGCATAAACCACACACTGTACACAAACACACGCGCAGAGAAGGGACAAAAATTAGTTTCCAAAAGAACAGAGCAGGCTACGATTTGAAGAGAGTGGTTTTGAGGGAAGACTTAAATGAAGAAAGGGAGTTGGCAGAACGGAGAGGAAGAGGGAGTTTGTTCCAAGTAGAGGAGGCCTGAAAAGAGAAGGAACCTTCACCGAGAGTCCTGGTGCGGTAACGAGGGATCTGGAGGAGAGAAGTGTCAGAAGAGGAGCGTAACTGTCTAAGAGGTGTGTAAAGGTTCAGGAGATCAGTGAGATAAGAAGGAGCAAGACCATTCAGGGACTTGTAACAGAGCAAAGAGAGCTTGTAGTCGATACGCTTTCCAACAGGAAGCCAGTGAAGAGATTCAAGCATAGGGGTAGAATGAGAGAATTTGGAACACCTCAGTACAAGGCGAGCAGCATTGTTTTGAATTTTTTAAAGTTAAGCGAGAACAGTTTGTGGGCAGCCAACAAGAAGGGAATTACAGTAATCTAGTCTGGAGAGTACGAAGGCAACAGTATTGTTCTGATAGTAAATCTCCATATCCTCAATGGTATTTTTATGATAATAAACCTCCATATCATCAATAGTACTGTTATGATAGTAAATATCCATATCCTCAATAGTATTGCTCTGATAGTAAATATTTATATCGTCAATAGTATTTTTTTTATATAGTAAATCTCCTTATCCTCAATAATATTGTTCTGATAGTAAATATTCTTATCCTCAATAGTATTGTTCTGATAGTAAATATTCTTATCCTCAATAGTATTGTTCTGATAGTAACTCTCCATATCCTCAATAGTATTGTTCTGATAGTAAATCTTCTTATCCTCAATAGTATTGTTCTGATAGTAAATATTCTTATCCTCAAATGTATTGTTCTGATAGTAAATATTCTTATCCTCAAATGTATTGTTCTGATAGTAAATATTCTTATCCTCAAATGTATTGTTCTGATAGTAAATCTCCTTATCATCAATAGCATTGCTCTGATAATAAATATCTATATCCTCGATGTTCTTATAATAAATATCTATATACTCAATAGCATTGCTCTGATAGTAAATCTTCATATCCTGAATAGTATTGCTTTGATAGTAAATCTTCATATCCTGAATGCTTTGATAATAAATCTTCATATCCTGAATGCTTTGATAATAAATCTTCATATCCTGAATGCTTTGATAGTAAATCTTTATATCCTGAATGCTTTGATAATAAATCTTCATATCCTGAATGCTTTGATAATAAATCTTCATATCCTGAATGCTTTGATAATAAATCTTCATATCCTGAATGCTTTGATAGTAAATCTTCATATCCTGAATGCTTTGATAATAAATCTTCATATCCTGAATGCTTTGATAATAAATCTTCATATCCTGAATGCTTTGATAAGAAATCTTCATATCCTGAATGCTTTGATAACAAATCTTCATATCCTGAATGCTTTGATAATAAATCTTCATATCCTGAATGCTTTGATAATAAATCTTCATATCCTGAATGCTTTGATTGTAAATCTCTACATCCTGAATGCTTTGATAATAAATCTTCATATCCTGAATGCTTTGATAATAAATCTTCATATCCTGAATGCTTTGATAACAAATCTTCATATCCTGAATGCTTTGATAATAAATCTTCATATCCTGAATGCTTTGATAATAAATCTTCATATCCTGAATGCTTTGATAACAAATCTTCATATCCTGAATGCTTTGATAACAAATCTTCATATCCTGAATGCTTTGATAATAAATCTTCATATCCTGAATGCTTTGATAATAAATCTTCATATCCTGAATGCTTTGATAATAAATCTTCATATCCTGAATGCTTTGATAACAAATCTTCATATCCTGAATGCTTTGATAATAAATCTTCATATCCTGAATGCTTTGATAATAAATCTTCATATCCTGAATGCTTTGATAATAAATCTTCATATCCTGAATGCTTTGATAATAAATCTTCATATCCTGAATGCTTTGATAATAAATCTTCATATCCTGAATGCTTTGATAACAAATCTTCATATCCTGAATGCTTTGATAATAAATCTTCATATCCTGAATGCTTTGATAGTAAATCTTCATATCCTGAATGCTTTGATAAGAAATCTTCATATCCTGAATGCTTTGAATAGTATTACTCTGATAGTAAACAATAAAATCGCCATAGTCTGCATACATATCCTCAGTGACACAGCTTTGATCTTTTGAAGCACTGGCATGGAGGTATTTTGCTTGCATAAGTTCTTTTCGTTTTGCAAGTTTATCTCTATCAATTCCATGTTTAAATTTTAAATGAACTAAACCTTCTTTCAGAGTGACAACTTTATCATCCAATGTACGAATTTGTTTCTTAATTCTTGTGATCGTCTTGTCAAGTTTAATGATCTTCATAATTTGCTTCAAGTCTTGGATTTTCGACCGGATGTCAATTTCATCTTGTAACACATTAGCAAGGTATTGTTTTTCTCTTCTTCTCAGAGCAACTCTTTTAATGTTTCTTTTCACTTTCGTAATCCTCTCGTCGATACTTATAATTCTCATTTGAGTTGATAACATATCTAATTCGACTAATGATAAACATTCTGACAAATTTTCAAGCATTCCAGAGTGCAAAAAGCCATTCACCTCTTCCTTGTGCATTTCGCAAGTGTTCAATGTCCCGCTGGGATAGAGAAATTATAACCTGGTAGTTGGGAACGCAGAAGAAGAAATGAGAAGAGTAGACTGCAACTTCCAATGATGTGACTATCGATCAGCCAATGGGACAAACGGTGTCATACCGATGTGTCCCCGTCTCTTTACGTGTCACCAATGTTGTGTCACTGTGTCCCCGTCTTTAGGGGAAGACGGGGTAAAAAGCGCATGGGCGGGTAAGACGCCCACCCCAATTATCTCATGAAATAAAGAAAATTTCAATCAAATTTGCCCATGAGACGAATGCTAGACATTAACACTCGTCTCATGGGCAAAATGAGACTGAAATTTGCTTAATTTCATGAGATAATCGGGGTGGGCTTCTTACCCGCCCATGCGCTTTTTACCCCGTCTTCCCCTACGTGTCCCCGCCTCCATATCAGTGTCCCCATCTCTGAATCTGAATCATTCCATTGCTCTACCCCTCCGGATACCTATTATGCAATGCTGCGCGATGCAGCAGCAATGAAAGTAAAAGTGAAATAAAAACTTGAGCGTTAAGACGCTATATCACCAGTCACGCGGCACATTTTCTGCTCCAGTGACCTTGACCTTTGACCAATGACCTTCATTTTTGAACTTGGCCTAGATATTCCATGTAGGCCTACCTAAGCGCGTGCAAAAACTTAAGAAGTCTCCTAGGTCCCTCTGTTCAAATGTGATCGTGTTCACATACATGATCAGGAACGAACAGACAGCACTGAAAACACTACCAGCTTCGCTCAGTCGTGGCTAGTAAAAAACCCACCAGAATCCAAAAGAACTGGCCCCCCATGGGGATACCGGGGGGTCACTTTTGTACAAATAGTTTCCCCACCTTCTGGAAGTTCTCTGCTTGTAACTTCCTCTAATTGTGTCATTCTCTTTGACTCTGCCTTTCCCCTTTGCTTACTGTCATCTGCTGTCTTTCTATCTCACTGGTCCATTCTCCAGTCTTTTTTCCTATAAATTCTTACAAAGATTTCTTCAGCCGAAGTCGGACATGCTGGGCCCATCTATTTCTTAGTTAGGCGCATAACGGCAGCATGACGCATCTACGCTCATATAACAGGAAATTGTCTAAGCAAACGAAGAAGAAGACAAAATAACTAAAATATTGATGTCTCCCAGCATTTCATGTCTCTGGTCAGGCCAATCCGGCTACCGTAGTGCCCCCCCCCCCCCCCCCCCCCCCCCCCCCCCCCGAGAGAAACCCCGACCAGCACAGCCCCAACCTTCTTGACCACTTTTTGCTAGGGAGGCCCGGGGGATATATTTAGAATGAGAGGGTGGTGAGCTCCCGCTTGAAGTGTGCCAAGCTGGGATTCTGTGCAGCATCTGCTGGAAGGGAATTCCATACACTAGGAGCAGTTCTCGGGGGGAAAACAACAATAATTTGACAGTATTTGTGTTGTGGGGGAACTAGCGAAATTTGTTCCTATGGTTGGTTCTTGAACGAGTTGGCATGGAAGTTAAGTATTTGTCACAATTGTATTTGTCTCTATGTGTCCCCATCTCTATGTGTCCCCATCTCTACGTGTCCCCATCTCTGTGTGTCCCCATCTCTGTGTGTCCCCATCTCTGTGTGTCCCCATCTCTGTGTGTCCCCATCTCTGTGTGTCCCCATCTCTGTGTGTCCCCATCTCTGTGTGTCCCCATCTCTGTGTGTCCCCATCTCTGTGTGTCCCCATCTCTGTGTGTCCCCATCTCTGTGTGTCCCCATCTCTACGTGTCCCCATCTCTGTGTGTCCCCATCTTATATCTCTCTTCCTCTGAAATCGGAATGTGTCGGCTGTATGCAGCTGGGAGATTGTGAAAACGGAACAAATCGAACACTATGGCCTGGGAGCACAGAAGAAGAAGAGTATCTGTCTCTTTGCTTTTTTCTGACCTCCTAATCCAAACTAACCTTAACCCCTAACACTATCCTAACCTTAACCCGTATCTGAGGGGACACAGAGACGGGGGCACATAGAGACGGGAGCACATTGATACGATACACAAAGAGATGGCGGCACATTGCTACGTGACCAGACACACCGTCTGCTTAGAAGGGGAAAAAAAGTTTAAAGACCCCCCACGTCACATTCCCTCTTATGCTTGGAAGATTTCTTACCAGCTATAAGAGGGAAAACACGTGAAAACCGTGATTTTGACACGTGACGTGGTGGGTCTTTTAACGTCCTCCAACCTGGGACATTTCAATATATATAAAGTTAGTTAGCTCCAGTGAGCTATTTGGAATTCAATAAACACAACATCTGTGGCCAACTGACAGGCTTTTTATCGACGCAAAGCGACGAATATGCAACGCTCTGGTTTGTGTCGACCGTTGCGCGTGTGTTTGCCGGTCGATTTTCTCACAAACTACTGGAAGGATCTCAACAACACTTTGTAGGAAGACGGAATATTGCATTTGTGAGGTCAAGTTGGAAACAGGGAGGCTAGGAGAGGAGATAGTGAAATGAACAAGGGGAAGGAACTCTCCTTAATTACCCCCCTCAACCAGATATAGTCAGATGAGCGGACATGTTGTGGGAGGGAATTCCATAAGTGAGGTGCTAAATAGTAGAAGGATCGTTCACCAAAGGATTTCGTGTGGACCCGAGGAACCTTGAGTGTGCAGCAGTCAGAGGAAGAACGTAGGGAGCGAGCAGGTGTGTAGACAGTTACTAGTTCGGAGAGATAGACAGGACCAGAAGAGTGAACAGCACCGAAACAAAGGCAGGCTATTTTATTCTTGATTCTAGCCTCTACTGGAAGCCAGTGCAAGTTACGAAGATGAGATGTTATATGATCAGAGCGTGGAATCTTGAGAGTGAGGCGTGCTGCACTGTTTGAGGGGACACAGAGACGGGAGCACAAAGAGATGGGGGCACATTGATACGATACACAAAGAGATGGGGGCACATTGATACGATACACAAAGAGATGGGGGCACATTGATACGATACACAAAGAGATGGGGGCACATTGATACGATACACAAAGAGATGGGGGCACATTGATACGATACACAAAGAGATGAGGGCACATTGATACGATACACAGAGATGAGGGCACATTGATACGATACTAAAAGAGATGAGGGCAAATTGATACGATACACAAAGAGATGGGGGCACATTGATACGATACACAAAGAGATGGGGGCACATTGATACGTGACCACACACACACACACACACACACACACACACACACACACACACACACACACACACACACACATACACAACCCACACAGACACACACAAACACACACACACACACAAACACACACACACACACACACACACACACACACACACACACACACACACACACACACACATACCCCCCCCCCCCCCCCCCCCCCCCCCCCCCCCACACACACACACACAGACAGCAAGAAGGGGAAGAAAGTCAGTAGAAATGAAGGATGATGCAGGTTAGGATATAAATAGAGTGTTTTTTGAGGGAAGACTTAAAAGAAGTCTGAGCTTGGAGTGGAAGAGGCAGTTTGTTCCAAGAGGTAGGAGCCCGGAAAGAGAAAGAACGTTCACTCAGGAAAGGGTGAAAATGAAAGTAGCCTCAAAGAGAGGCTAAAAACTCCAAGGGGAGTAACCAGTACCTCAACACTACACCCAAACAAAAAGTACAAGTAGCAGTTGTTTCCCTTGCAATCATTGTAGAGACTGTGCGTGTGTGTGTGTGTGTGTGTGTGTGAGAGAGAGAGAGAGAGAGAGAGAGAGAGAGAGAGAGAGAGAGAGAGAGAGACAGAGCAGGCAGGCAGACAGACAGATAGGGAAAGACAGAGTTTGTCATAGTAGAACTGAATCTCAAAACATTGTTTTTAGTCTGGTGGGGGAGGGGTATGACCTAGAAATGTTTAGTAACAATCGTTTCTTGACATTTTTGAGTGCTTTGGACCATAAGGTTCAAGAATCCGGCGGGTGTACAAATGACACCCTCTTGGCATTTTCACAATTCAAGATGGCGGCCAAGATGGCGGCCGAATAAGGTAATTACTATATCTTTCAAAGTAAGCCACATAAACTCATAATTTTTCAGTCTATGATGTTTTCAGGGTCCAGGAATCCATTCCTGACGTTTGAATAGTTATTTGACCACATGTGTTGTTTTCAAGATGGCGGCTATAATGGCTGTGAAAGTTTCGGATTACTAAATCTTTGGAACTTTGCTACAAAAAAATCATATGTTTGATGTTAAGAAATGCTTTTCAGTGTTCATGATGTCTAATGTTCATATAGAAATTCTAACATTACCAAATTCAAAATTGTTTTGACCATGATACTTATGTACACCGGAAGCATATATATATATAGTAAGGTGTTTAGTGTAAGGGGGTCCATTCTCATTGTCCACGTACAAATGAACCCATGTAACAAAACATTTAAAATTGTATCTTTGAACCAGTTCACATGTATTTCAACAAAGATTAAGCACCAAGTTGACATTGATGTTGTGTCTTACCAACTTGATAAACTGTAATAGGAACTTAACAACACTTCATATAGCACTTCTGACCATGTCAAAAGGAAAGGAAAGACATTTTAAAACAAATTGACTTGCTGATCCTTGTCCTCTCTCTCCTGCACAACATCGTCGTCTTTATCATCGTTTTGGTTACATGGTAATGACCTGATGAAGCAAAAGTAGATTGAAGACAGCTTTTAGCCCGTCTCCTGCACAACATCGTCATCTTCGTCGACATCATCAGGAGGCTTGCTGGTGAACTTGTTGCAGCAAAAAGGCCCACCTGCGCAGGCACAGAATATAGTACATGGAAGTTGTCGGCCTGTACATCAACAGTTCCCTGTCTTGCAAGCTGTGTCTGACTCGCAGCCACATTGAATGAGCCAGAGGACGTAGTCTGGTGCTGTAGAAACACCTGCTGGCACAGGCATTGGAGACAGGGACTTGTTTACGTCATCAGCTTCCCAGCCGTAGTCCCGCGGATCAAGAGGTGATGGATCTGATTCCAATGCAGCATGCCACAGCGCAACTTGGAAGTGTGCTCGCTTCATGTTTTCCGCAAATGCTTCTGTAGTTGGTGGCAAGGAACAGAGTTTGGGTGCACCAGCGGATTTGGATGTCTTTTGCGCCCATAGCCGCTGACGGCACTCACTCATTGTTACTCCTGATCCATTGTAGGCAGCTACCATGAATTTAGTCGTTTCCTTTTCCACATCACCACACCAAGAGAATTCAAGAGGAACCCCTTCTTTGATATGGTAACAGCTGTTGTCTTGCCAATACCATAGCATGCTGCTACCGTGTCACAGCCGCTGATACCATGTCTGGCCAGGACTTGTGGGATGAGGACCGGATGCTTCTTGACCGTCTCTGGGATGTCAATACAAACTCTGCCGTAGACTGTCGATCGCATCATCAAAGGAGATGAGGAACCAGACTTTTGGTAGTGGTAACACAGTAGGGCAAACACATCTGTATCATCTGATATGACACAGACCTGAGCATCGTCAGTTTGGCATGCCCAGAGAGCATGCTTGACAAGTCTAATGTCTGCCTCCTCGTGAGTTGAATACAGGTCAATCTCTGCTCTCTTTCTCCCCTTGTACACTGCTGTTGGCACCGGGTCAACACCTGTCAGGAGTAGGCGGTGATCTTGTGTGACTTTGTCGAGGAACTCTTGCTCATTGATTATTTGCTCAAATGTGATGAGGTTTAGCTGAACTTTGTTTGCTGCACATTTAAGTACAGCATCCCTGGGTGGGAGGGGAGACTTTGCAGTTAGTTTGTAAATTCGGGAGGGTCTTGTTTTGCCAACACGGGCTGCTCTTGTGCTGCTCTTTGTAGATAAGTCGTAATATCTGTCCAGAAC
>CM065708.1:1634008-1676508 GCA_017654935.2 Phymorhynchus buccinoides | reverse complement strand
TAGCAGTGATTATTGCCGTTGCTATCTTGAGATGTGTGCCAGTCAGTCGTTTCCGACCATGACTGTCAGATAGCAGATGCTATTCCGATGGGCTGGGCTAGACTTTATGAGATGCTTTGTCCAGGGCCAAAATAATGATCGAATTTGAGGACTGCTGGCGTTGGGGAAGGTCCCCAAAGGCTAATCCTTTCGAGGGGGGGGGGATCCATTTAAAATGGAACAACTGGAATAAAAACAACATATTAAAATGATAATGAACTATAACATTGGGTTCGTTTCTCGCTGCTGTTGATGTACCCTGGCTAAAAGACTCCAGGGATCATCCCAACAGCCGAATCACTTTTTTTTTACAGCCAAAGCACTTGAACACTATGGTACAAATGCATCAGCTAGGGATGAAAACATTACGTGCATACGTTTTGGATTACCCCGACACGTGAGTCTACTCCTATCGCCAGATCGTAACCATCAACATCACCAGAATATACTCCTATCTCCAGATCGTAACCATCAACATCACCAGAATATACTCCTATCTCCAGATCGTAACCATCATCATAACCAGAATATACTCCTATCTCCAGATCGTAACCATCATCATCACCAGAATATACTCCTATGTACAGATAGTAACCATCATCATAACCAGAATATACTCCTATGTACAGATCGTAACCATCATCATCACCAGAATATACTCCTATGTACAGATAGTAACCATCATCATAACCAGAATATACTCCTATGTACAGATAGTAACCATCATCATCACCAGAATATACTCCTATGTACAGATAGTAACCATCATCATCACCAGAATATACTCCTATGTACAGATCGTAACCATCAACATCACCAGAATATACTCCTATGTACAGATCGTAACCATCATCATAACCAGAATATACTCCTATGTACAGATCGTAACCATCAACATCACCAGAATATACTCCTATGTACAGATAGTAACCATCATCATAACCAGAATATACTCCTATGTACAGATCGTAACCATCATCATCACCAGAATATACTCCTATGTACAGATAGTAACCATCATCATCACCAGAATATACTCCTATGTACAGATCGTAACCATCATCATCACCAGAATATACTCCTATGTACAGATAGTAACCATCATCATAACCAGAATATACTCCTATGTACAGATCGTAACCATCATCATAACCAGAATATACTCCTATGTACAGATAGTAACCATCATCATATACTCCAGAATATACCATCAGATAGTAACATCACCAGAATATACTCCTATGTACAGATCGTAACCATCATCATAACCAGAATATACTCCTATGTACAGATCGTAACCATCATCATCACCAGAATATACTCCTATGTACAGATAGTAACCATCATCATAACCAGAATATACTCCTATGTACAGATCGTAACCATCAACATCACCAGAATATACTCCTATGTACAGATCGTAACCATCAACATCACCAGAATATACTCCTATCTCCAGATCGTAACCATCATCATAACCAGAATATACTCCTATGTACAGATAGTAACCATCATCATAACCAGAATATACTCCTATCTCCAGATAGTAACCATTTTCATCACCAGAATATACTCCTATGTACCGATGTACAAGTAGTGCTAAAGAGGATGGCAAGCGTGTGATATAAAACAATATCCAGAGATATCATTTGCATATATTAAACCATAGGCTTAGTGTAAACGTGCGTGAGAAAAGGTGTAAGAATACACCGTTGCTATTAGAAACTTGACATCACAGTTATATATCTCACGGCTTGACACAGCCGTCTTGCAACGCGAGCTGTTCCTACCAAACCCAGAATTTGACAAGCTGTGCAGTGCTACCCCTAGGATTCATTCAGCGCTGACGACAACATTTAATGCTAGTACACAACAAAGATTCATGGTTCGACTGAATCAACAGTAGCAGATGTCACATATCTACACAAACCATTCTGTGCGTGCCACTTCAAATGTCTAGCCGTGGATCTAGGCCTAGGCTACTCAACTCCATGACCGCGTCAATATTAGCAGACGATTCGAGCTATGCAATTTTGGCACAGGGAGAATCCATGTTGATAATGTAGCTGCAGTACTGTCTCAGAACAGCTCGAATTCATCTTCAGTCCGGAAATAAAAATGAGCCGACTGAACCTGTGCGAATAGCTACCGCACCTCCGTTAAAAAGAAAAGAAAAAAGATGCGTGTTTTTCGGGGCCTGTGATCGTTCTTGTCAAAGCTGACTCCCCTCTTTTTCACAGTGTGCTGAAATTGACTCGCTCTCTATTGTTGGTGTTTACAGGTTAAGATAACAGCAATTGTCGTTAGTGTTTCAGTTCGTTGCTTCTGTTTGTATTTATGTTTTGCTACGTTTTGTTACCACATCTTATGAAATACATTTGTGTTAAAATTTTCTATTTTGTTGAACTATATTCTTTGTGCAAGAATGCTTGTTACAGTGTGTGTGCTGCGACCACTGTTATGAAAAATGGATGCGTTTTCATTTCGCTGCAGATCTGAGCCTGTTTCTTTTTCTTGCTTTTCTGTTCATACATATGACCGAGTGTGATAAACAGCAAGGCTCGAGAGATAGGATAAAAGCAATATCTAACTCCAAAATCCTAATAACTGATAGTAACCATTTTCATCACCAGAATATACTCCTATGTACAGATAGTAACCATTATCATCTATCCGCACATCTGACACCACTTCTAATTCAACCAAAGATTCATTGCCCAGTGAAATACCAAGCATTGCAGATTGAAAAAAGCCTTCCATGATCGTTACTCGATTCATTATTACCTGGCCAGAGGCCGGGGTTTTGCGATTGGTTTGTGTGTGTGTGTGTCTGTGTGTCTGTGTATCGATTATCTTAAAAACTACTGTTTGGACTTTGATTAAAATTGGCAGAGGGATAGACAGCTTGAAAAGGAAGCTTCCTTTCGTTAATCAACACCGTGATGACCTTGACCTTGAAGTTTGACCTTGAAAACCGAAATTTCCTTCTTTGGGCTATGTAATTTCCCCCCAGCTTTATTTCGTGAACTAGTGAACAGAATCGCTTCAAATTTTGTGTGGTGGTGTACCATGGTGCAAGGAAGTTTGCATAAAAGTTCAGCTGTATCTCGTGAACTACTGAACAGAATCGCTTCAAATTTTGGGCTATGTATTTTATGCGTTCTGTAAGGGTGGAAAGTGGTGTGTTTATTGGGGGGGGGGGGGGGGGGGGGGGGGGAGGAGGACATAACTCTGGCCTGGTTTTCAGGGAGGGTGGTGGTAAGAAATAGTTCACACTTTTTGCTTTTCATGTTTTTTTTTATGTTGTTTTTTCTTCTGTTTTTAAATTGAACTTAAATCTGCTTCACTAAACAACAAGAATGTGAATAACTTTCAAAACAATTTCAGACAAGACGAAATAAAATCAGCAACACCGTGTTAAAAGAGCAATATTTCGATTTATTATAAAATCTTTGTCCAGCTAAAACGTTGGCCAACTGAATGTTTGAAGCAACGATTCACCCCATAGATCGTATTTCAACAAGTTGCACGTGCGGGAATCAGTAGCACGTAGTGAAAAGGACAGGGAAAAGAAGAAGAAAAGGAAGAAATAAAGTTAAAAAGACAAGAAAGACAGTTACATGGAGGGATACAAATGGAAGAGAGGAAAGAAAAAAAGAATAGAATGAAGTGAAATAAGAGATCAGCCATCAACGGGAGAATATGGAAAAGGGGTGTGTGTGCGCGCGCGTGTGTGTGTGAGAGAGTGAGAGAGAGAGAGAGAGAGAGAGAGAGAGAGAGAGAGAGAGAGAGAGAGAGAGAGAGAGAGAGAGAGAGAGAGAGAGAGAGAGAGAGGGAGAGAGAGAGAGAGAGAGAGAGAGAGAGAGAGAGAGAGAACAAGAGAGAGAGAGGGAGAGAGAGAGAGAGAGTATTGGGGTATATGCAGGTTGTTTGGAAGGGGACGAACAAGAGGGGTATGCAGAGGAGGAGAGGGACCAGAGTCGAAGAAGGGGAGGGGAGGGGAGGGGGCGGGGGGAACCAGGGGGAGAACAAACACAGATCTGCCACACATCAGTTATTCACCTCCCCATCCACCCACCCTCCAACAACCGTAGGACAAGGAAGAGCTGCCGCACATCAGTTATTCACCTCCCCATCCACCCACCCTCCAACAACCGTAGGACAAGGAAGAGCTGCCGCACATCAGTTATTCACCTCCCCATCCACCCACCCTCCAACAACCGTAGGACAAGGAAGAGCTGCCACACATCAGTTATTCACCTCCCCATCCACCCACCCTCCAACAACCGTAGGACAAGGAAGAGCTGCCGCACATCAGTTATTCACCTCCCCATCCACCCACCCTCCAACAACCGTAGGACAAGGAAGAGCTGCCGCACATCAGTTATTCACCTCCCCATCCACCCACCCTCCAACAACCGTAGGACAAGGAAGAGCTGCCACACATCAGTTATTCACCTCCCCATCCACCCACCCTCCAACAACCGTAGGACAAGGAAGAGCTGCCGCACATCAGTTATTCACCTCCCCATCCACCCACCCTCCAACAACCGTAGGACAAGGAAGAGCTGCCGCACATCAGTTATTCACCTCCCCATCCACCCACCCTCCAACAACCGTAGGACAAGGAAGAGCTGCCGCACATCAGTTATTCACCTCCCCATCCACCCACCCTCCAACAACCGTAGGACAAGGAAGAGCTGCCGCACATCAGTTATTCACCTCCCCATCCACCCACCCTCCAACAACCGTAGGACAAGGAAGAGCTGCCGCACATCAGTTATTCACCTCCCCATCCACCCACCCTCCAACAACCGTAGGACAAGGAAGAGCTGCCACACATCAGTTATTCACCTCCCCATCCACCCACCCTCCAACAACCGTAGGACAAGGAAGAGCTGCCGCACATCAGTTATTCACCTCCCCATCCACCCACCCTCCAACAACCGTAGGACAAGGAAGAGCTGCCGCACATCAGTTATTCACCTCCCCATCCACCCACCCTCCAACAACCGTAGGACAAGGAAGAGCTGCCGCACATCAGTTATTCACCTCCCCATCCACCCACCCTCCAACAACCGTAGGACAAGGAAGAGCTGCCACACATCAGTTATTCACCTCCCCATCCACCCACCCTCCAACAACCGTAGGACAAGGAAGAGCTGCCGCACATCAGTTATTCACCTCCCCATCCACCCACCCTCCAACAACCGTAGGACAAGGAAGAGCTGCCGCACATCAGTTATTCACCTCCCCATCCACCCACCCTCCAACAACCGTAGGACAAGGAAGAGCTGCCGCACATCAGTTATTCACCTCCCCATCCACCCACCCTCCAACAACCGTAGGACAAGGAAGAGCTGCCGCACATCAGTTATTCACCTCCCCATCCACCCACCCTCCAACAACCGTAGGACAAGGAAGAGCTGCCGCACATCAGTTATTCACCTCCCCATCCACCCACCCTCCAACAACCGTAGGACAAGGAAGAGCTGCCACACATCAGTTATTCACCTCCCCATCCACCCACCCTCCAACAACCGTAGGACAAGGAAGAGCTGCCGCACATCAGTTATTCACCTCCCCATCCACCCACCCTCCAACAACCGTAGGACAAGGAAGAGCTGCCGCACATCAGTTATTCACCTCCCCATCCACCCACCCTCCAACAACCGTAGGACAAGGAAGAGCTGCCGCACATCAGTTATTCACCTCCCCATCCACCCACCCTCCAACAACCGTAGGACAAGGAAGAGCTGCCGCACATCAGTTATTCACCTCCCCATCCACCCACCCTCCAACAACCGTAGGACAAGGAAGAGCTGCCGCACATCAGTTATTCACCTCCCCATCCACCCACCCTCCAACAACCGTAGGACAAGGAAGAGCTGCCGCACATCAGTTATTCACCTCCCCATCCACCCACCCTCCAACAACCGTAGGACAAGGAAGAGCTGCCGCACATCAGTTATTCACCTCCCCATCCACCCACCCTCCAACAACCGTAGGACAAGGAAGAGCTGCCACACATCAGTTATTCACCTCCCCATCCACCCACCCTCCAACAACCGTAGGACAAGGAAGAGCTGCCGCACATCAGTTATTCACCTCCCCATCCACCCACCCTCCAACAACCGTAGGACAAGGAAGAGCTGCCGCACATCAGTTATTCACCTCCCCATCCACCCACCCTCCAACAACCGTAGGACAAGGAAGAGCTGCCGCACATCAGTTATTCACCTCCCCATCCACCCACCCTCCAACAACCGTAGGACAAGGAAGAGCTGAACTAAGATCTGTAGGCTCCTGAGGCATTTGTTTTTAGTCCCCAAGCCGAAGGTTTGGGGAGCTATTGTTTCTGTCTGATCCGTCTGGCGTGCCCGTCCGTCCGTCCGTCCGTCCGTCCAGCTATTCGTCCGTTTTTCTCAAAGGTCGCGCCAGTTACGGGGTTCAAACCCCAAAACACATAATCGCTAATATCTCGCAAAGTTTTGCATGTATTTTAATGCAGTTTTTTCCACATTTCTTGATGAATGGTCTATAACACAGTTGTCATGAATTTTTCTGTGCGCTCGTGTGCATGATCGCGCGTGCTCAAAACACGGGTCCGAACCCCAAGGCTATGTATAAAAAACTATTCATTTACGTGCTCTTTTGATGCGTTTTTATGTAAGTACGTTTTCTTTTTATATCTGCCGCTTCGCCTGTTCATGGGATAAGCCCGCTGTGCCCTAGGCCCTTTGTGTCACAGACCCGATATGTCCCACTTCTTTCCGGCCGTCCATCCGTCCGTGCGTGCGTCCTGTTTTCAGTTCTCAATGGTCTCCCCGCTGTGTGTACAGCCGACACATTCTGATTTCGGAGTAGCTCGGCGATGCTGCGAGGGTACTTTGCAGCCGCCCGGCGTTGCACTTGTTCATTTTTATTTTATTTTTCCTCTCTGTTTCTTTCTTTCTTCTCCTTTGGTCACATCCCTAAGTGCGTACATTTACTTCTGTAAATAGAAGTTGATCGCCACCACAGAAGAAAGAAGAATAGAGAAGGGAGTGGTGAAGGGGGTTATTGCCATACACCTGGGTTTGATGCGCTAGGCAGGCGAACCCCCCCCCCCCCCCCCCCCCCCCCCCCCCCCCCCCCCCCCCCCCCGACCCCCTCTCTTTTTCATTGTAATGTCAGCTTCAGCTACATGTGTCCACTTTAGCACGAGATTTGTTCTCTTCACCCAACAATCTACCCCCCCCCCCCCCCCCCCCCCTCCCCCTTGTTTCCAACTTCTGCCATCATCATATAGTAACAAGAAATTCAGTTGATAGATATCAACTAAAGGAGGCAAAACAGTGTTAACATTATGTAGAACAGTGTATTGCACTTCAAAAGTGTATGAACATATATGTCTTTTCAAAATATCTTCAACGTGATGCAGTTGGCTACTTTAGAGAAGAAGAAAAAAAGTTACATAAAATATGAACGTGTCATAAAATACGTTCGTCATCGACCGCTCAGACAAGAACAAAAAAGAAGTTCAACACAGTAAAGTGAGATCATATTGCTGCAAATGAAAGTTTAGTTGTGAAACAGAAAAGAATCAGACTTTGAGATCGGGAGTCATAAACATGACAAGGATAGGATCAGCCTAGGGTTGTCATGAAATTGAAAGAAACCAGACTTTGAGATCGAGGTGATATAAACATGAAGAAGATATGGTTAGGATCAGCCTAGGGTTGTTGTGAAACTGAAAAGAACCAGACTTTGAGTGATCGAGAGCTATAAAATTGAATAGGATAGGGCTAGGGTCAGCCTAGGGTTGTTGTCGTGAAACTAAAAAGAACCAGACTTTGAGATCTAGAGTCGTAAACACGTAGGTGATATGGTTAGGATCAGCCTAAGTTTGTTGTCATGAAACTGAAGAGAACGAGACTTTGAGATCGACAGTCTTAAACATGAAGAGGATAGGGCTAGGATCAGCCTAAGGATGTTGTAATGAAACTGGAAAGAACCAGACTTTGAGATCGATAATCATAAACATGAAGAGGATAGGGTTAGGATCAGCGAGGGTTTATTGCCATGAAGCTGAAGGAAGCCAGAGTTTGAGATTGAGGGTCATAAACATGAAGAGAATAAGGGTAGTATCAGCCTTAAGTTGTTGACAGGGAGGGTTGTTGTAACGAAACTGAAGAGAACCAGACTTTGAGATCAAGTCATAAACACAAAGAAGATTGGGTTAGGATCAGCCTGGGGTTATTGCCATGAAACTAAAAGAAACCAGACTTTGACATCAATAACCGTAAACACGAAGTGGATAGGGCTAGGATCAGCCTGGGTTTTTGTCATTAAACTGAAAAGAACCAGATTTTGATATCAAGAATCATAAACATGTAGGGGATAGAGTTAGGATCAGCTTAGAGTTGTCATGAAACTGAAAAGAACCAGACTTTGAGATCGAGAGTCGCAATCATGAATATGATAAGGTCAGGATCAGCCTATGCATGTTGTTATGAAACTGAAATAAGCCAGAGTTTGAGATCGAGTCATAAATATGAAGAGGATATGGTTAGGATCAGCCTAGGGTTGTTGTGAAATTGTAAAGAACCGGACTTTGACACTGAGAGCCATAAAATGAATATGATAGGGCCAGGATCAGCCTAGGGTTATTGTTATAAAACTGAAAAAAACCCACAGACTTCGAGATCGAGAGTCGTAAACACGAAGAGGATAAGAATAGGATCAGCCTACAATTGTTGTCATTAAACTGAAAAGTACCAGACTTTGAGATCGAGAATCATAAAGACGAAGAGGATAGGGTTAGGATCAGCCTACAATTGTTGTCATTAAGCTGAAAAGTACCAGACTTCGAGATCGAGAACCATAAAGATGAAGAGGATAGGGTTAGGATCAGCCTCGGGTTGTCATGAAACTGAAAATAAATAATCAGACTTTGATATCGAGAGTCTGAAGAGAATAGGGTTAAGATCAGCCTATGGTTGTTGTCATGAAACTGAAAGAAACCAGACTTTGACTTTTGAGATAGAGAGTCATAAACACAAAGAGAGTAGGGTTAGGCTCAGCCTACGGTTGTGTGAATGAAACTGAAAAGAACCAACTTGGCTCATGGTCGTCTTTCACTGTCACCTGATTGTGTCCGTCTGCAAACCTTTGTACTAGGCCTATATAGACTGACCCTGCTTCCATAGCTCAACACCACAGCACAGAGAGAGTCGCAGCACTAGGCCTACCTAACGGTTTCGATCAGTTGCTAGGCTAACGCATATTCATGAGTCTCTCAATGGTAGTGTGTGCATCAATGAAAAAGAAAGGGGGGGGGGGGGGGTCAAGGAATAGTCAACTGATAAATGAACGTGAGGACAGAAGAATATAAAATCCATCCATAAGTCTTTCTTCAAAATAAAGGGTTTGATGAATTTATAATGCCAAGCAATATAGAAAGAAAACGTTTTGTTTCTAATATCTGAGTAATAGCAAAATGAACAGCCTTCCTTCACAGTACCCCCCCCCCCCCCCCCCCCCCCCACCTTCCCCAAGCGAATATTGTCTGCTAAATGAAATCCATTTGACATGACACATTTCGCTTTGTTTTGAGGCCCTGTAAAGGATTATCCTGCCAAAACGGCGAAAAATAAAAATGTTAAGTGTGCAGTCATTTTATTTTTGTTTTTGTTATTATTATGAAGAATGCATTTTTATCTCTTTTGACAATGCACTTGCTGTGATATAGCAAAGGTTTGGCAAGGCACTTCCGTGATTTTGCAAAGGTTTAAGCAGACAACACGAACGTCAGTGGAGTGAAGGGGTAGGGTGGGGTGGAGCATAGCCGACAGTAGTATAGTTAGCCATTGGCAACGAGTGGAGGGGGGGGGGGGGGGGGGGGGGGGGGGGTAGCAAGAATGTTTAAAGGTGGACCCTGACGGATGAGTTTTTGCAAGAAACACGTCGAGATCACCAGAAAGACAGCCTTTTCAAGGCTTAGAAAACTCACTTCGCTGTGGTTTCCTAGACATTAATCTGTCAAAACATTGTGATTCCTCCTAAGCAGATGTACCAGAGAGAAGCCATTTTGAATAGGGTGGGTGAAGGTATTAGGTATTAGGTACTTTATAGTCACAAAGGTGTCACTGTGAAATTCGGGTTGCTCCCACCTGGAGAGCGGGTCGCAGCCAGAGAGAGAGAGCGAGAGACAGACAAAGAGACAGACAGACAGACAGACAGAGAGAGAGACAAACAGAGAGAGACAGACAGACAGAGAGAGAGAGAGACAGAGAGAGAGAGAGAGAGAGAGAGAGAGAGAGAGAGAGAGAGAGAGAGAGAGAGAGAGAGAGAGAGAGAGAGAGAGAGAGACAGAGAGAGAGAGAGAGACAGAGAGAGAGAGACGGAGAGAGACACACATAGACACACATAGAGAGACAGAGAGAGAATGAGAAAGAGAGACAGACAGAGAGACACAGAGAGAGAGAAAGAGAGAGGAGAGAGAGAGAGAGAGAGAGAGAGAGAGAGAGACAGAGAGAGAGAGACAGACAGAGAACAGAGAGAAAAAGAGAGACAGACAGAGAGAGCGACAGAGAGAGCGGGGGAGAGAGACAGACAGAGAGATAGAGAGAGAGACAGACAGAGAGACAGAAAGAGACAGAGAGAGACAGACAGAGTGAGAGAGAGAGAGAGAGAGACAGAGAGAGAGAGAGAGAGACAGACACAGAGAGAGAAGAGACAGACAGAGAGAGAGAGACAGACAGAGAGAAAGACAGACAGACAGAGAGAGAGAGACACAGAGAGAGAGACTACGGTTGTGTGAATAAAACTGAAAAGAACCAACTTGGCTCGTATTCATCTTTCACTGCCAACTGATTGTGTCCGTCTGCTAACATTTGTACTAGACCTAGGCCTACAGGGACTGACCCTGCTTCCATAGCTCAACACCACAGCACAAAGAGAGTCGCATCACTAAGCCTACCTAACGGTTTTGGTCAGTTGCTAGGCTAACGCATATTCATGAGTCTCTCAATGGTAGTGTGTGCATCAATGACAAAGAAAGAGTAGGGGGGGGGGGGGTCAAGGAATAGTGAACTGATAAATGAACGTGAGGATAGAAGAATGTAAAATCCATCCAATCAAGCGGTTCGGGAGATATCCTTGGGACAGACAGAAAAACAAAGAAACAACAACAACAACAACAACAACAACACAAAAAATACAAACCAGCCCATGCAAAGTCCGATCACCTATGGTGACGGACAAATACAAACCACACGACCACAAAGTCCGATCACCTATGGTGACGGACAAAAACAAAAATACAAACCAGACACTGCAAAGTCCGATCACTATGGTGACGGACAATTATGCTACGGGGTGTCGCAAGTGGTGACGGACATGTCTGCCGCTCAGCGACGCCCTTGTTTGTTTGTTTGTTTGTTGTTCTTTTCTGTCTGTCCCAAGGATGTTAATAAAAAGAGTTGGGTTTTTTGCGTACAAAGATTAATACAAGAGAGAGAGAGAGAGAGAGAGAGAGAGAGAGAGAGAGAGAGAGAGAGAGAGAGAGAGAGAGAGAGAGAGACTTCGAAGAGAATCCCGAGAGCGTATAGTTGGGGGGGTAAAACGGGCAACGTTCTCCTTCCGCGTGTGTAACTTATGGTTCCTTTGATCTTCTGTCGCAGCTTTCCTGTGGGTGGCGCTCTCAGTGTATGTTTGTCTGTCTGTGTCTCTCTCTCTCTCGCTTTCTGTCTCTGTTCCCCCCCCCCCCTCTCTCTCTGTGTCTTTGTCTATCTCTCTCTATGTGTCTCATGTCTCTGTATGCCTATGTGTCTCTCTCTCTCTGTGTCTGTCTCTCTCTCCCTCTGTCTGTCTATCTGTCTCTGTCTCTCTCTCTGTCTCTCTCTCTCTCTCTGCCTCTGTGCCTGCTCTGGGGCGGAGGACGTTAAACAAAATTTCATTCATCCAACTGGAACAGCAGTTGTCCTCTTTGCTCTCTGTGTATGTCTCTCTGTCTGTCTGTCTTTCTTTGTGTGTGTCTTTGTCTGTCTGTCTGTCTGTCTGTCTGTCTCTCTCTCTCTCTCTCTCTCTCTCTCTCTCTCTCTCTCTCTCTCTCTCTCTCCCCCTCTCTCTCTCTGGAGGACGTTAAACAAATTTTCATTCATCCACATCCTGACACAACATTTGAAGAGCTTATGTCTTGTAGTTCACGAGATACAGCTTGGACAATAATATATAGCGCAAAGAAGGAAATTTCGGTTTTCAAGGTCACACGTCAAGGTGAAGGTCAGCATGGCGATAATTTATGCTCGGGTGTTTTCTACTCTAGGGTATACAGTGCCAGACACAATATGAAGCGCTTCTGTTAAGTACAAATGTGGAAAATATGTCTGAAAACACAATTTGTAGACCCCTACCACTTTCAAGGCCTATGATCTCCCGGACTGTGACCTTGACCTTGATCGGTATGCCAATATCAGAACGGGCATAAGCCAAAGTACCTACATGCCAAATTTGAAGACTCTAACACTAACGGTGTGGGAGTTATGGCCCCTGAAAGATTTTCGGTTTTCAAGGTCGTACGTCAAGGTCAAGGTCACGACGGCAAAATGGTTTGCGCGGATGCCTTCCTCTCATAGTGACACACCAGCACACAAAAATTGACGCGATTCGGTCAACCCGTTCGAAAGATATCCTTGGGACAGACAGAAGGAGAAAAAAATGACCCTCCGATTTTCAGGCTCCAGCGATCTTTTTCACCTTGACCTTGACCTTGATCGGTATGCCATCATCAGAACAGGCATAAGCCAAACCACCTTCATGCCAAGTTTCAACATCCTATGTCGATCGGTGCCCGAGATATGGCTAAAAATAGATTTTCGGTTTTCAAGGTCGTACGTCAAAGTCAAGGTCACGACGGCAAAATGGTTTGCGCCAATCTCTTCCTATTAAGGAGGCACACCTTCACACAAAATTTGACGCGATTCGGTCAAGCGGTTCGGGAGATATCCTTGGGACAGACAGAAAAAAACAACGAAAAAAAACCCCAAAAAAACCCAGACAAACCAGCCCATCGCAAAGTCCGTTCACCTTCGGTGACGGACAAAAAAGTAAACCAACAACAGGTCATAATTGCCAAACGGGGAGTTAAACAACAGCCTTGCATGGGTATTGATTTGGAGCGTGGCTAATGTTACGTGCTGTGTCCCCCCCCCCCCCCCTTTCGCTCTCTTGTCTATTCCCCTCCCTCCTTCCCTCCCTCTCCCAGAGCATTGCCTAGTGTGCTTGACTCAGACAGGCAGTGTTTTCTACCCACTACAACCTTCCTGTGC
The DNA here is from genome assembly GCA_017654935.2 of Phymorhynchus buccinoides. NCBI lineage: Eukaryota > Metazoa > Mollusca > Gastropoda > Neogastropoda > Raphitomidae > Phymorhynchus > Phymorhynchus buccinoides. The sequence goes on along the minus strand of CM065708.1, from coordinate 1,663,156 downwards.
CGTGTTGTTTCTGGTTGCTGGGATGATGTGTCCCGGTGTGGTGTTCTCAAATGGGACTTGTTCTCAAACCGTCTGCGCATGTGCGAAAAGTTAGGGATAGGGTTAGGATTAGGGATAGGTTCAGGGTTAGTGTTAGAGTTAGGGATAGGGTTATTTTGTTAGTCCCTGAGCCGAAGGTTCAGGGAACTATTGTTTGTGTCTGGTCCGTCCGTCGTCTGTCCGGCTATTCGTCCGTTTTTCTCAAAAACTATTCAGTCTATCATCATCAAATTTGGTATACTAGTTTGCCAAGATGCAAGCTATCCACTGATGTATTTAGTTTCACATTAAGGTCAAGGTCGCGCCAGTTACGGGGTTCAACCCCCAAAAGACATAATCGCTAATATCTCGCGAAGTTTTGCATGTATTTCAATGCAGTTTTTTTCACAACATTTCTTGATGAATAACACAGTTGTCATGAATTTTTCTGTGCGCTCGTGTGCGCATGATCGCGCGCGCTCAAATCACAGGTCCGAACCCCAAGGCTATGACTTGAATATTTCACAAAGCATTGTTGGAAACTTCATGGTTTGAAACTCTATCTGTTGACTGATGATTTGATGTAAATATTACAAGTAAACCCGTAAGCCTAGACTCCACCAACACGGCTGGAAACACCCAGAGACAGAGACAGAGAAAGAGACACAGAGAGAAAGAGAGCGGTGAGGGAGAGAGACACAGAGAGAGAGAGAGAGAGCAGTGTGAGAGAGAGAGAGAGAGAGAGAGAGAGAGAGAGAGAGAGAGAGAGAGAGGGAGGGAGAGATATAGAGAGGGGGGTAGCAAACAGTTGGCTGTAGCACTGTGGCTCACACTTGACTACTGAGTTCCTTCTCGCGTGTGCTAGCTTGCTGGCATCGCTGAGTCTTGCTTGCCTCAGTGACTGGCTGGATGGGGGAATGAGATGCATTAGGGGAGGAGGTGAGTGGGTTTCACGATAGTGCATAGGTGGAAACTAAATGATCCCAATTGAACGGCCGTGCCTAGGCCCTTTGTGTCACAGGCCCGATATGTCCCACTTCTTTCCGGCCGTCCATCCGTCCGTGCGTGCGTCCTGTTTTCAGTTCTCAATGGTCTCCCCGCTGTGCGTACAGCCGACACATTCCGATTTAGGAGTAGCTCGGCGATGCTGCGAGGGTCTTTGCAGCCGCTCGGCGTTGCACTTGTTTTTTCTTTTCTGGTAGCCCTGATCTGGTTCCTACAACTGCTGATGATTAAGTCAGCAAGTTATGTCAGAATTATAACAAGGTTTGGAATGCAACAGAAAATCACTGCAAGGGAAAAGGTCAAGAATAAAAAATAAATGTCACAGGAGTTTGGGTTGTGATTATGATGTCTTCTTAAGGGTAGTAAGTAGAGGGTTGATAAGACACAACAGTGTTTTATGCTATGCCAGATCCATTTCCTGACGCCATTATTGATTATTAAGGAAACCAAAAACCTTTCCTCCTTTCAGAGGGAGAAACTTTTCAGCGAAGCACAGCAACAGTGCGTTTCTCTTTTCTTTTAGAAATACCAGAAAGTAAAAATAATAGATTGCTGTCCATTAAATTTATAGTTAATGTTGGTATTCATTCATTTAAAAGTGATGTAAATTGACTTTTAATCTAATCCAATGTCTTTTGAGACTCGAAAGCTCGAGTATTGTTCTTCAGTAAACAAGGAAAAGTGGTGGCAATCACTACAGCGCATATTTCAAGAGTTGAAAAATAAAGCTTTAACCAGCAGCGAGCCTCATTCAGGCATCACAATTGTCAGAGGATCTGCAAATTTTATCCTCATTGTGCCCTGGTCTCTATGTGTCACCCTCATTGTGCCCCCGTCTCTATGTATCACCCTCATTGTGCCCCCGTCTCTATGTGTCAACCTCATTGTGCCCCCGTCTCTATGTGTCACCCTCATTGTGCCCCCTTCTCTATATGTCCCCGTCTCTATCCTCATTGTGTGCCCCCTTCTCTATGTGTCACCCTCATTGTGCCCCCGTCTCTATGTGTCACCCTCATTGTGCCCCCTTCTGTATATGTCCCCGTCTCTATGTGTCAACCTCATTGTGCCCCCTTCTCTATGTGTCACCATCATTGTGCCCCCTTCTCTATGTGTCACCCTCATTGTGCCCCCTTCTCTATGTGTCCCCCTCTATTGTGCCCCCATTCTCTATGTGTCACCCTCATTGTGCCCCATCTCTATGTCTCACCCTCATGTGTCCCTTCTCTATGTGTCACCCTCATTGTGCCCCCCGTCTCTATGTGTCACCCTCATTGTGCCCCCGTCTCTATGTGTCACCCTCATTGTGCCCCCGTCTCTATGTGTCACCCTCACCCACCCTCATTGTGCCCCCGTCTCTATGTGCCCCCGTCTCTATGTGTCACCCTCATTGTGCCCCCGTCTCTATGTGTCACCCTCATTGTGCCCCCGTCTCTATGTGTCACCCTCATTGTGCCCCCGTCTCTATGTGTCACCCTCATTGTGCCCCCTATCTCTATGTGTCACCCTCATTGTGTCCCCCCCCGTCTCTATGTGTCACCCTCATTGTGCCCCCGTCTCTATGTGTCAACCCTCATTGTGTGCCCCCGTCTCTATGTGTCACCCTCATTGTGCCCCGGTCTCTATGTGTCACCCTCATTGTGCCCCGGTCTCTATGTCTCTATGTGTCACCCTCATTGTGCCCCCGTCTCTATGTGTCACCCTCATTGTGCCCCCCGTCTCTATGTGTCACCCTCATTGTGCCCCCGTCTCTATGTGTCACCCTCATTGTGCCCCCGTCTCTATGTGTCACCCTCATTGTGCCCCCTTCTCTATGTGTCACCCTCATTGTGCCCCCGTCTCTATGTGTCACCCTCATTGTGCCCCCGTCTCTATGTGTCACCCTCATTGTGCCCCCGTCTCTATGTGTCACCCTCATTGTGCCCCCTTCTCTATGTGTCACCCTCATTGTGTCCCCTTCTCTATGTGTCACCCTCATTGTGCCCCCCCCTCTCTATGTGTCACCCTCATTGTGCCCCCTTCTCTATGTGTCACCCTCATTGTGCCCCCTTCTCTATGTGTCACCCTCATTGTGCCCCCTTCTCTATGTGTCATCCTCATTGTGTCCCCGTCTCTATGTGTCACCCTCATTGTGCCCCCTTCTCTATGTGTCACCCTCATTGTGCCCCCTTCTCTATGTGTCACCCTCATTGTGCCCCCTTCTCTATGTGTCACCCTCATTGTGCCCCCGTCTCTATGTGTCACCCTCATTGTGCCCCCGTCTCTATGTGTCACCCTCATTGTGCCCCCGTCTCTATGTGTCACCCTCATTGTGCCCCCTTCTATGTGTCACCCTCATTGTGCCCCCATTGTCTCTATGTGTCACCCTCATTGTGCCCCCCGTCTCTATGTGTCACCCTCATTGTGCCCCCGTCTCTATGTGTCACCCTCATTGTGCCCCTCATTGTCTCTCTATGTGTCACCCTCATTGTGCCCCCGTCTCTATGTGTCACCCTCATTGTGCCCCCGTCTCTATGTGTCACCCTCATTGTGCCCCCGTCTCTATGTGTCACCCTCATTGTGTCCTCGTCTCTATGCGTCACCCTCATTGTGTCCCCGTCTCTATGTGTCACCCTCATTGTGTCCCCGTCTCTATGTGTCACCCTCATTGTGCCCCCGTCTCTATGTGTCACCCTCATTGTGCCCCCGTCTCTATGTGTCACCCTCATTGTGCCCCGGTCACTGTGTACCATTCTCTATGTGTCACCCTCACTGTGCCACTGTCTGATTGTGCCCCCGTGTGTCTCATTGTGCCCCCTTCTCTATGTGTCACCCTCATTGTGCCCCCGTCTCTATGTGTCACCCTCATTGTGCCCCCGTCTCTATGTACCCTCATTGTGCCCCCTCTCTATGTGTCACCCTCATTGTGCCCCCTTCTCTATGTGTCATCATCATTGTGCCCCCTTCTCTATGTGTCACCCTCATTGTGCCCCCGTCTCTATGTGTCATCCTCATTGTGCCCCCGTCTCTATGTGTCATCCTCATTGTGCCCCCGTCTCTATGTGTCACCCTCATTGTGCCCCCGTCTCTATGTGTCACCCTCATTGTGCCCCCTGTCTCTATGTGTCCCCCTCATTGTGCCCCCTCTATCTCTATGTGTCACCCTCATTGTGTCCCCTTCTCTATGTGTCACCCTCATTGTGCCCCCGTCTCTATGTGTCACCCTCATTGTGCCCCCGTCTCTATGTGTCACCCTCATTGTGCCCCCGTCTCTATGTGTCACCCTCATTGTGCCCCCGTCTCTATGTGTCACCCTCATTGTGCCCCCGTCTCTATATGTCACCCTCATTGTGCCCCCGTCTCTATGTGTCATCATCATTGTGCCCACGTCTCTATGTGTCATCCTCATTGTGTCCCCTTCTCTATGTGTCATCCTCATTGTGCCCCCGTCTCTATGTGTCATCCTCATTGTGTCCCCTTCTCTATGTGTCACCCTCATTGTGCCCCCGTCTCTATGTGTCACCCTCATTGTGCCCCCTTCTCTCTATGTGTCACCCTCATTGTGCCCCCTTCTCTATGTGTCATTCATTGTGTCCCCGTCTCTATGTGTCATCCTCATTGTGCCCCCGTCTCTATGTGTCACCCTCATTGTGCCCCCTTCTCTATGTGCTACCCTCATTGTTAGGATTTCGATTTCGGGTTAGGCCGTCTACATACATGTGCGGAGATTCCGTGCGGAAATCCCATGCGCAATCCGTAAATAAGTGGAAGAAAGAAGGGTAAAAATGTACGGATTATGGGAAATTCGCACAAATGCGCTAATCTTTTCCCTTCTTTCTTTTACTTATTTGCGGATTGCGCACGGGTTTCTGCATGGAATATCTGCATATGTGTGTACTCGGTCTTAGGATTAGTTGTCGGGATAAGGTTTCAGATTAGGTTTAAGGTTCGAATGTGTGTTAGGGTTAGGGTTAGGGTTAGGGTCGTAAATATGAAGAAGATAAGGTTAGGATCAGCCTAGGGATGTTGTCATGAAACTGAAAGAAACCAGACTTTGAGATCGAGGGTCATAAACATGAAGACGATAGGTTAGGATCAGCCTAGGGTTGTTGTTGTGAAACTGAAAAGAACCAGACTTCGAGAGATCGAGAGCCATAAAATTGAATAGGATTCTGCTTTCAATCCTCACCTCACTGAATGTGGCCATTCACTGGATCTGACCAACACCACGATCCTTGACACAGAACTAAACCCACTCAGAAGGAAAGTCAAAGAGGCTATCAACATCAGACAACCAAGTCTAAACGGAGACCTGGGGTTTGATTTACCAGCCATCTATCAGTCTATAATTGGAAATCTTCACAGACAGGTACCACTGTCAACCCACCCAACCTTTGACCCCACAAAGTTACCTGAATTCAACTCGCCACAATCAAGTCTGACTGCCTCCCCGTGGGGATACCGGGGGTATTTTGTAAAAAATAGTTCCCCCACCTTCTGGAAGTTCTGTGCTTGTAACTTCCTCTAATCTGCCACTCTCTTTGACTCTGCCTTTTCCCTTTGCTTTCTGTCATCTATCTTTCTGACTTTTCAAAAGAATCTTCCAAATAACTTTTCTCCCTTGAGCTCCTCCGAAATCGGAATGTGTTGGCTGTACGCAGCGGGGAGACCAGTGAAAACTGAAAACCGGACACATACGTACCTTACCCATTATGGCCAGGGAACGCAGAAGAAAAAGAAGAAGTCTGACTGCCAACAACATTAAGCCTCCTCAGATTGCTGAAGAAAACCGTGTGAATACGGTTGAAATATCCAAGTGAGTTAACTTTGTGTCTCTGTGGAGGGGAAACGCGTATTGCAATCGAACTTGAGGACTGCTGGCGTTGGGGAAGGTCCCCAAAGGCCAATCCTATGGGATGATCCATTTAAAATAGAACAACTGGAATAAAAACAGCATATTAAAATGATAATGAACTATAACATTGGGTTCGTTTCTCGCTGTTGTTGATGTACCCTGGCTAAAAGACTCCAGGGCTAAAAAAACTCCCAACAGCCGAATCACTCTTTTTTTTACAGCCGAAGCACTTGAACACTATGGTACAAATGCATCAGCTAGGGATGAGAACATTATGTGTGCAACCGCTTTTGATTACCCCGCCACGTGATCAGCCACACTCCGTGTTCGGAGGAAGGAGTCGTTTCGACCTGTCAGGTCTCATCAGCATGCCTAGCAGGCATGGACGACCGACTTGCTTTTCCAGTCGTCACCTTCTTTCCAATGAAGGATTTTTACTTTATGCCCTATTTAAGACATACCTCATTTCCCAACTACCATAGAAAAGGAGGTATTTCAGTTTTTTTCACAAAATGTGCAATTAAATCTTATTAATATTTCAGGTCCCAAAAGCCAATTCACTGAGAATCGTTGTTACAATCTGCAATGCTTTCTTTTTTATGTTTGGATGCTTGCTGTTTTTGTCAGTTGATCAACTGTTTTAGCTCGTCAAAGGTTTTAAAATTAACCTAAACTTTGCTGTCACAGCTACGGTGTTGCTGTTTTGATTTATTCGACATTTTTGCGCGTCATCTCCATAGTCCGACGTTTAAAGCTCCGACGTGGGATTGGTCTAACGTACGTGGCAAGAGTCAGACTTTTTTGGGGGGAGTGGGGGGGGGGGGGGGGGGGGGGGGGGGGGGGGGGGGGGTCGACGTGGTATGCTCTCTCTCTCTCTCTCTCTCTCTTAGCCAACTTCATCACGCTGAAGATTCTGCTGCACTTTAGGGGGTAGTACGAAAAAGAAAGAAAATAAGTTCAGCAAAGATAGGGTAGATAGTGAGATAGGGTGAGATATTATGGGGAAAAGATAGAGCCAAGATAGTCAGGAATTTTAGTATTATGATACTCCGTTTGCTATATGTAAAAGGATAATAATTTTATGAAATAGATTTATAACTTTACGGAAATCAATTTAATATTGGGGGGGGGGGGGGGGGGGGACGTGTGAGGGAAAGACGAGATAAAAGTCATACACGACCGTTAAATGCCCCGGTCTAGCCGGAGACACCCGGGCCCCGCATGATGCATGCAGAGTGTGTCATGCACGACCGTTAAGTCCCCCCGGATCAGCCGGGGAAACTCTGGCCCCACATGATGCATGCAAAGGAATAGGGGGGGCATGTGTGACAGTAAGGCCACACATGTTGCGTGCAGAGAAGGACCACAGACCTTTCGCAGTATCTAGGCAGGACCAATCCGGCTACCGTAGCGGCCTCTGGGGTCGAACCCCGACCGGCACAGCTCCAGCCCTTCATTTACCACTACTTTGGTCTATGGCCCCTAGTTCCCTAATTTAGTTTCTCTCTCTCTCTCTCTCTCTCTCTCCTCCTTGCCTAGGGGAAGACGGGGTAAAAAGCGCATGGGCGGGTAAGAAGCCCACCCCAATTATCTCATTAAAGAAAATTTCAGTCAAATTTGCCCATGAGACGAATGCTAGACATTAATGCTCGTCTCATGGGCAAAATGAGACTGAAATTTGCTTCATTTCGTGAGATAATTGGGGTGGGCTTCTTACCCGCCCATGCGCTTTTTACCCCGTCTTCCCCTACCTGTCTAATTGTCTATATCTGTTCGTCTCTGCCTCGCTTCTGTCCGCCTCTCTCTCTGTGCCTGTCAGTCTCTCTGTCCGTCTGTTTCTGTATTTCTATCTGTCTGTACGTCTCTCTCTCTCTCTCTGACCTGTCGGACTATTGCAACGTCGGACTATTGTCACAAACTGCAACATCGTCGGACCAATGAAAGCCGGACTATCAAGAAGCACACTTTGGGGGGTTCACCTGCGTCAACGAAGATAGTTCAAGTTTTCATGTTCTTTCGGTTACATTGATTCATTTTTTTGTGGTTAAAAAAAATAATTGCAGGAATTTACTATAAAAGGCGGGTTTTTTATGTGAGCTAAACCAGCAACACCCTTTTTGTGGTTGAAATAAAGCAGGAATTTACTATAAAAGACGGATTATTTTTTATGTGAGCTAAACCAGCAACCCCCTTTTTGTGGTTAAGCTAAAATAAAGCAGGAATTTACTATAAAAGGCGGGTTTTTTATGTGAGCTAAACCAGCAACCCCCTTTTTGTGGTTGAAATAAAGCAGGAATTTACTATAAAAGACGGATTATTTTTTATGTGAGCTAAACCAGCAACCCACTTTTTGTGGTTAAAATAAAGCAGGAATTTACTATGCAAGGCAGATTATTATGTTATGTAATAGCTAGGACCGACATTCACCTATTTAAAGTCTAATGCATTTTATGATCCTAGAATTATGGTTGGTCTCTGCTGACAGAATTGCTGTTATTACGTCACATTTAAAGATCAGGCAAGTTAACTGAGAATGTGACGTAGGGCATGACGTAGGAAACGTTTACTGATCCATACTGGTGGGGTGAAGATCTGTATCCCCATAGTCTATCCCCGTCTCCTGAAAGTTATTGTTTAGACTGAGAACATAACCCCACCTAAGGTTTACCCCCATATCCTGAATGCTATTGTTTACATGGTGAAGATCTATATCCCCATAGTCTATCCCCAAATCATGATTGCCATTGATCAGATCGTGAACATCAATATCCCTAAAGTTTATCCCCAAATCATGATTGCCATTGATCAGATCGTGAAGATCAATATCCCCATAGTCTATTCCCGTATCATGATTGCCATTGATCAGATCGTGAACATCAATATCCCTAAAGTTTATCCCCAAATCATGATTGCCATTGATCAGATCGTGAACATCAGTATCCCAAAAGTTTATCCCCAAATCATGATTGCCATTGATCAGATCGTGAACATCAATATCCCTAAAGTTTATCCCCGTTTCCTCGATTGGCCTACTAGTACTCTGATAGTAACCATCATCATCACCAGAGTCTACTCCTATCTCCAGATAGTAACCATCATCATCACCAGAGTATACTCCTATGTACAGATAGTAACCATCAACATCACCAGAGTATACTATGTACAGATAGTAACCATCAACATCACCAGAGTATACTATGTACAGATAGTAACCATCAACATCACCAGAGTATACTCCTATGTACAGACAGTAACCATCAACATCACCAGAGTATACTATGTACAGATAGTAACCATCAACATCACCAGAGTATACTATGTACAGACAGTAACCATGAACATCACCAGAGTATACTATGTACAGACAGTAACCATGAACATCACCAGAGTATACTATGTACAGATAGTAACCATCAACATCACCAGAGTATACTATGTACAGATAGTAACCATCAACATCACCAGAGTATACTCCTATGTACAGATAGTAACCATCATCATCACCAGAGTATACTCCTATGTACAGATAGTAACCATTACCATCACCAGAGTCAACTCCTATGTACAGATAGTAACCATCATCATCACCAGAGTCAACTCCTATGTACAGATAGTAACCATTACCATCACCAGAGTCAACTCCTATGTACAGATAGTAACCATTACCATCACCAGAGTCAACTCCTATGTACAGATAGTAACCATTACCATCACCAGAGTCAACTCCTATGTACAGATAGTAACCATTACCATCACCAGAGTCAACTCCTGTGTACAGATAGTAACCATTACCATCACCAGAGTCAACTCCTATGTACAGATAGTAACCATTATCATCACCAGAGTCAACTCCTATGAACAGATAGTAACCATTACCATACCAGAGTCAACTCCTATGAACAGATAGTAACCATTACCATAGTCAACTCCTATGTACAGATAGTAACCATTATCATCACCAGAGTCAACTCCTATGTACAGATAGTAACCATTACCATCACCAGAGTCAACTCCTGTGTACAGATAGTAACCATTACCATCACCAGAGTCAACTCCTGTGTACAGATAGTAACCATTACCACCACCAGAGTCAACTCCTATGAACAGATAGTAACCATTACCATCACCAGAGTCAACTCCTGTGTACAGATAGTAACCATTACCACCACCAGAGTCAACTCCTATGAACAGATAGTAACCATTACCACCACCAGAGTCAACTCCTGTGTACAGATAGTAACCATTACCATCACCAGAGTCAACTCCTATGTACAGATAGTAACCATTATCATCACCAGAGTCAACTCCTATGAACAGATAGTAACCATTACCATAGTCAACTCCTATGTACAGATAGTAACCATCATGATCACCATATAACCGCACATCTGACACCACTCGTACCACTCGTACCACTGATTCATTGCCCTGTGAAATAAGCATTGCAGATTGAAATAAGCCTTCTATCGTTAGCCGATTCATTTCGCAAGTGCTGCTATGGCAGTGGGGCAGAGAATTTATAGACATAGCGTCGCTGTCTGGTGTGTGGCGTTCTCAAACCGTCTGTGTGTCTGCGCGCGTGTTAGCGGAATAAAGGAAGAAAACAGCCCTAAACAAACTGCAAGAAAACTGTTCTTGGGCTCTACTTGTAGAGCTAAGCTTCCTCTATTTACACTAACGAATCTAGCAGAATCTAATGGCAAATAAAGGCAGGAGAGTTAATTAAAGATAATTAGATGGCATGAATGATACGCCATAGCTTTTTTTCTGGTTCCCACCAGGTCTGCATGTATACACGCCTTGTCAGGAACGTGTGAACAGATGCCGGACCTATTTCCACAACACATACCATTCCAAATAATACAGAACAAATGGCAGCAACAAGCTAGAAGCTCATACTGTGCCTTCCACAACACATACCATTCCAAATAATACAGAACAAAAAGGCAGCAACAAGCTGGAAGCTTATACTGTGCCTTCCACAACACATACAATTCCAAATAATACAGAACAAATGGCAGCAACAAGCTAGAAGCTCATACTGTGCCTTCCACAACACATACAATTCCAAATAATACAGAACAAATGGCAGCAACAAGCTGGAAGCTCATACTGTGCCTTCCACAACACATACCATTCCAAATAATACAGAACAAATGGCAGCAACAAGCTAGAAGCTCATACTGTGCCTTCCACAACACATACCATTCCAAATAATACAGAACAAATGGCAGCAACAAGCTAGAAGCTTATACTGTGCCTTCCACAACACATACAGATTCCAAATAATACAGAACAAATGGCAGCAACAAGCTAGAAGCTCATACTGTGCCTTCCACAACACATACCATTCCAAATAATACAGAACAAAAAGGCAGCAACAAGCTGGAAGCTTATACTGTGCCTTCCACAACACATACAATTCCAAATAATACAGAACAAATGGCAGCAACAAGCTGGAAGCTTATACTGTGCCTTCCACAACACATACCATTCCAAATAATACAGAACAAAAAGGCAGCAACAAGCTTGAAGCTCATACTGTGCCTTCCACAACACATACCATTCCAAATAATACAGAACAAAAAGGCAGCAACAAGCTGGAAGCTCATACTGTGCCTTCCACAACACATACAATTCCAAACAATACAGAACAAATGGCAGCAACAAGCTAGAAGCTCATACTGTGCCTTCCACAACACATACAATTCCAAATAATACAGAACAAAATGGCAGCAACAAGCTAGAAGCTTATACTGTGCCTTCCACAACACATACCATTCCAAATAATACAGAACAAATGGCAGCAACAAGCTTTGCATGTTCTCATACTGTGCCTTCCACAACACATACCATTCCAAATAATACAGAACAAAAAGGCAGCAACAAGCTTGAAGCTCATACTGTGCCTTCCACAACACATACCATTCCAAATAATACAGAACAAATGGCAGCAACAAGCTAGAAGCTCATACTGTGCCTTCCACAACACATACCATTCCAAATAATACAGAACAAATGGCAGCAACAAGCTAGAAGCTCATACTGTGCCTTCCACAACACATACAATTCCAAACAATGCAGAACAAAAAGGCAGCAACAAGCTAGAAGCTCATACTGTGCCTTCCACAACACATACCATTCCAAACAATACAGAACAATGGCAGCAACAAGCTAGAAGCTTACACTGTGCCTTCCACAACACATACCATTCCAAATAATACAGAACAAATGGCAGCAACAAGCTGGAAGCTTATACTGTGCCTTCCACAACACATACCATTCCAAATAATACAGAACAAATGACAGCAACAAGCTAGAAGCTTACACTGTGCCTTCCACAACACATACCATTCCAAATAATACAGAACAAATGGCAGCAACAAGCTAGAAGCTCATACTGTGCCTTCCACAACACATAAAATCCAAACAATACAGAACAAATGGCAGCAACAAGCTAGAAGCTTATACTGTGCATTCCACAACACATAAAATCCAAACAATACAGAACAAATGGCAACAAGCTAGAAGCTCATACTGTGCATTCCACAACACATAAAATCCAAACAATACAGAACAATGGCAGCAACAAGCTAGAAGCTTATACTGTGCATTCCACAACACATAAAATCCAAACAATACAGAACAAAAAGGCAGCAACAAGCTAGAAGCTTATACTGTGCCTTCCACAACACATACCATTCCAAATAATACAGAACAAATGGCAGCAACAAGCTAGAAGCTCATACTGTGCCTTCCACAACACATAAAATCCAAACAATACAGAACAAATGGCAGCAACAAGCTAGAAGCTCATACTGTGCCTTCCACAACACATACCATTCCAAATAATACAGAACAAATGGCAGCAACAAGCTAGAAGCTCATACTGTGCCTTCCACAACACATAAAATCCAAACAATACAGAACAATGGCAGCAACAAGCTAGAAGCTCATACTGTGCCTTCCACAACACATAAAATTCCAAACAATACAGAACAATGGCAGCAACAAGCTAGAAGCTTATACTGTGCATTCCACAACACATAAAATCCAAACAATACAGAACAATGGCAGCAACAAGCTGGAAGCTCATACTGTGCATTCCACAATGTATATGTGCATGGCGGTCAGCAAGGAAGGATTACATACATTATAAATAACAAAATCCATTGGTCAAAATTCACAGAATAACAACGTAGCAAAAATAGTTTGAAATGTTCATTTGCCTGATTGTATTTAATTGTTAGATGTATTATTTAAAATGCTAAATGGACAGAGTAAGAGATAGGTATGGGAGACAGACAGACACGCAGACATAATATTAATAATCAGACGGTGGATGTGTATGCGGGCTTGTGTGTATGCATTCATGTGTGCATATGCACGCATGTGTGTATGTGTGTTTTTGTATGTATGTCAGATATTTGTCATGAATATGCCAACAAAACAAAATAACACAAATGTAATAATAATTTAAGATGACACCAGAACTAACATTTTAGAATGGAGAGGGGGTGGAAAAATGAAAGAGAAGGCAAAGTTGGGAGTGAGGGTAGACAAAGATAGATTAAGAGGCAAAACTGGAGCCCCGTAATAATCACATGTATTAATCTGACAGGTGTGAATGACGCAAGTATCAAACATGATGATACCATCACTGCCTTCGTTGGGCAAAAGGTGCACATAGATTGCAGGGAAAAATGCACCAACACCAACGTCATTGACAGTGTTAAAAGCGCAGCAGAAGAGACAACATGAAGATCCAGTGCCTACTGAGTACAACCTCAGGTCGCAGAGACATCAGTCATTTGATTTTGCCACATGTTGTTTATTTTGTGGACAAAAAGTTGACCTAGAATCGTCAGAAGGGCGTGAAAAGGCCTGCCAGGTGAGAATTTCACATTCCAGGACTCCCATCAAGCTCTGTGTGAATTACGACGAGGTGATCCGTGGGCAGACACAGTCAGGGGTAGGTTGGAGTATGCCAGATACCTGCACGCTGCTGATGCTGTGTATCACAGGGCTTGTGACATCAATTTTAGAACCCACAGAGAAATCCCACAGCGATATCTCTCCACAGATCTAATGTCACAATCAACTCCTGCCAAGAAACCTTGTTTGGGTGGACGACCAAAAGATGAAGAAAAGAGAAAATCCTTTGAAACCATTGTGAAATATCTTCAAGAGAATGAAGAGCAACAAATAACATTATCTGATTTGGTGAAGACAGGGAAAGATCTTTGCGGTGAAGCAATCTACAGTGCTCCTTACCTCAAGCAAAAACAGCAAGAAACTTTTGGAGATAACATTATTTTCTCTGAAATCAACGGCCTGCCAGATGTCATCACATTTCGAAGGACAGCCTCAAGCCTGTTGCATGACTTTTACAAGGCTCCAAAATCAAACGATGAACAAACAGAAAAACTTTGTATAATAACAACAGCAGCAGAACTGATAAAAAGCGACATCAAAGCAGCACTTCAACCATCTACAGTCTATCCAACATCATCATAAATAGCTTCCAAAGAAAAAACCAAGGACTTCCTCCCCACTTCTCTTCAAGTTCTGTTGAGAACTATTTTCAGTGAGAAAGATGCTCAAGCCAAAATGACTGCTATTGGACAAGCCATGATGCAGGCAGCACGACCTATACTTATAATAGCTCCATTACAGATTGGCAATGAAAGGGTCAATAATTTGTAACATTCTTTAATTATTCTTTCAGCGTTGCACTGTGACAGTACTTTCTATTGCTAGTTTTATGTTGTTTACTTTTCGCTGTTGTATACTTGCATCTAATCAACATGTTAAGGGTGAACCAGCCTCCTCTCACTCCACCCTTTAAAGACCCATCACGTCACGTGTCAAAATCACGGTTTTCACGTGTTTTCCCTCTTATAGCAGGCAATAAATCTTAAGAAATCTTCCTAGCATAAGAGGGAATGTGACACGTGACGTGGGGGGTCTTTAACGCAATGCTCTCCTTACCCCTTTAGTCCACCCGAGCTGGTAGGAAACCGGGGGCAAGCAGCATGGATTTCACAGAGACAAGACTCCCTGACATGTGTAATACAAAATACCAAAATATCATGCATTGCTTAATGTTTCTTTTTTTCTGAATTCATGACCGCAGGTAATACTTTCTATTTGACCCAATTCCACGGTTTCCTTTGCGTTTGACCTTGACCTTGAAGTGCATTCGACCTTGAGTTGATTTTGTATAACAAAACAAACCCCATAAAACAACATAACTCTATCCAACTTATGTCACAAAAGAAGAGATCAGACTTGTACCATTGCACAAAGTGAATGGCATCAAAATGACCCTATTATTTCAGAGGTCATTTAGAGTAGTAAAAGTAAAATGCGTCTCCAAGTCGCATTTTTAAAGATAGGCGGCTAGATTTTTTGGAGAGTCTTTCTCTATAGCCATGCAATCGATTTCTAAAGTAAAAGGTTTTCTTGCAGTTTGTTTTGGGTCAGGTGGTTTTAAAGTTAGATTGCCTGGGCTATGTGTGTGTGTGTGTGTGTGTGTGTTGAAAAAGAAAGAGTCGGGTTGATGAGGAAGGGGGGAGGGATAAGGGTGGGGACACCAGAAAAACCCACGAACTTACATTATATAGGTCCGTGGAAAAAACCCAATCATACAGGAAGTGAGGGTGGTGTGATGGGGGGATTGGGGGGGGGGGTAATAGAGAAGCTTGGTTTCCCAAGTAAAGTGTTTAGTTTCAAGAAAAGAAATAGACAAGGGACGGTATTCATGTCGAGATAGCATGAGACTTAGCATGATGCTAACTTAGAAGCTCTTCCAAAAGTCCTATTAAATCCTATAGGACATTGGAAGAGCTTCTAAGTTAGCATCATGCTAAGTCTCATGCTATCTCGACATGAATACCGTCCAAGGTCCTCGAGGATATAATTATGTATTGTAGCAACGTGAGTTACCCGCTGCGTGCCACAGCCAGTGTGTCTGCTAGTTCCCAAGGTGAAGGGGTCTACCATGTACCACCCCACCCCCCCCCCCCCCCACGATTAAACCAAAGTAGGCTATAAATGTTCAAATTTAAAAAAATCCACCCATTTACATCCCCCACTCTTGCCAAAATGTTTAATTTTGTTTAATGCAACAAATGTTGACCATGTGACAATGGTGTAGGCAGCACAGCTTAGTGAAATGGCAGCAGCTGGGGGGGAAAAAGCAAACCAACAGGTCATAATTGCCAAACGGGGAGATAAAACAACAGTTGAAGGTAAAGATAAAGGTAAAGATGTCAAACAATTCAACCGCGGAGGCGAGAGGTTGTATAGATCATGATAGAGAAGCTCAGCGCAGGAGAGAAAACCAGTCAATCAATAAAAGGAAATAAATCTTCGCCTACCAAGCCGGAGGCTAGCTAGCTACTCTCCACTCTTCCACCATCTACGAGAGGACACAAGAAAGGGGGTAACAGCCCCCACTAGGCTACTCCCACTAAACGTCGCTACAAAGGCAAACAGAAAGAAAGAGACGATGAACACGGGGCTCCACCCTGAGGCCCATTTCCAAGAACGCCAACTTTCATGTCATATATGACAAATATGACATTTTGTCATTGAGGTCAGGCTGCCGAAGGGTACGCATCGAAGAAAGCCAAACAAAGCAAGTCAAGCGAAACAAAGAAGGGTAGAGATTTTCTCCTCTTCGCCTACACGCTACTGCGACAGAGAGAAAGAAGGGCGGAAGAGCAAGGCAAGGCAAGACATTTATTTCATACCCCATTTGGGCACAGAAATATAAAAACATACACACATAAATAAATTTCCAAGAATCAACCCAAGAGTGATGTCCAAAATCATTTCAAAGAAAACCCATATCATAATATTACAAATAATATAATGTATTACTAAATTAAAAACAAAATGGGAAAAAGACATGATTGATAACATTTATCTGAAAGAACCGTTAACAACTGTAGTGAAGTGCTTTAGTTTGAGTAATATTTTCTTATTTTTTGTAGAGAACAAAGCTTTGAATTTATAAGCATTAGGGCGAGTAAAAAAATACTTAGGAAAGTACCTTCTCCTGTCAGTGTCAAAGAAAGGACAAACAAACAAGTAGTGAAACTCATCTGCCACATCATGTACATTACATTTTTCACAAATTCTTTCATGTCTGGGTGTACCAGTATAACGCAACGTGTTCACAGGCAAGTTATTATTAGTAGTTCTGAATTTTAACACAGTAATCATATAGCTATATGGCAAGACTAAGTAATATGGGTCAACACAAAAAGAGGTTTTAAACATTCTGTAGTTTAAATATAATTCGTCATTATCTACATGCATATACCAAGATTGTAAAAAGGTGTCTTTTAAGCATCTTTTCACCTTCTCCTTGAACCACAATGGATTTGCATCAAGAAAGGTTTGATTCAACCAAAACCTACTCAAGCCAGTTTAATTTAGTAATGTATGGATATATTTGATGTATCTGTTTTCATAAACATTTAACTCGTACATTTTCAATAGGCATTTATAAACAAGAACTAATATTTTTTCTGTCTGGTGGTTTGTTACAAGGTTAAACCAAAATGATAACATTCTACATTTAACAGTTACACCAACAGGGAATTTACCCGTTTCCCCAAAAATCATGAGAGAAGGAGTCGACTGTCTTGCTTTCAGGACCAACTTGTAAAATCTTAACTGCAGTCTCTGGATAATATCATTCATATCAAAGCCCCAAATTTCACAACCATATGTAAGGATAGGAAGTACAGTTTTATCAAATAGGTCAATTGTTAGATCTGCAGGAAGCATCAATAATTTAGCTTTCCTCAACAAAGCAAACATGGCTCGGGAAGCTCGGTCATAAAGATCACGTTGTGCGACATTCATTTTGTTATTATAATTTAACTTTAACCCTAAGTACATAAAGTTCTGAACAACCTCTAATTTTTCAGTCGCTATAAGAAAGTCGGGAAAACGTCTAACCTTACCCTTAGAAAAAATAAGAACTTTACATTTCTTGGCATTTAATTTCAAATTCCATTTTTGACAATAGCTTTGAATATTATCTAAGCCTCTTTGCATTCCTACTGGAGTTTCCAGAAAATATGACAGTGTCGTCTGCATACAACAACAAAAATAATATTAACAAAATGTTAATTTCATGTTCGTTCATACCTAATATATCTGCTTCTCTAGCAACTGTGGTAAGACCAGTCATATCTCTAGACATAAATAATGTCAATTGACTTTTAATCGAATCCAATGTCTTTCGAAACTCCAAAGCTCGTGTAATGTTCTTAGTTTCAAGAGTTGAAATTTAAAGCTTTAACCAGCAGCGAGCCTCATTCGGGCATCAGAATAGGGCATTTGTCGCGTGTCGGCGACCTTGCATTTCACTGAGTTGAATTTAGAGAGTTGAATTAGAAAGGTCAGCGTAACTCGGGCAGAACGAGTGCAGGCAAATTAGTAGTCTAGTATAGAGAACGAACACTCGCGGCAAATGCCCTATTGTCAGAGGATCTGCACACTTCATAGAATTAAGAATGTCTGACAGAGGATTGGCTTCTACTGTCAGAGGTTTTACCTTTTCATTGAGTGTTATCTTTTCTGTTAAAGAGCATAGTATTAGACTAGCAAATTAGAGTCATTGCCGCTGCAATAATATAAATTAACCTTTGTTTATTTTTCTTAAATGTGTGATTTTTCAGTCTGTGATTGCCAGCCGCCATATCTGTGACTTATTTTGAGTAGGCACACTATAAGCTTTAAGCTTGTTGCTGCCGTCATTCATGTTAATTTTATTTGGTGTATATGTTTTGCTTGTCAATAAAAAATCATTTAAACCAATAATATAAGCATTTTCAGTCGCGTTCAGAACTGAGTTCGGCGTTGTCCCTGTAGCCTATATTCTGGGTCCTTGGTGGCTCTTGAACCACATAGAGATGGGGACACATAGAGACGGGGACACTCAGAGACGGGGACACATAGAGACGAGGACACATAGAGACGGGGACACATAGAGACGGGGACACATAGAGACGGGGACACATAGAGACAGGGACACATAGAGACGGGGACACTCAGAGACGGGGACACATAGAGACGGGGACACATAGAGACGGGGACACATAGAGACGGGGACACATAGAGACAGGGACACATAGAGACGGGGACACATAGAGACGGGGACACATAGAGACGGGGACACATAGACACGGGGACACATAGAGACGGGGACACATAGAGACGGGGACACATAGAGACGGGGACACATAGACACGGGGACACATAGAGACGGGGACACATAGAGACGGGGACACATAGAGACGGGGACACATAGAGACGGGGACACACAGAGACGGGGACACATAGAGACGGGGACACATAGAGACGGGGACACATAGAGACGGGGACACATAGAGACGGGGACACATAGAGACGGGAACACATAGAGACGGGGACACATAGAGACGGGGACACATAGAGACGGGGACACATAGAGACGGGGACACATAGAGACAGGGACACATAGAGACGGGGACACATAGAGACAGTGACACTCAGAGACGGGGACACATAGAGACAGGGACACATAGAGACGGGGACACATAGAGACGGGGACACATAGAGACGGGGAGACATAGACACATAGAGACGGGGACACATAGAGACGAGGGGGACACATAGAGATGGGGACACATAGAGACGGGGACACATAGAGACGGGGACACATAGAGACGGGGACACATAGAGACGGGGACACTCAGAGACAGGGACACATAGAGACAGGGACACATAGAGACGGGGACACATAGAGACGGGGACACATAGAGACAGGGACACATAGAGACGGGGACACATAGAGACAGGGACACATAGAGACGGGGACACATAGAGACGGGGACACATAGAGACGGGGAGACATACACATAGAGACGGGGACACATAGAGACGGGGACACATAGAGACGGGGACACAGAGACGGGGACACATAGAGACGGGGACACATAGAGACGGGGACACATAGAGACGGGGACACATAGAGACGGGGACACATAGAGACAGGGACACATAGAGACAGGGACACATAGAGACGGGGACACATAGAGACGGGGACACATAGAGACAGGGACACATAGAGACGGGGACACATAGAGACAGAGACACATAGAGACGGGGACACATAGAGATGGGGACACATAGAGATGGGACACATAGAGACAGGGACACATAGAGACAGGGACACATAAAGACAGGGACACATAGAGACGGGGACACATAGAGACGGGGACACATAGAGATGGGGACACATAGAGATGGGACACATAGAGACAGGGACACTCAGAGACAGGGACACATAAAGACAGGGACACATAGAGACAGGGACACACAGAGACAGGGACACATAAAGACGGGGACACATAGAGACGGGGACACATAGAGACAGAGACACATAGAGACAGAGACACATAGAGACGGGGACACATAGAGACTGGAGCACATCACTATGCAACCGTTGCTATGGTGATGCGATGCGATATTGTGTTTAACGTCCTCTCGACCTGGGCAGGCACACATGGGACATTTGTGTTGGTTAGATATGAAGGAGACATAAAATGCAACCGTTGCCAATTTTAACCAAGCTTTTCAACCCATGCAGCTGCACAAAGACATGTGATTTGCCCCTGTCACCTACACCTGTCATGACACCTCGCACCCTTAGCAATAACATTGCTGGCGACCATGGACACTACATTGTGAATATAGCATTCATGCTGCAACTTGTCATTTGGAGAGTGGGAAAAACCACAAAGCTGAAATCGAACAGCAGTTCTCCCAGACAGCATGACGCCAATCGCCTTTGGAAAAGTAACACATACCTAGAATTCAATCTATTGATTGCAAGCTTCAATACATGTAATAGTCCACACACACACACACACACACACACACACACACACATGCCAACAAGTAATAGTGTAGTAGCAGTGTCAGTTGTGTGTGTGTGTGTAATGAAAAGAACTGCCTAGTCACAGCCTTAGGCTTCTCCACTGAATGAAAATCCGTTTTTAACGTCCTCCGGTCTAAAACAGACACATATGGGACATTAGTAGATATAAAGATGGTGGGAACGATCCTGGAGGCAATACCCGGAGGCAGTGCAACTCCATGAACGTCCCGATTTTGTAATGATACAGATGGGCTTCTCCACTATACAGAAAATGAGGCTTTATACTGCTTCTTCGTGTTGCCCAAGGGCGATAATCTTATGTATCTTTCACGTGGGGGCCCTCTGTTCACTTGTGTGTGTGTGTGTGTGTGAGAGAGAGAGAGAGAGAGAGAGAGAGAGAGAGAGAGAGAGAGAGAGAGAGAGAGAGAGAGAGGTAGACAGACTAGCACCTGAGTGAATGCACTCTCTCTCACTGGCTATAATCCGTCTCAAGAGGTGACTGTCCACCATCCAGGTGTCCTTATATAGGAACACAGGTGGCTATTCTGGCTACAAGGAAGTATTTTTTCTAACTGAGCACGCTATAAGCTTCGCTTGTTGTTGCTTCAGTCTGTTGTGTTTTATGTCTATGCGAATGTAACTGAATAATAAATCGTTTAAACCAGAGACAGAGAGAGAGAGAGAGAGAGAGAGAGAGAGAGAGAGAGAGAGAGAGAGAGAGAGAGAGAGAGAGAGAGAGAGAGAGAGAGAGAGAGAGAGACACCAACAAGTACTAGTAGCAGTGTCAGTCGTTTTGTGTGTGCATAATGACAAGAACTGCCTAGACACAGCCTTAGGCTTCTCCACTATATTATACAAATTCTAGCCCAGCCCACCAGGATAGTATCTGCTCCCCTCTGCTATCTGGCAGTCATGGTCGGAATCGACTGACTGGCCTACAATACACTAATCCTAGATTCTGTTAAATGAACCACGCACTGTCCTACAACATTTTTTGTCCCTTTTCTGTGAATGGTTTTAGTTTATTTCATTGGCCGACATTAGCCTCGTAAGACGTAACTGGGCCAATGCTAAAGAGACAGCTGCACAGCAAATTAGTTTTTACAGTGTTGGAAAATCGTGGTCCGGCTCATTGCTTTGTGGAAGACACATGGGGATATCGGGGGTTGGGGGTGTCTTTCGTACAAATAGTTCCCCCACCTTCTGGAAGTTCATTTTGCCCATTTCATGAAATGGGCAATTTCATGGATTGGGCGTAACATATATATGCAAATCAGCCCACATGATCAGATTAGCAGTCACTATTGCCGTTGCTATCTTGAGATGTGTGCCAGTCAGTCGTTTCCGACCATGACTGTCAGATAGCAGATGCTATTCCGATGGACTGGGCTAGACTGTACAGTGAAACCCGCTTAATTTCAAGTGCCTTAGGACCACCAATTGACTTGAAATTATCCGAGTGCTCGGTTAATTTAAAAAATTTGCCTAATCTAACACAAAATTGAAATTAACCGAGCAAAGTTGAAATTAACCGAGCAAGACAAGGGAGAAAGGAATTTTTTTATAGTATGGATATTTTCACATTGATTGATGTGTTTAGAAAGTGTACATTTGTATCTTTCATATATTTGACCAGAAATGCAAACTGTTCTACTTTGGGCTAAATTGTGTTTCGCCGTCATCGTCACTGATCTCTTAACTCAGGGGTGGGGTGTTGAGGCACCACAGATGATTTCCTGACAAATCTACCATCAGTCCCGGTCATATGCTGCTCTTTGTGACTTTGCGGGAAACCCCCCCAGGCCTGTCCTCTCCCGGATAATAGCCTCCCACCTCTTCCTCTGTCTGTCTCTTTGTCTTCCCTTAGCTATTGTGCCTTGCAGGATGCTTTTTTGTGCAAGGCCATTTGATCTCGTCACATCAGTATCCGTACCACTTGTTTCCTTTCTTGACGATGGTGAGCAGGTAGTCATGAGGTCCAATGATTCTGTCCCTGTCTTCCTCATTTATGATACAGTGTGGTCTTTGTATGAGATGTTCAGGATCTTGCGGTAGCATATCATCTCTAATGCTTCTACAGTATTCTTCTTTGGGCGTCAGCTGTGAGAGTCCAGGTTTCACAAGGTAACAAGAAGATGGAGATTAGAAGTGAACACAAGAGTTTAGTACAGTATGTGAAAGTGATGTTCTTGTCGCGCCATATGGTCTTGAGTTCAACTGTTATTTGCGTGATTCAGAACAAGACTTCCGGTTTTGAACCTTCATCTCATATAAGCGCTAAGGTCTATACTGTATTTGAGAAAATTGCGGGATGGATGGACGGATTTGGTGTGTGTGTGTGTGTGTGTGTGTGTGTGTGTGTGTGTGTGTGTGTGTGTGCGTGTGTGTGCGTGTGCGTGTGCGCGTACGTGTGCATGCGTGCGTGCATGCATGCATTAGATAAAGTGTACACTACTTTTCAATGAGGCTTTATACTGCTTCTTCGTGTTGCCCAAGGGCGATCATTTTATGTAGGTGGCGCTTTCACGTGACACACACTTGAGAGAGAGAGAGAGAGAGAGAGAGAGAGAGAGAGAGAGAGAGAGAGAGAGAGAGAGAGAGAGAGAGAGAGAGGAGTGAGAGAGAGAGAAACAGAGACAGAGA
This sequence comes from Phymorhynchus buccinoides, assembly GCA_017654935.2. Classification (NCBI taxonomy): domain Eukaryota; kingdom Metazoa; phylum Mollusca; class Gastropoda; order Neogastropoda; family Raphitomidae; genus Phymorhynchus; species Phymorhynchus buccinoides. Next base: position 1,639,715 of record CM065708.1, on the reverse strand, counting down.
GAAGGAGAGACAGAGAGAGGAGGGAGAGAGAGAGAGAGAGGAGAGAGAGAGGAGAGAGAGACACACACACAGAGACAGACAGACAGAGAGAGAGAGAAGGAGGGAGAGAGAGAGAGAGAGAGGAGGGAGAGAGAGAGATAGATAAGGAGGGAGGGAGAGAGAGAGAGAAAGAGAGAGAGAGATACAGAGATAAAGAGAGAGAAGAAAGGAGAGAGAGACAGAGAGAGAGACAGAGAGACTGATATACTGAATTTAGAAAGTAACAACGCTTAGTTTCCCACTTTAGTAGAACTTCATAAAATTAAGCACAGTTGATCGACACTCCCCTTTCTCCCGCTCCCTCAGACCAGGGTTCAAACAAAGGTTAAAGCTACACACACGCACACACACACCCCACAACACACCACACCACACCACACACACACAAGGTGACATGATATGATTGATACTTCCTCTCAACGAGTCAAAGCCAGACGACACAGTGACAGACATGTGTGTGAGCGTAGAGATTTTAGACAAGCCTGGGGAAAAAGTGAAGTAAAAGTGTGTTGACTTGAAATTAGGTGAGCAAAAGTTTTTAATTTAGCCGATCTCCTCCTCTTAAAAAATGTGTTGAAATTAACCGAGCACTTGAAATTAACCAGGTTTCGCTTCAGTTGGGACCGAGATTTTACTTGAAATTAACCGATAATTGAAATTAACCGAATTGAAATTATCCGGGGTTTTGTAACAGATAGAAAGGCTGGGACCAATGACTTGAAATTATCCCAAAATTGAAAATAACCGAGTTTAAATAAAGCGGGTTTCACTGTATAAGGTTGGGCTAGACTTTGGTCTGGATCTGGATCTGGATCATGTACGTTGTAGGAGCCTATGAAGGCAATAACAAATTATATGTTACCGTAAATATGTGAAATCAGTAATTTCATTAAATCCCTAAATGTTCAGTAATTTCATGAAATTACTGATTTCACATATTTACGGTAAAGCACACACAACGGATTAGGAGAGCGCATTGAGAGTAAAAAATTGATGTCTGGATGGTAATGAAAAATAATTTGAAATTGCTTAGACAGCGGAGATGCCTTGCCCAGGGTAAATCCCCACTCAGGCAAAGGGATTTGAGGACAGCTGGTGTTGGGGAAGGTCCCCAAAGGCCAACCCATCCCTTTGGCTGCAGCACCAGAGCCGGTGCAAGGCCCCCCCTCATTCGAGAGTCATAGTCTTCAACAAGAGACTAAAAACTGTACCATGATTTTCCTTTACTGTAGAACATCATCTATTGTACAGCTCTCATGTCACTGTTGGCCCCTAGGGGAAGACGGGGTAAAAAGCGCATGGGCGGGTAAGAAGCCCACCCCAATTATCTCATGAAATAACGAAAATTTCAGTCAAATTTGCCCATGAGACGAATGCTAGACACTAACGCTCGTCTCATGGGCAAAATGAGACTGAAATTTGCTTCATTTCATGAGATAATTGGGGTGGGCTTCTTACCCGCCCATGCGCTTTTTACCCCGTCTTCCCCTACTACAGGCTAATGTCAACCTATGATAACAGCCATTTGAGCAAAAAGCCATAGCAACATAATGCACACGAGCAGAGCACTTCTTCTTCTTCTGCGTTCCCAGGCCATAGGGCCATAATGGGTAAGGTACGTATGAGTCCGGTTTTCAGTTTTCCCTGGTCTCCCCGCTGCGTACAGCCGACACATTCCGATTTCGGAGCTCAAAGGAGAAACATTATTTGGAAAATAAAATTTTAAAAGGCAGGAGAATGGGCCAACAAGTCAGAAAGATAGTAGATGATAGAAAGCAAATGGAAAAAGCAGAGTCAAAGAGAGTGGCAGATTAGAGGAAGCTACAAGCACATAACTTCCAGAAGGTGGGGGAACTATTTTTTACGAAAGACCCCCCGGTATCCCCACGGGGAAAGCAGAGCACTAAAGGGGCTGATCCACACAGCCAATTTCAGTAGTAAGACTGTCCAGCTGTGACGGCGTCTGTCGGGCATGATTCTGATGAAATCCTACTACAGTGAAATGAATAAGGGGAAGGAACTTCTCGTGATTAACTCCCTTTATTTTTTTATTTTTTTTACCAGTTATTTATGGCACCGATTCGCCTAGCAAAGTGAAAGTAGTTGCCACAACAACACAGACCCCAGTTCATCCTCATAAGAGGATGACCCAGACCTGCTTATTATGACAACCACCCACACAGTACACAACAACAGTGGTGGAGAGCTGCTCACAAACAAATCAACATACATTCCAGAATGGCTTAGCCTTCCAGTCTTGAATAATGTTACACTTAAACAACACACAACACAGAACAAACTGCTATAGGTTAGGTTAGGTTAGGTGAATTATTGTCACAGAGGCGTCTCTGTGAAATTCGGGTTGCTCCCACCTGGAGAGAGCGTCGCAGCGAGAGGCGTGCCACCCAAAACTTATTTTAAAAAAAAATTTGCATGCGATTTTTGTGTGATTGATGAGGAAGGAAGGGAGGGGTCAAAATTTGACCAAATGACAACTTTTTCATTGCCACTGGGTTTAACGTGTGCTAAGTGCATGAGCACACAGGACCTCGGTTTATCGTCTCATCCGAAAGACTCCACGTTCAGACCGCAAGGCCTAGTGCAAAGTGAGAGGCAAAAACCCAGGTTCGAACCATCGGGTTTACTTGACACGAGGCAAACGCGCTACCACTGTGCCACTCTACACTCTCTCTTAACCTCACTATTTCATATTTGAAATCCTACAAGTTTCTTTCGCCATATTCAGGTGGACCTCAATAACATGATAATTATAGAAATACAGACATTTGATCAGATTTGTGTAATGGGGATTACAAATATCGTGAACAAAACTAGCGGGATTTCATCATATTTATGTAGACAGTAGTGTTTCACAGGAATCATGCATCACAAATGTCACACTAGGACTGAAATCGCGCGCGTGAGTTAGCCCCTTAAAGGGGCACCCTGACGGATGAGTTTTTGTAAGAAACGCGTCAAGATCACCAGGAAAACACCCTTTACAGAGATCGCAACACTCACTTTGCTCTGGTTTCCTAGAAATCAAACCGTCAAATCGGCGATTCCTCCTTGGCGGAGGTGCTGAAAGTCAAATTCTTTCACCCAAAGAGAAGTCATGTGCCGTCTCTTTTCTAATGGCCGCCAAAACGTTTGCACGAAATTTTCGCAATACAAGCCATGTTTTTTTGTTTTTAAATTTTACAGTTTTTCTAAAGGAGTTTCGCTCACAACAAAGGAATTCGCTCCAATTTTTTGTTACTGCACTACAAAAAAAAGAAAATGTTTCAACCACAATGAGTGACCTCCACCCACCCCATCCAAAATGGCTACTCTCTCCAGCACCTCCGCCAAGGAGGAATTGTCGTTTTCACGGTTTAATTTCTAGGAAGCCAGAGCAAAGTGAGTGTTCCGATCCTTGAAAAGGCTCTTTCTGTGATATTGACATGTTTCTTGCAAAAACTAATCCGTCAGGGTCCACCTTTAACAGACATCCAAGGCACACAAGAAGTTTTAAAAAAAAATTTCAATCTTTAATTGGCACTTTGAATCACACAATCGTTTTAAATCAACAATTCAAGGCACACAGTATTGTACATAGAATACTCTGTCAAAAATGGTCACAAACGTCTTCAAATTTTAATTTAAAAAAAAAGTTTGATTTAAAAATTGTGGAATGCGCGATATGAATGGTTTGGGACTGTGGAATGTGTGTGTGTGTGTGTTTGTGTGTGTGTGTGTGTGTGTGTGTGTGTTTGTCTGTGTGTGTGTGTGTGTGTGTGTTTGTCTGTGTGTGTGTGTGTTTAGTACCTTCTTCTTACTCTTTTTAAAGCAAATACACAAAACCAAAGACAAGAAATCATGTCTTTCCTGGTACATATTCTAATACCTCCAGGATCAACCCTCTATCTTGACTTATGTAGATGTCCCATACCCTACCTGTTCCTGGTACATACTGCAGTACCTCCAGGATCAACCCACTATCTTGACTTATGTAGATGTCCCATACCCCACCTGTTCCTGGTATTGCAGTACCTCCAGGATCAACCCACTATCTTATGACTTATGTAGATGTCCCATACCCTACCTGTTCCAGGTATTGCGCTACCTCCAGGATCAACCCACTATCTTGACTTACGTAGATGTCCCATACCCTACCTGTTCCTGGTATTGTGCTACCTCCAGGATCAACCCACTATCTTGACATTTATGACTGTCCCATATGTACATGTGCCAGATGGGAGAACGTTATTTTTCTGTTGCTACATCTCATCTTATTTTACACGGTGGAAGATCAAGTTTCCCATACCCTACCTGTGTGCGTTGTACAATGCCAATGGACAATAAAGAAACGTATGACTTATTAATTACTTTCTTCTTTGTGCAAGTATAATGTTCGGTGATCAAATGACAATAATTAGAATTAAGAAAAAAAAGGTCATTTAAAAAATATGGCACAAGATTTGCATATTAATAAACGTTCTGGTATTTAAAACAAATGACACATAAACAAGATTCAGTTACACAAAAGAGACATAATCTCAATGGGTTAAAATATTCTGTTTAAAAGACAATCACAGCATGTATTTCATTTGTATTGTAGTGTACTGCAGTGTGTGTGTGTGTGTGTGTGTGTGTGTATAATGTTCGGTGTGTGTGTGTGTGTGTGTGTGTGTTCTGGTATTTAAAACAAATGACACATAAACAAGATTCAGTTGACATGTGTGTGTGTGTGTGTTTAAAAGACAATCACAGTGTCTCTGTGTGTGTGTGTGTGTGTGTGTGTGTGTGTGTGTGTGTGTGTGTGTGTGTGTGTGTGTGTGTGTGTGTGTGTGTGTGTGTGTGTGTGTGTGTGTGTGTGTGTGTGTGTGTGTGTGTGTGTGTGTGTGTGTGTGTGTGCATGCATGTGTGTCTGTGTCAGTGTGTGTGTGTGTGTGTGTCAGTGTGTGTGTGTGTGTGTGTGTGTGTGTGTGTGTGTGTGTGTGTGTGTGCATGTGTCTGTGTCAGTGTGTGTGTGTGTGTGTGTGTGTGTGTGTGTGTGTGTGTGTGTCTGTCTGTGTCTGTGTGTCTCTGTGTGTGTGTCAGTGTGTGTGTGTCAGTGTGTGTGTGTTTTAATTGTTATTTAAACTGGAGCCAAAGAGTGAAGCAACCTTTGGAAAACAATGCAAAATATTTCTCTGAATGATTGTCACAGATTTTTGTTTTGTAATTCAATACAAATCTAGCCTGTCTAGTTACCGACCTGCTAATATTACTGATACCACTTTATATTTTTTCTTCCCCAGCTTGGGACTCCTGTGCCTTATAACATGACTAACAAGAGGCAAAGCCTTCAAGGCTCACTCGAACAGGAACATGTGGGACAACAACAAACAAAAGATTGAGGGGGGTGTCTAAAGTACAAGATTGCCAATGAAATGTTAAAGTACAAATGAAACTATCGTTAATGGATACAACTAAAACACAAAAAAGTGCCTGAGCTGACAATCGGACCCGGAACCATTGGCATGACAGACAGACACTCTACCAATGAGCTATCGAGGCTTTCAGTGTTGATGAGTTTCTTAAGTCATATTGCCTGTTGAATACTCTCTAACCCATTAATCTAAAATGCTATCTGTTTGTTATCTGTTTACAGTGTTGTTTTAAGTATTTAATTATTCAAATCATT
>CM065708.1:1594008-1629008 GCA_017654935.2 Phymorhynchus buccinoides | reverse complement strand
CTCAAAATGGCCGAAGCTCACCTTACTAACTTTAAATGCTTATAACTCCTGAACGGAAAACGATACAAGAATGGTTCTTGTATCATTAGAAAGAGAATGGTCTGAAGGTTCTAACTGCATACGTTTCTCAGAATGGTTCTTGTATCATTAAAAAGAGAATGGTCTGAAGTTTCTAACTGCATACGTTTCTCAGAATTAATTTGTCTACTTTCAGAGCTCATGTCAGTGATTTTTTCCAAGCAATGCATGTTACGCCCAATCTGTGAAATAGCCTATTTCATGAAATGGGCAAAATACTTTGCCCAATTTACGAAATGGACAATGTATATCACATTTTTGAATCCCCATTCACACAGGTATTGATTAAGATTGATTCAATGGTATCACACTTTTCTACATTGTATTTGCACCCCTATCCTGCCCCCCAACTCGACCAGATGCTAAGCTGGGGCATGCCTGAGCCACACGTTGAATCAAACGTTTTATCAAATTAAGTCTGAATAAAATATTGTTAACTCATCAACAGATGAGATTTCTCATTCGTTTGAACCAATTCTTGATCTATGTGTGCTAATGAACGAAAACTATTTTTCATTCATATTGCTTTTCTCAATTGCAAGTTATAAATTGGCTATTTCACGAACTGGGCAAACCATTTTGCCCATTTCATGAAATGGGCAATTTCATGGATTGGGTGTAACACATGCGCACTCGGAACAAAAAGTTACTCTCCTCTTGTCGGTTGAGATGCAAGGGACAACCAGGAATGTTAAAAAAATACATGGCGCTATAGCACTGTTTTGAAATGAAAACGGAAGTAACAGACGAGTTCTGTGCCTGTTAGGACACTTAGTTCCGGTTAGGAAATGCTGTAAACACGGCATGGCTGCTCCGTATTTGAGATAGAGGGGTGTTTCATTGCTCAGTTATCAGTTTGTAGATTTAATAATATTAAGTCCTGTTTCATGTTTCTTTCTTAAAGTGTTTACATTCGTTGACCATAAACAGTTATGTTCTTATTTGTTTACTTGATACGACCACATTAATACCCCAAGACTTGAAGACAAGAACAAAATATAGTTGTTGTTTAAGGTAGGTAACTTCCATTTTTTAATTCTAATTTTGAACCCGAACTACCCCAAACCGACTTCAAGACGAGACAGTAGGGAAAGATAACCCCCAAAGACCGAATTATGAAACAGTGCTATAGAAGAGTGAAGACCTTCCCTTATAAGACTCCCTCTAAGTTGAGATGCAACGACAACCAGGAAGGTCAAACAATACATGGCGATATAGAGGAGTGAAGACCTTCCCTTATAAGACTCCCTCTAAGTTGAGACCCAAACAGTTTTCTTTACCAATTTTCCCCCTTTCATATTCGGACTACTGAGTGACCACCTGCCTATTAAAGACCCACCACATCACGTGTCAAAAATCACGGTTTTCACGTGTATTCCGTCTTATAGCTTGTAAGAAATCTTAAGAAATCTTCCTAGCATAAGAGGGACTGTGACACGTGACGTGGGGGGTCTTTAAAGACCCCTCCCTACTAAGACCTTTCTTTGGCTGATTTTTCAAGGCCTTAAAGATACACTGACCCACCACGATTAAGTCCCTTGTTTTTTTCTGGGTAGCTGTGACCCACATACAAATGCCCCCAACTTGAAATTGATGAGGCTGCTTTTTAAAATGTTTCGTTTTCAATTTTGGGGGTATTTTGTATGGGAGTTAAACCTGGTCAAAACAAGATTTCTGACCAGCTATGAGGGAAAACACGTGAAACCCGTGATTTTGACACATGATCTGGTGGGTCTTTAATAGGGAGGTTCCACTGTAACACAATACACTGCAAAACAATACCAAACAACACAACACAACACAACACAAGAGGCAAAGTTATAGAGCCACAAGGAAATGATCACAGTAAATCACGCCATTATGAAGATAAAGAAAACATAATTCAACCATATTCTTCTTCTTCTTCTTCGGTCGCTCAGACAGTTTCCTGTCAATTATGAGCGCAGATGCGTCATGCTGCCGTTATGCGCCTAGCTAAGAAATAGTAAGGCCCAGCAAGTCCGACTTCGGCTGGAGGAAATCTTTTTTAACCATATAATGATGTCCCTTCATAACAACGGTCATTGCAACGTCTCAATGGGTCACGTTAATCAATCCCCCATGGGGATACCGGGGGGTCTTTTGCATAAATAGTTCCCCCACCTTCTGGAAGTTCTGTGCTTGTAACTTCCTCTAATCAATCACTCTCTTTCACTCTGCCTTTTCCTTTTGCTTTCTGTCATCTGCTATCTTTCTGCCTTACCGGTCCATTCTCCTGCCTGTTTTTTCAAGAAATACTTTCAAAAAGATTTCCTCCAGCCGAAGTCGGACTTGCTGGGCCTATTTTTTAGTTAGGCGCATAATGGCAGCATGATGCATCTGCGCTCATAATTGACAGGAAACTGTCTGAGCGATCGAAGAAGAAGAAGAAGAAGAAGAAGGTTAGTCAAACCTTACAAATGGAAGAGCGATGACGCCATTTTTTTTGTCATTGGAAGGAATAACTCATTCGTAGTGAAACGGTAACATGATAGAATAGATTCATTGATTCACTTAAACACATGGCAAGAAAAAACATCGGTCGCTCGTTTGATAAAACAGCGCATGATCATTTAAAAGCGTATGGCTGCATGCACATGAAAAAACTTTCTGTACAAAAACCCACCCGCAATCTGCCATAAAACAAAATCTGTACGTAAGAAATATGAAAGAGTGTGTCCATTTTCTGGGGTCTTTAGCCAGGGTATGTCAACAACAGAGGGTGCGAGCCAGAGTGTCTTATAACAAAATGAATAATGAATGGTCACACGCGTAATGTTCTCATCCCTAGCTGTGGTGCATTCGTGCCATAGTGTTCAAGTTCTTCCAGCTGTTGGGATGATCCCTGGAGTCTTTTAGCCAGGGTATGTCAACAACAACAGAGGGTGTAAGCCAGAATGTCTTATAACAAAATGAACAAAGAATGATGATAGAACCATCTGCCTTTCAGCCGACGTTAATGCAGTGATAATATTGCATAGAACTGTAAATGGCGTGCGCAGACTTCAAATATCTGGGCAAGTTTGAAAAACAAAGAAAATAACAAAGAACAGATGATAAACACGAGTTTGAGACACCGTTTCAAAAATGTAAATCCAGTTCCGAATCATACAACGATAGAGCTTGCCGTACCAATGCTATACAACATTCCCAACATTTCAATAGACAGAAACAAGGCATCCTCTTTGACCTTTACCGCGCTTCATGGGTCGTCCAAGACCCAGAGACGCACAAATGACTTGATATCTCAGGAACTATTGGGACTGTGATAATAACATTTTAGGTATTTTTTTAAAACATAGAGTGGCATATGTTAGCAAATGTTGGTGCCAATACAGTAAAAACTAAAGTAATAATTAGATACATCATTTTAACATACTTCTCCTATGCAACGCGGGTCACGGAGGACCCATACTTTAAAGAGCAGAAATATGTCACTGCAGTGCATTGAGTATGGGTCGTGGGAGACCCGCGCCATCTGGAGAAGCATAAACACATGGTGACTTTGACGAGTACGGGTCCTGGAGAACCCGCATCATCTGGAGAGGGATAAATACTGTTAAAATGCATGTAAAAATCTGTGGGTACGAGGAGACCCGCATCATCTGGAGAAACATAATCACAAGCAACATCTGCTAAAGGTTAATTACATTCAACAACAACAAAAACGTGTGTCATTTGGAAAAAACGTTTCGTTGCGATCGAATCAATGTGCATAGTTTTGTTTACAGTGACAACGACTGTATTTTTGGGACTATAAGGCGAACCTTATCATAAGCCCATCTGCCAACATTAACACCAAATTCAGATTTGGTTACTCTATTTTCTTATACTATAAGTCATGCAGACCTGTTTACCCCAAATCTTCACGGTCAGTAATCCCAAGCTCTGAAAACAGTCATTTCAGGCATCTGTCCGTAATTTTGCTGTCCGAGAAATCCTTTCACCACAATTTTTCGCTGCCGTCAAACCTTTTGTTGAGCGAGGGGGGGGGGGGGGGGGGAAGGGGCGTACACGCATGCTGCAACTTCCCATCCAAACCCAACTTTGACAACTGCCGAAATTTTGCACTTCGTACCTAGAAAAATGGCGGCATGGAGAAATAAACCGGAAGTATTCATTCGAGGGACATCACTCGAAGTGATACCTTTGATAGCAGACGACAGAGTAGCGAATACGGCTCAAATGACATGCCTTCTTTTGATTTCTTCTTCTTCTTCTTCTTTTTTCGCACTCGTTCAGCAGAAATGCGGATTTTTTTGTTGCTGACCATAAGAGCGTAATCAGAGGTCTCAAAACGTAATATTTACGGACAAATTCATAGGCAAAACAGGTCTGGTCATGTTATAAGGCTGAGGGTCTCAATCTGAGAAAAAAAAGTATTGCCTTTCTAGTCTGAGAAAACGGAAGTCCATCAACAATTGAACAAGCCCTCCAGCACGACCTTCAATCAACGGAACATATTTACAGTTAGTATACCATGGTGCAACATTTGAAGCGAGTCGGTGCAACGGTTCACAAGAGAATGCACATACGAAAGTAGAACAGGAAATGAACGAAGATACAGACCAGAACAATTGCATTATTTCTCCACACAAAAAATAAAGGCAAGGCAAGTCCCGTATTTGAGGGAGAGTAAGGCCGCGTCATATGATATATATCCTGGAGGCAATGCTCGGAGGCAGTGCAACACCAGTAAAGTCCCGAATTTTTAACAATACAGATAATAAATCTCGCCCCAAAAGAATTCACACCATTTTGTTGCAACAAATTTCGGACTATGTTGTTCGACGCATGAACAATGGCGTCAGCTGTCTGAATGAAAAGGCAACAAGACTGTTTTTGAGGGAGTGGAAGTATGATAATAATAATAATAATGACAATTTATATAGTGCTTATTCCCCTTATGGGGTTCTAAGCGCTTCACAAAGACGTAAAAATCTGAGAAAACAAAACAAAACAAAACCACGATAACTACATTTACGCCCCCCCCCCCCCCCCCCCTTCACTAGAATCCAAAGCATTACAAATAGCGTTTTCAACGCAAAAGGCATTTTCTCACACTACCCCCCCCTCCGCCCGCGCCCGCAGAGAATAAGGCCCATCACAACATTTTACAGACAAATCTAACTTTGTCAAAGCGATTTCTATGTATATCATTAGTCATATTCATTGCCATCAACACTATAATATTATTTATACACAAATCCTATTTTCTTATAACAATTTCTCATCTATATCATTAGTCGTATTTCGCTGCTTTTCAGTCCTTATATTTTAAACACACACAAAAAGAAGACAAAAACCACAGGGTTTTAGTGAAGATAAGTAAGCCCTTGAGGACTTTCAAGTCCTATTGTCTGAGAGTAAGATTGCAAGCGCTTTCCGCTGTCTCTCTGTTACATAAATTCACAATACGGGAGGAACTGATTGCTATCAATGCTATCAGAATCATCACTGAAGTCACAGTCATCATCATCATCATCATCATCATCATCATCATTATCACCATCACTATCATTGAAATCAAGCGGTCTCCATTCTCTATTATATAAATTCGCCATACAGAAGAAACTCATCAATATCGATGCCGCTAAAATCATCATCATCATCATTGTCATCATCATCACCATCATCGATACTTAGCAATCTCTGTTGTCCCTATTACATGAATTCGTCATGCAGGAGAAACTAATCACTACCGATGCTCCTAGAATCATCATCATCATCCATTGTCCCTAATACAGTGGAACCTCCCTTTAGACCCTCAAAAATCATCCAAAATGAGGTCTTAAAAGGGAGGGGTCTTATAAGGGAGGTAATTTTAATACTTACAAAGAAGGGCAATGTCTCAGAGAAGTAGGTCTTATGTGGGAGGGAGTCTTATAATGGGGGGTCTTATAAGGGAGGTTCCACTGTACATGAATTTGCCATACCGGAGAAACTCATCATTATCGATTATGACGTCACCATCATCGTCACTGTCACCACCATCATCGTCACTGTCATCAATATCAAGCGATTTCGATTGTCTCATTTACACAAAGTCGCCAAACATGAACTAATCGCCATCAGCACTGCTAGAATCATCGTCGTCGCTGTCATCACCACCCTCGACGACCGCGCCATCAATGGCGGTGGGCCAGGCGGGGCGGGAGGCACCGTCCATTTCCGTCGCCAGGGCGTTGTCGTCACGGAGACGGTGCTGCGTTCCGCCAATGGTGGCGCTGCATTCCGGGCACCGAGACTCCACGGTGGCGCCCCCACAGTCCGCGATGGCGTAGACATGGCCTGAAGGAAACAAGAAAGTATTTGAAGTAAGTACATACAGGCCATCGTGCACATTCTGTCAAAATCTACCATTGGTTTAAACGATTTTATTATTAGGTCCACAGTACCTGAACAAACATAGACAGTAAACATGTCAGCAGCAACAAGCTAGAAGCTTGCATTGTGCCATCTTTGCCTAGAAAAATATGGTTCGACGACTGTTGAACACAGATAAATTAGATAGAAACATCAATATTGACTGACATCTGCCAATAGGGCATTTGCCACGAGTGTTCGTTCTCTATGCTAGACAACTAATTTGCATGCACTCGTTTTGCCCGAGTTATGCTGACCTTCCTAATTCGACTCTCTAAATTCAACTCAGTGAATTTCAAGGTCGTCCTCACGTGGCAAATGCCCTATTGAATTGAAATGCAAACTATAGTAGAAAAGATAAGAAGAAGAGGAAAAAAACACTCATTTCTCAAACAGCGCAACCAGCACACAAAAAAATCTACCATTACCTTTTTCTTCTCTAAAGATCTTCTGTTTGCCTGGTTTCCATAGATCTTTGTTTAACCCCTTTAGTGCTGATGACCTATATATACATATGTCCTCTATAATGCTTCAGTACTTGCCACTGCATATATATATATATGTATTTACTGAAAAATCACATGCATAGCTGAAAATTACTCCCTTCATATTCTGTCAATATCATTGTAAACAACAAACGCTTTTCTATTATCTAATATATTTATCAAATCCTGTCTCATCCCGTGCTGCGCATCTTCGTCTTTGAACCCCTGTACATGTCAATAATTGCCGATAAACGGCAGGTGGACATTACTGGAAGAAGAAGATGAAATAGTCATTAACCCCTTTCCTGCCAGTCCTGTGTCTACTAGTCTACTAGGGTCAATATGATGTCATAGATGATGTCATCACTTGTGATGTCACAACTCCACGGCTTGCTGCTTCTTGATTTAGATCAGTCAGAAAGGATAATTATATCTCTAGACCATTTTTGTCAGAATTGAGTCTAGCAGGTCTCTTTTCAATTTCACAATTAAAGAAAGATAACCTCTAAATGTTTCTCCGGCAGTCAAGGGGTTAAATGAAATAGATTTAGCTCAACACCTTTTTCGGGGGGTACCAATTGCTCATCAAAATTTCACTAAAAGATTTTGAACGCAGAAAGAGACTGCATCATTAGAAAAAGAACAAACACAATTACCCCACAGCAACATCACAGTTTGAAATAAGTTCACTACACATTAGACTAAAGTCAACAAAAACAACCCCATATGTATGAATATTGCTGCTGATGGGATGAAAGAGTGAGTGAAAACAGGAATTGTGGGATGAATGAAGAGAAGGAATAAAAATTGTTGAATACAAAAAACAAAACAAAAAAAACCCGACCCCACCTACACCCAAATCTGTTTGACAATGGACTCACCCTGTGGACATTTGAACCAATGGCCTCGGCTGAGCCCCATGGCGGACACGATCATGACGCGTTCCTGGTTGCTGATCCCTAGACCCGACTGCGGAACGATTTGCTCCAACTGCTTCAAGAGGTCGGAGGTGGTTTGACGATCTTCTTCCGTGAGAACCAGGCCGTCCTGAAATGGTGGTTTGCTATTTGCTAAGTTCTAGTCACAGAGACTTATCTCCGTGAAATTCAGGCTGCTCCCACCTGGTGAGCACATCGCTACAAGCGCAGCGCCCCTCCTTATTTTGGGCATCAGGAGAGACGGGGTGAGGGCGGACTTTGGAAATCTAGCCATATTTGGACATACCAGGCAGCAGGATTCCTCCCTGCTCTTGATGACTTTTCACTGCCGTGGGATTTTTACGTGCGGGTCAGACTAGCTTTAAGTCCCCGTCTGAAGGACTCGAGGTTCAGTTCGATTTTTTCGTCAAACTAGAGAGAAAGGGCGAGGACGGGATTTGAACTTGGGTCACTCGCGTGTTGAAATTGGCAGGTGAACGTCTTAACTACTCTGCCACCTTCCTTTTGATGTCAACATTAATACTACGTTATATCATGTTATGTCATGTTATGTTATGTCATGTCATGTCATATCCTTTTATGTCATGTCATGTCATGTCATGTCACATCATGTTATGTTATATCATGTCACATCGTGTTATGTCATATCATGTCACATCGTGTTATGTCATATCATGTTATGTCACATCGTGTTATGTCATATCATGTTATGTCATGTCAAATCATGTCATGATATAATATGACAAGGGTTTTCTCCAGCCAAAGACAGTCATGCTGGGCCTAACTATTTCTTAGTTTGGCGCATAACAGCAGCATGATACATCTGCACTCACACAATAGATAAGTGCCTGAGCAATCGCCCAGAAGAAGAAACAGGCAGGAGAACGAGAAAAAAAGGTTATAAAAAAAAGATGACATGCAAGTAAAAGATTAGAAGCAGTTATGGTTGGTTGGTTGGCTTACCCTGGCTAAAAGACTCCAGGGATCATCCCAACAGCGAGAAGCACTTGAACACTAAGGTACAAATGCATCAGCTAGGGATGAGAACATTACGTGTGTGACCGTTTTTGATTACCCCGCCATGTGGGCAGCCACACTCCGTCTTCGGGGGAAGAAGCAGTTATGAATCAGAAGTCACCAGAAGGAGGGGGAACTATTTGCTTTAAAAAAAATGCCTGCTTTATTTCCTGACAATCGCTTTGGTTTAAGGCTGTGTCAGACCAACTGGCTTTTTTGGAAATAAAAAACCTTGAACCTTTGAACCTGACAAAGGCTAGAACACCGAGGCTACATCAAAATGTTGCTATGCTATGCATAGTTATGCTGGTATTGTTTTTAGCCATGACAAGCTCCTAGCATAACATCGTCAGTCTCCAAAATCCTCCGAAGACGGAGTGTGGCTGCCCATGTGGCAGGGTAATCAAAACCGGTCACGCGCGTAATGCTCTCATCCCGTAGCCGATGCATTTGTTATTTTGTACATAGTGTTCCGCTGCGGGGATGATCCCTGGAGTCTTTTAGCCAGGGTAAGCCAACAACATTTCCTGACCAGTGAAGCTACGGGTACTCACTGTCATCTTGTTCACCGCTTCGTTGACGGAATGCAGCAGAGTGGAGGGCAAGGTCACGGAGCGGGTCAAGGCCAGGTGGGTGTGTGTCAACAGAGCTAGCCATTGGCCGAGACGAGTCGCCTCCCTTTGAGCGTCCTGCACTTCCTGTTCGCTGCCCACATAAAGATGATAATAACAATAATGGTGATGGCAACGACTATGATGATGATGATAATGATTATGATGATGATGATTATGATGATTATGATGGTAATGATTATGATGACGATTATGATGATGATGGTAACGATTATGATGATCATGATGACAATTATGATGATGATGGTAATGATTATGATTATGATGGTAATGATTATGATGATGGTAATGATTATGATGATGATTATGATGATGATGGTAATGATTATGGTGATGACGATTATGATGATGATAGTAACGATTGTGATGATGATGGTAACGACTATGATGATGACGATTATGATGATGATGACGATGGTCACTATGTTTTTCTGAAAGCTTGGTCAATATGCTTTTCAATTTTACTTGTTTGCCAAAAATAAAAATAGGGCTCCACTATGTTACATGCGCATATATAAACATACATATAATTAAATTTTAAAGAAAGGGGTAGGGGTAATTTAATGCATAGAAATAATTTTAATTTACACAGTAAAATAAAAATTAATTCTGTTTTCAGATGCACAAGTGTCTACATAACAGTATTCTCTCTATACAGGCATGGGAATTGTCATGGGAATTCCCATGCCTGCTATAGTCATAAAAATCAGACATGAGCCTTGAAGGCTTTGCCTCTTGTTTTAACTTTTCTAACGCCGTATATTTTTTGATCTTCATGGTTGTCCGCTGCATCTCAACCAACAAGAGGGGGGGGTAACTTTTTTTTCATAGTGCACATGCTAAGTTCTATGCAAAAACAACACGAGAAATGCAAACTCGTCTCTCTTACCTGAAGATTTTGCGTTTCTTGCACAGCCATTTCTCGAATCTCTCCGCAGCCTCGGTCCAGTCTTTCCCGTGGATGGGGAACTTCCTGTCCTTCAGATATTTCAGTTTTTTGCACTCCTCCAGAAAGCGCATCTGGTTCGCCATAGCAACCAGTCCCTCTGAGCAAAAACAAACACACCCATTTCACTTTGTACTGCATTGTACAGCGGAACCTCCCTTATAAGACCTCCCATAGTAAGACTCCCTCCCATTATAAGACTCCCTCCCACATAAGACCTCCCATTATAAAGACTCCCTCCCACATAAGACCTACTTCTCTGAGACATTGCCCTTCTTTGTAAGTTTTAAAATTACCTCCCTTATAAGACCCCTCCCTATTAAGACCTCCCATTATAAGACTCCCACCCGCATAAGACCTGCTTCTCTGAGACATTGCCCTTCTTTGTAAGTATTAAAATTACCTCTCTAATTAGACCCCTCCCTTATAAGACCTCATTTTGGATGATTTTTGAAGGTCTTATAATGGAGGTTCCACTGTATTGCATTGCCAGTTCTCACCCCTTACTGTAATGTCTGTTATCACTGGTTGACATCAGCCAGCAGTAAGGGCCAGTAGTAAATGAGAGCTGCACAATATTTGATTTTCTACAG
The DNA here is from genome assembly GCA_017654935.2 of Phymorhynchus buccinoides. Lineage (NCBI taxonomy): Eukaryota > Metazoa > Mollusca > Gastropoda > Neogastropoda > Raphitomidae > Phymorhynchus > Phymorhynchus buccinoides. Next base: position 1,617,935 of record CM065708.1, on the reverse strand, counting down.
TAATGGAATATCACGGTACAGCTCAGTCTTTCGTAGAAGACTGTCACTCTCAAATAGGGGGCATTTGCACCGGCTATAGTGCTGCAGCCAAAGGGATGGGTTGGCCTTTGGGGACCTTCCCCAACTCCAGCTGTCCTCAAATCCCTTTGGCACTGAGAGAGTGGAGATGTACCCTGGGCAAGGCTTCTCCGCTATAAACAGATTTTAACCCATCCCACGGGAATAGCAGCTGCCCCCTCTGCTATCTGGCAGTCATTGTCAGAAACGACAGACTGACATACGACGCAAACAGTGAAGAAGATGATTCACCGAAAAGTGGAAAGATCAAACTAAGTTTACATTTTACAAACAGTTTTTCTCTTCAGTGTTTAAAATATAACAAATGAAATTCTGATCAATAGAAGTGTGAAAAAAGGCACACTATGCACAGTTCAATGTACCTCCCCCCCCCCCCCGTGTTCAATGGAAGTGGAATGGAAGTGGGAATACCAGGGGATTTTTCAGTACAAATAGTTCCCCCTGATGTATGCTGTAAGTTCTGTGCTAGCAACTTCCTCTTATCTATCACTCTCTTTGACTATGACATTTCTTCTTCTTGTGACTATCATCTACTAATTTTTTTGCACTGATCTATAGGCCCATTCGCTTACCTTTAATAAAAAAAAAATGTCTCCTTTAAACTCCTCACAAAATCGAAATGTGTTGGCTGAATGCAGTCAGGAGACCAGTGAAAACTGAAAAATGGACACATACACTGATGTATGACTTACCCATTATGTGGAGAGCCATATGGCCTGGGAACGCAGAAGAAGAAGAAGAAATTTATCAGTGTATGACGAATGAAAGTCTGTTCAATGGAAGTGTGGAGAGGAGAGAGAGAGAGGGGGGTGAAACGTCGACCATACACTGATGTATGACGAATGATAGTCTGTTCAATGGAAGTGAGGAGAGGAGAGAGAGAGAGAGAGGGGGGTAAATGTCGACCATGCACTGATGTATGACGAATGATAGTCTGTTCAATGGAAGTGAGGAGAGGAGAGAGAGAGAGAGAGGGGGGGAAATACCCACCATACACTGATGTATGACGAATGATAGTCTGTTCAATGGAAGTGTGGAGAGGAAGTGAGAGAGAGAGAGAGAGAGGGGGGAAATGTCCACCATGCACTGATGTATGACGAATGATAGTCTGTTCAATGGAAGTGAGGAGAGGAGAGAGAGAGAGAGAGGGGGGTGAAATGTCGACCATGCACTGATGTATGACGAATGATAGTCTGTTCAATGGAAGTGTGGAGAGGAGAGAGAGGGGGGAAATGTCGACCATGCACTGATGTATGACGAATGATAGTCTGTTCAATGGAAGTGAGGAGAGGAGAGAGAGAGAGAGGGGGGAAATGTCGACCATGCACTGATGTATGACGAATGATAGTCTGTTCAATGGAAGTGTGGAGAGGAGAGAGAGGAGAGAGAGAGAGAGAGGGGGAAATGTCGACCATGCACTAATGTATCTCACCGAGCGAATCCATGTCTCCAGCAACCAGGATGTCGTGCTTCATGTCTTCGTAGCGACGTTCGTTTTCCTCGTCAATCATCAGTTGCACGTCTGCTAAGGTGTCATGTCGCCTTTCCTCCTCACCCTGCATCTTAGCCTGTAAGAATTTTGAAAAAACAAAAACAAAAGATGAATATTACACAAGCAAATCGCTGTGAATCATAACTTTTGTCACAAGCCATTTTTTTTTCAAAATTGCTCAGGTTTGACTTGCGCAATTATGCTACGAACGTCACAATGAAGGAGTGTACAGTGGCACAGAGGTAACGCGTTCGCCTCGTGTCAAGTAAACCCGAGTTCGAACCTGGGTACAGGGGATTTTTCCTTTCACTTTGCACTAGGGCTTACGGTCTGAACGTGGAGTCTTTCGGATAAGACGATAAACCGAGGTCATGTGTGCCCATGCACTTAACACACGTTAATCCCAGTGGCAACGATACGGTTGTCATTTGGTCCAAATTTACCCACCCACCCCTTTCCTTCCTCATCAGTCACACAAAAATTGCATGCAAAACCAAAACAAAAACAGACAAATAACACAGCAGATCACTATCCATGATCATTCACATTGCACATAATAAAACACACACACTCTTTCTCTCTTCCCCTCTCTCTCCTTTCTCTTCATCATACACACATTAATGGTTTCAATATCTTTCAAATGGGTGTTGATGATGGCCCACATCTCAGGTTTGGTGCATGGACAATTTACCGTCATTCACGGACTACAAGCCGCTTCGTAATATAAGCCACACCCCCTTCTTTAAAAAAAAATCTGCAAAAAGTAACGCATAAACCGTGTCGAAGCATAAGCCGCAGAAGCGTGGTGATGCACGATGTCCGCTCCCGGCTGAGTCTGGAGTTGATCGCGGGTGTGTTGACTGCCAAAACGAAAGTGTCGGACCGCGAAACAGATCGTCATTTTGTGAAAAATATACAGAAATCAAGGTGATTTTTGTTGTTGTCATCGACCGTGAACAAGGCCACAGAACAAAGGTCTGAATCAAGGATGCCACTGAGTTGAGTTTACTTTCACTTTCGGTAACGTTTAGGCTGCGGCACTGCACTAGCCTCAGGGAGCTTATAGGTTGCGGCTAATAGTCCGCGAATTACGGTACTCATGCACCATATTTCGACTATCTGTCTTTCTGTCTGTCTCTGACTCCCTCCTTCTCTCCCCTCCCTCTCTCCCTCTCTCTCCTCGTCATACATACCTTGATAGTTTCAATATCTTTCAGTTGGGTTTTGATGATGGTCCCGTATCTGAGGTTTCGTCTGATGGGCGTTTTACACTTGGGGCACGCTTTGAGCTGAACACTGTCTTCGTGGGCGTCAGTGACAGTCGTCATCCACTGGTCCAGGCCGCTCACTTCTAGCACGTGGCGACAGTCCTCTAGCTCGACGAACCTGCCAACAGCATTTTCGTTACTGCTATTATTATCTTCAGCAGTAGCAACAACAACATACAGTATTTATACGGCGCTGAATCTTGATAGAAATCAAACCAAAGCGCACACACACTTTAGCATTCATAACGCATTCAAACAAAAATGCAATACAAAGCGAACACACAAGTATGACATAAACAGACCTAAAGGCAAGAGAGAGAAGAGAAAGAGAGCGGAGCTTTAATGACGGGGGAACAGGTGGGTTTTGAGGTTAGCTTTGAAAGCAGAGAGGGTCGGTCGCTGACGGAGGGAAAAAGGAAGTTTGTTCCAAGATGTCGGTCCTGAGACAGCAAAAGAGCGCCGACCAACAGTTGAAAGCTTATACCTAGGGATCTGGAGAGAAAGAGGGTCAGAAACTGAACGTAAAATGCGAGCTGGCATATAAACGGAAATATTGTAACAGAGGTAAGACGAAGCAGCTTGATGGATAGATTTATAGCAAAGGGTGTTTAATTAGCAGCAGTAGCATCGTTGTCATTATTGTTAAGTCAGGTCAGGTCAGGTCAGGTCAGGTAGGATTCTTGATTAGGATTTTTGTTTTTCAGTTGGCACAGCTGTGACGGTTTTAGTAGACTATCAATCATACTGCTATTTTAATTTACTAAGGTTTGGGTCTTTGTCCAGGAGGTTTTTTAATTTGTTAGTATCAGGTGCAAGTTTTGTTTGAGCAGGAAGTGCGTTCCAATAGTTAGTCACTCTGTTACTGAAAAAGTGTCTCCTGATGTTAGTTCTACTATACTGTGTTAGTATTTTTAATTCATGATTTCTAGTCAGAAAAATTTGAAATCTGGAACAAGTTTTTGTTAGTATTGTCAGGACCATTAAGAATTTTATAAACATTGATAAGGTCACCACAAAGTCTTTTGTATTTCAAGGATGGTAAATCAAGCTTAATGTGGTATTTATATATTAGTTCAGTTTGCTGAGTCTATGATGACAGTCTTTTAGCTCAATGACTCTGTCATCATTATTATCATCATCATCATCATCAATATTACTATTATCATCATTAACATCATCATAATCTTCAATATCTTTGACATTACTATTGTTGTGGATGTCACTTATTGGTCCAGTCTGCCCACATCTAGCATCATCATTATCACATTGGCGTACTTACTACCTCCCTTTTAGGAAACACACACACGCACACACACACACACAAGACCTGTTTACCCCTATTTTGCAAATTTGTAAAAAAATAATTAGTAATTTGGAGAAAAAAAAAACGTAATCCAACGCGCAGCCGATAGTGCACTGGGAGAACTTTAAAACATTTTTTAAACCATGTATTGGCCTTTTCTCTTTCAAACTCAGCTTACTAACCTGTTCAAACTGCTTGTGATCTCACCACGCGGTCGCTTTGAAGCCATCTTGAAACAGAATGACTGGGAACCGGAATGACTTTTCACCGCATTGTTTCAAAAGCATCGCTTGCCGACGCAACTGTAGTAGTGTTGTTGTTTTTCTTTGTGTTTTTTCGTCGCTGTAATTATGGTAATTTGACTTTTGTTTCATAAAAATTACGGCAAAATCGTAAAGGTAAACAGGTCTGCACCGACACACACACACACGCACACGCACACGCACACGCACACACACACATGATCACGCACACACACACACAGACACACGCACACACACACCTAGCATCCTGCTCATCCTCGGTCCCAAAGAAGATCTCAGTGACTTGCTGGGCGTCACAGATTCGACACAAATGCGGACACGGTTCGCCGCACACGCCGATGCACGGGTGACCGCACGCCAACCACTCCGCACACGCTTCATCGCACCGGGGCCGACCGCAGGGCTCGTGACACAGCTTAGGGCATCTGTAAAAACACTCAATAATATGAGAGCCCCCCGTGGGGATTTATACATCTTTTGTATAAATAGTTCCCCACCTTCTGGAAGTTCTGTGCTTGTAACTTCCTCTAATCTGTCACTCTTTGACTCTGCCTTTTCCCTTTGCTTACTGTTCTCTACTATCTTTCTGCCTTACCGGTCTATTCTCCTGCCTTTTTTCACGAAACACTTTCCAAAACATTTCCTCCAGCCGAAGTCGGACTTGCTGGGCCTTAGTTAGGCACATAACAGCAGCATGACGCATCTGCGCTTATAATTGACAGGAAACTGTCTGAGCGATCGAAGAAGAAGAAAAAGAATATGAGAGCTAAAACCTTCACTCAAATTCTTCGTCCTTTTCTTCTTCATCAATCGTTCTGACAGGAATGCCGGTGACAAGAACGTCACTCTCTCTCTCTCTCACACTCTATCTTTTTCGCCTCTCCGCCTCTTTCAATCAGATTTAGGAAGCAAGGGAAGTAACCAGCCAGTCATTCCCTAATTACTATCCTTTAGTTACTACTCCTACTTCTGACAAGTTTTCAAGGTCAAACTCCAAGGACAAGGTCACCACGGTTACGAATATGGGACCCTCTGTGCACCATAATACATCGCCACACAAAATTTGAAGCGATTCTGTACACTGGTTCATGAGTTACAGGACGTGCAAACATAAGGACACACACACACACACACACACACACACACACACATGCACGCACGCACACACAGCTGTTTTCTAATATCACTTTGTGTGTCACACGTGTGTGTGTGTGTGTGTGTGTGTGTGTGTGTGTGTGTGTGTGTGTGTGTGTGTTAGAGAGAGAGAGAGAGTTGCTTTGTATATGCGCTGTTGCTGGTTAATGCTGTTTTTGTTGTCTGTTGATGAATTATTGATTGTAAAGCGCTTTGGGCTCATCTGAGGTAAAGCGCTATATAAATGTACAATTATTATTATTATTATTTTAAGTGAAAAGACGTTAAATTAAAGAACAACAATACAGTTGTTCAAATATAAGTCATTAAGATTTTGTTCATAAAGATAAAAGATTAAAATTAAAAGGAGAGAGAGAGGGGGGGGGGGAGAGAAACAGAGGGGAGGGGTGGGTGGGTAGAGGGGGACTGAAAAAGAGAGTCAGGGACAGACAGACAGACAGACAGACAAACACAGAGATTGAGAAAGAGAGACACAAATACAGAGAAACAGCGACAGAAACAGAGATAGAAACAGAGATAGAAACAGCGACAGAAACAGAGATAGAAACAGAGATAGAAACAGAGAAAGAAACAGAGACAGAAACAGAGATAGAAACAGAGAAAGAAACAGAGATAGAAACAGAGAAAGAAACAGAGATAGAAACAGAGATAGAAACAGAGACAGAAACAGAGATAGAAACAGAGAAAGAAACAGAGATAGAAACAGAGACAGAAACAGAGAGAAACAGAGACAGAAACAGAGATAGAAACAGAGATAGAAACAGAGACAGAAACAGAGATAGAAACAGAGAAAGAAACAGCGACAGAAACAGAGATAGAAACAGAGATAGAAACAGAGACAGAAACAGAGATAGAAACAGAGAAAGAAACAGAGACAGAAACAGAGATAGAAACAGAGAAAGAAACAGAGATAGAAACAGAGATAGAAACAGAGAAGAAACAGAGATAGAAACAGAGAAAGAAACAGAGACAGAAACAGAGATAGAAACAGAGAAAGAAACAGAGATAGAAACAGAGATAGAAACAGAGAAAGAAACAGAGACAGAAACAGAGATAGAAACAGAGAAAGAAACAGAGACAGAAACAGAGACAGAAACAGAGATAGAAACAGAGACAGAAACAGAGAAAGAAACAGAGACAGAAACAGAGATAGAAACAGAGAAAGAAACAGAGATAGAAACAGAGATAGAACGTGGAGTTATCTAACACACATCAAATATAAAAAATATTGTTAAGAAAATACCAGATGGTTGGAATAACTAGGTAACACAGAGAAACCTATCAAGAAAGATGAGGCCGATAAAGAAAATGGGGGATTTCTTTTCTTTCTTTTTTATTCTCCATTTATTTTTCAACATTCATTTCTTATTTCACGTATGGAGTAGTGTGAGAAAATGCCTCTTGCGTGGAAAGTGGAGTGTGAAGGGGGGGGGGGGGGGGGGGGGGGGGGTAAATGTAGTTATCATGATTTCGTTGGTTTTTTTTAAATTATTTTTATTTATTTAAAATTTTTGCTCAGATTTTTAACTTCTTTGTGAAGCGCTTAAGGAGAATAAGCGCTATATAAATTGTCATTATGACTATTATTATTTGACGTACGTGTGGTGGGGGCACTGCCAGGCGCAGGGTTCCTTGCAGGGGGGGCAGGGCACGCCACATCGCTTGGGGCAGGAGCTGTGGACACAACTGTTCTCACACCTACACACACAAACAGACACACACACACACACAGAGACACACACACACACACACACACACACACACAGACACACACAGACACACACACACGCGTGGCTTGATAAAAAAAAAGCATGTATTCAATGTCCATCTCTACATAAAATTTAAACTTTGACATTGAGTTTGACATAAATGCACACACACCCATGTGCACACACACACACACACACCAACACCCACACTCACACACACAGTAACATCGTACACCCACACACACACACACTGTGTCACGAGTTTGTGACACTGTTCTTCTGAACAGACAGAGAAAGGCACAGTCTACCACTCGATCGCAAGGGACCCCGAGATCTTTCCTTTTCTTTGAACCTAATCGAGACAACCTACTTGTGAAATCCGTGCAACCCGTGTTAGCTCTGACCTCTCGCGAGACTCCACATTCAACTGGCGACTTCATGAGTTTCGACCGGTCAAACGTCACTCCATATTTTTCCTTCAGTTAAGCAACATCGCTTCATCGCTTCATCCTTTCTCCTTTTCATCGTTCTGTCCACCTACGGCCGCCCAGTGCTGAGGTGTGGTGAGGGCCACGTCCCTGAAGGATCCTGTTATCAATTGTTTATCCTGCACGAGTCCTAGACGCGAGGATAGCGAAGCTGTTGAGCTTCGGCTGAAATCATCTCTTCTCTTCATCCTCATCGCCATCTTCACCCCCTTTTTATTTGGTTTCTCATCGTTTTCCCTTCCCCGTCATCGTCCCTGGCGTTCACTGGAGTCCTGGAAGAAAGCTGTGGCCGGTCCGGAACCCCTTCCACCTGCTCGCGCTTACCCCGAGCCCTTGGCGAGACCAGAGCTGCGACTGTCTTGTGGGGAGGATTCTTCTTCTTCATTCCGCCACTTGGAAGTTTGGTCAGTAGCTGCATAAAATTAGTATTAATCCCGTTAAAACTCGTACAACAACGCGCGCGTAACAATGTAGAATAGCTAGTTATAGGTTTGCTAACATGTATATTTGTGTGCGTTTTCTTTGGTTCATTTTTCTTATTATTTTCTTGATTTTTGCATAAGGGGCTAAGGAACTGACTGGCTGGGTCATGACTTGTCAGTTGGATAGGTTTTTGCCGGTCGTAGAATTTGGTACTTGAACTCGGCACATATTTTTGAATCAATGTTTTGGCTCGCCATTGTGTGTTTAGGCCGTGCAAATCGTTTTTCGGTGCAAAGCGTATTTGAGTTCACAGAGATTCAGAATCCTAAATGCGTGCACGCGCGCGCATTATTCCTTGTTGCGGTATATGTTTAGCCTCGCGGCCTATGTTTAGCCTCGCGGCCTATGTTTAGCCTTGCGGTATATGTTTAGCCTCGCGACCTATGTTTAGCCTCGCGGTCATCGTCCTAGCTTAATTAGGTATTAAGAGACTCTGCGGAGAGCTGGATAACAGAGGGTTATTCCAGTCGCGCTTCTAGCTATGCTGATAGGAGCTTTGTAAAGCGTTCATCCCCGTTTCTGTTTTTATTTTTGAGAGAAAGTGTAATTAGTGTTTTCAAGGCTTTTTGACCTTTTGAAGTACATTGTGAATGCCATTTTGGGGAAATACATTCTTTGCCTGTAGTTCGTCCGCCTTCTGGAAGAAATGATAATGAAGGGACATATTTTTGGTGGTGAAGTTCTATGTGATATTTTCAGAAGAATTTAAGTGTCCATTCTTGTACCTGAAAAGCTGTGAAATTTTCAGAAGAATGTAATTGTTAATTTTTGTATTTGAAAGGCTAGAATTTTCTAAATGTATGAAAGCCTTGTTGTTCCAGAAAAAGTGAAACCTTTTAGTTAATCCTTTTTGATGAAATATTACCCCTAGACTGAGTCGTGTGAAAAGGATTGTAAAGAAAGTGTTGTTCAGCGTTTTGGGGTTCTTGGAGAGAACCAAGTTTAAAGAGGGTGGGTTTTTACATCCCTGAAGAGGACTGTTGGGGAATTAGTTTTTGGGTAAACACAAAACTGTTGTTACTCTGGGAGTTCAAAACTAGGTTTTTGTTTTGGTTTTTCATACAGTCCTGATCCTGATCCTGATCCTGATCCTGATCCTGAACCTGATCCTGACCTGTGAACCTGCTGCCTGGTTGACCGCCCGGTCAACCGCTCTTTTCTCCGTTTCCGGCTGTGGGAGGCCGCCCGCCTTTCTGTCTGGCCCCGTGTTAGGCCCGATCTGTGGGCCTGTCTGTGCGTTCGGGCCAGGCTTCGACGTTCCTGTTGAGGAGTCTGGGGGCGACCTCTGCCGTCTCTCTTCTTTTGTTTCTGCTGCTGTAGCCTGCCCCAGGAGGGGGAGCAGTTTTTCTACTGACTTTTGTTTTCCCCTTTTGTCTTCTTCTTCGGACGCTCTGCTGTTTTTGTTGGACTTCTTTTCTTCGTCTGCCCTTTCGTCGTTTTTCCCTTCAATTTTGTGTTTCTGCTTACAAACTCTCTTTTAGTTATTCAGTTAAGTTGCCGGCTTTAGTTTATTCTTTGGACAAACTTTTGAATGCCATGTAAATTGTGTAGATAATTTGTTGAACATTGAGTGTATTGAATTGTGTAAGTGTGTGTGTGTGCTTGCTTATAATAAATAGTCTTGTTTTGTATTGTACTTCTGGTGTGCGCGTGTGCCTTCTCCTGTGAGTTTGTCTGTCTGGGCGTGCGAGACTCTCCTCGGGGTTCGCGATTTCCCTCTCCCGATCTCTGATCAGGATCGAGCGGGGGATTTCGTGACATCTTGGGCTCGTCCGGGATTGTCTCGCATCTGTCCCAGGCCGGCAGGTTCGCTGGGATAAGGCAGTGAATGTTTGGGGTGTGAATGTAAGGGTGGTTGGTTGGGAGACCGTGTAGAGGCAAGGCGGTCCGATTTTCCCTCATTGCTTAGGTCTTTTGGCCGGTTGAGTGGAAAATTTGTTGTGTTCGTTTTGTTTACTTGTTTGTCGGAGAGCGTGTGAAATATAGTTATTTAAGACCACTTATAGTTTTCTTTGTGTGTGTTCTAAAGTTTTGAGCGCACACGCGTTTATAAAACAAACTGAGATAAAGTTTGTTTAGGGTTTTTTCTTAGTTTGTTTTGGGAATAGGGGGTTAAAAGAGGGGATTAGTTAGGAATAAAGGGGGGAAAGAACTGGGGAAAAGAAATAGTTCTAGTTCCTTCAACAACAAAAAAGATCTCGACTGGTTGAGCTTTGGCTTGTTCAGTCTGAGAAATGATTCCCTCCCTTGACACACTAGTTTGCATGCATTGACTGAGTGCTGGTGTGTGTTAGTCTTATTTAAAAATTCATTAATGTGTTGTTGTTTTTTGTGTTCATATATATGTACGCGCATATTTAATTAGCAAACTAAACCCGGACTATTCACTTGGAACTATTATCGTGTCTGTGACTGGTTCTATTTTGCAAGACAATTCTTGGTTTTGATGCATTGTAGTTGATTTGCACTGAATTGCTGTGTTCCGTGCATTGGATTGTGTCTTGCATTGAGTTACCATTTTTTATGCCATCGCTTGGTTATTTGTTGAGTTGCATGTGAACCTGTGCGCGCACGCGTTTATGCTTAGTGTAGCTTGTGCTATAGAGCAAACTTGCTGGGATAAACCGGAACGTTTTTGTGTAACACAAACCGTAGTTTTTTATAACGCTTTCAAACACTGGGGTGTGTTCATAGCTACATCGTGTTAGTTTTACCGCAGAAAGTTACCGCAGGAAGTTACTGTGCGCTGTTTGGCCGTTGAGGTAGTTCGTGCGACCGCCTCCCGTGGTGCGCAATAGGGTTTTTGTGCAAACGTGGTTGTTGTCCACGCGGGTCGTTTAGTCGCAGAAGCGTTCTACGCTGTGTAAATTAGCGCAATAGTGGTTAGTGTGGTAAAGCTTTATGCGGAGTAGTTTAGTTAGTGTTTGGTTTAGTGTGGTTTAATTCGACGTAGTTTGTGGGATTTCCTGCGCGCGTTAGTGTGTGTTACTGCGATTCATCGTCTTCGTTGCATAACCGTTAGTGTTGAAAAAAAAAAAAAAGAAAGAAAAAATGGCAAGTCACGAGTATGATTTAAGGTCGCGCAGTGGGGCTATGTGGGACCTGTCGACGGATCCTTCTGTACCGACTACGCCCTCAGCTGTTTCTACCTCCGTCGTTACTACCGTTGTGTCCTCACCCCCATCTTCTTCCATGACTTCTGTGGCTACGGCTATGCACACTCCGGTTGTCCATGCTGCAGTTGACCATGGAGGAGCACGGTCTAGGGTTGGACCAGTTTCGACTCCCCTTAGCCTAGGTCGTGGTAGGGGAATCTTTCTTAAGTCAGGTGCCACGACAGAGGAGAAGCCTGGAGAGCACCATCCTTCCTCGAAAGGAAACAGCGAGTTTTCCATGTTCATGGCTGCCATGGCTCAGATGGAGCAGCAAAGAAGGGAAGAGATGGCTGAGATTGAACAGCTTAGAAGAGAGGAAAAAGAAGAGCAGGAAAGACTTAGGAAGGAGGAGCGAGGAAAAGAAAGAACAGCTTAGAAGAGAGGAAGGAAGAAGAGCAGAAAGACTTAGGAGAGAGGAGCGAGCTGAACAGAAGGAGGAAGAGGAAAAGAAAGAACAACAGAAGGAGAGGAAAGAGAAGAGCAGAACAACTTAGGAAGAGAGGAAGAAGAAGAGAAAGAAGAACTTAGGAAGGAAGAAGAAGAGAGGAAAGAACAGCGATGGAGAGAGGAAATGAAGCTGGAGAGGGAACTAAGAAGAGAGGAAGAGGAAAGGAAGGAGCAACGAAAGAAGGAGGAAAGAGAAGAGAAAGAACGCAGGTGGAGAGAAGAGAAAGAGGAACGTGAGGCGATTCGCCAAGAGGAAGTGAGAAGGAGAGAAAAGCTGGAACAAGGACGTGAGTCAGGAAGCAGGTCTAAGGTGTCGACCCCTGTACTCAGGCTTCCAGAACTGAAACCCGGCGAAGATATTGACTTGTTCCTAGAACATTTCGAGAAAATGGCTAAGATCTACCTCTTAACAGATGATGAGAAACTCATCCATCTGTCATCTTCCCTCACCGGCAAAGCCAAGGAAGCCTGTTTCAAGATGGGAGAGGACGAGACCTATGATAATTTACAGAAGGTTCTTCGTCAACAGTTTCGCCTTTCGCCTGAGACCTATCGCCGGAAGTTCCGCAATAGTAAGAAGGAGTCCAGCGAAACCTTCTATCAGTTTGGGACAAGGCTTCGTCAGGCACTGAAGCACTGGGAAGAGCTCTCTGAGGCCGAGCTGAAGGATTTAATCCTCATTGAGCAACTCTACAACACCGTGTCCCCTGAGCTCCGAATACGGATGAGTGAGAAGAAGCCGACTACCTTCGATGCTGCCATCGAGATCGCAGAAACTTACTCGGAGGCTAGGAGAACCGTCGCCTCCAGGGGATCTGCCAGAGATAGTCAGACCCCTGTCTCCACTCCTCTCCAGGAAACTACTCCTTCGTCTCCAACAAAATCGCCAACGAGGGACCGAAAGGTGTGCTTCCAGTGCCGGACCCCAGGGCACATTAGGAGGTTCTGTCCCGAGTTGCGGAGACCGTCCTTCCAGGATAGCGGTCCTCAAAGTGGGAAAGCCACCGGAGGCCGAAGAGCCCTCGCTCAATTTGTCTCGTCACCACGCAGGGACGGATGTCCTGTCTTTCTCTCCAGAGTGGCTGGGAAGGTAGCTGACAGCGTCAGAGATACCGGCGCTACGGCCATCTTTATGGATGAGAACCTCATACCTTCTGGCGCACTCAAAGGACCAGAATGTGAAGTGTCGGGAATTGAGGCTCAGTTTGTGTGCCGTCGCCCCACCTACTTGGTCGAGATGTGTACCCCTTACTTCGAAGGCAAAGTATGGGCAGTGGCTCTTAAGCGGCCAGCATATTCATTGCTGCTAGGGAATACTGTGTGCTTTGGAGATGGGACGGAGCAGACTCTAGCGTCAATTCTGCCAGAGAAAGTCTACGTGGGCGCGGTTACTCGCGCCATGGCCAAGAAGGTGGATGAACTCCAACCCATTGTCCGGCCGGGACTGGAAGTGTTTGCGGAGGAGGTGACACCACAAGTGCTCCGCAAGCTTCAGTTGCAAGACAGCCAGCTGGATAGGGTGAGGGAGTTAGTGGACGCTGAACCTAGGGCTACCAAGACCGGCACTATCTCTTTCAAAGAAGAGAAGGGTATCCTTTATCGCCACTACCAGAATGACAGGACAAATGCCAAGCAGATCGTTGTACCCCAGGGACTGGTCCCGTCGGTGCTGAAAGTAGCTCATGACGCACCCATGGCTGGACACATGGGCACCCGCCGGACTCAAGAAAGGGTACAACAGGATTTCTACTGGCCCCTAATGTCTAGAGACGTCAAGACGTACTGTCGGACCTGCGACCCCTGCCAACGGACTATCCCGAGGGGAAAGAACCGTAGGGTGCCACTGGGATCTGTCCCGGTCGTGAAAGAACCCTTTGCGAAGGTGGGCGTCGATTTGATCGGACCCATTGCCCCCCCATCCGCCCGTGGCCACCGCTACGTCCTAGTGCAGGTGGACTACGCCACCCGCTACCCGGAAGCAGTTCCCCTTAAGAACATTGACGCTGTGACGGTAGCGGAAGCTCTTTGGAATATGTGGACGCGGACAGGGATTCCTAAGAAGGTGTTCACAGACCGAGGCACCCAATTCATGTCCGAGGTCATGAGAGAGGTCTACAAGTTATTGTCTGTTGACCGTCAGTCAACTACACCATATCATGCACAGTCAAACGGACTCGTCGAGAGATTCAACGGGACCTTGAAGCTCATGTTAAAGAGACTGTGCAGGGACAAGCCTCGAGAGTGGGATCGCCTCATCCCAGCAGTTCTTTTCGCCTACCGTGAGGTACCACAGGAGAGCATGCGGTTCTCTCCGTTCGAACTGCTGTACGGACGAACGGTGCGGGGTCCTTCGTCTGTCTTGAGAGAACTGTGGGAGAGAGAGGACTTTGAACCAGAGGCTCGAGAAGAATGTGGCTATGTCATTAGCCTGCGAAACAAGATCGAGGATGTATGTGACTTGGCACAACAGCATCTGGAGAACGCTGCCAGGAAGTACAAGAAGTTGTACGACCGCTCGGCTAGAGACAAGTGCTTCCAACCCGGAGATGAAGTCTTGTTGCTCCTGCCACTGAAGAAGAACAAGCTCCAGCTCGAGTGGCAGGGACCATTCAAGGTGATCCATCGAATTGGGAACTGCGACTATCGAATCAAAGTGCGAGGCAAGGAGAAGCTTTATCACGCAAACCTGCTGAAGCAGTACTTCAGGAGGGAGCAGGTCAATGCGGGATCTACACCCATGGTTGTGGAAGAGGATGTGGAGGAGCCTTCTGTGGAGAGAACTGACATCCCAGTGGTGCCCATCAAGTCAGAGGAAACGTGGAGAGATGTATCTGTGGCAGAAAGTCTTTCTCCTCGCCAACAAGAAGAAGCTAGGGCGCTTTGTCAAGAGTTCTCCGACATCCTCTCTGACAAGCCATTGAGGTGTATTGTGGGAGGCTGCAGTCTCACCCTCTCTGAAGAAAAGCCGGTACGGGTGAAACAGTACCCCCTGCCCCACTCCCAGACCGACGTGATCGAAGAGGAAGTACGGGCTATGTTGGACATGAAAGTTATAGAAAGAGCCCACTCCCCTTACTCAGCTCCAATTCTTTTGGTCAAGAAACGAGACGGGAAGATGAGATTCTGTATTGACTTTCGACGACTCAACAAGATTCTGCTGTTCGACGGCGAACCTATGCCAGATGTCGAAACCATGTTTGCCAAACTGCACGGAGCCCATTACTTCACCAAGCTCGACCTAGCTAAGGGCTATTGGCAAATCTCCATGGATCCTTCTGACAAACACAAGACCGCCTTCACGACTCCTCAGGGGCAGTTCCAGTTCACAGTCATGCCCTTCGGACTGAAAACTGCCGGAGCCGTGTTCAGCAGGATCATGAGGGAGGTGTTGGGACCATTAGAGCTAGAGGAAGCACAGAACTTCATGGACGATCTCATCGTGGCTACCAGAGACTGGAAGAGGCATGTGCAAGTCCTTCGACGTATCTTTCAACGGCTACGCGAAGTTCAACTAGCGGCCCGACCCAGTAAGTGTGAGATCGGCAAGAGTGAGGTGTCGTTCCTCGGACACTTTATCAAACAGGGACAAATCCTGCCAGAGGAAGAGAAGGTACGGAAGGTGGCACAAGCCAGGCCTCCTGAGACCAAGAAAGAGTTGCGAGCGTTCCTCGGCTTGGCAGGATATTATCGGAAATTCATTCCCCACTTCGCAGAGATAGCCCTGCCATTGACCAACCAAACTAAAGGAGGGAAGGTTGGACGTATCACGTGGGACGAGGAGTGCCAAAAGGCATTTGACACCCTCAAGACCAAACTAACGAGTGTTCCGGTCCTGCTGCTACCTGACCCCAGCAAACCGTTTGTGTTGCGAACGGACGCCTCCGCCTCGGGATTGGGTGCCAGCCTGATGCAGGACCAAGGACAGGGTCTACAACCTGTGGCCTATGGAAGCAAGAAACTGAGCGAAGCCGAAACTCGATACCATACTATCGAGCAAGAGTGTTTGGCTGTGGTCTGGGGCCTCAGGAAGTTTTACCCCTACCTCTACGGGCGAGAGTTTGTGCTGCAGTGCGACCACCACCCTCTGCAGTACATCGACAGGATACGCCCTGTCAGTCGGCGACTCATGGGGTGGGCGATGGAACTCCAGAGTACCCCTTTCTCTTTCCAACACATTCCTGGGAACCAGAACCTTGAGGCTGATTACCTCAGCCGACTGAGCGGACAGCTTGATGAGCCCAAACCTTCAGAGGACAACTTGGCGACGTCCCAGGCTGCGACACGATGAGTGTTTTCACCCAGTACGTGCTTTTCCGGAAGGGGGGTGTGTCACGAGTTTGTGACATTGTTCTTCTGAACAGACAGAGAAAGGCACAGTCTACCACTCGATCGCAAAGGACCCCGAGATCTTTCCTTTTCTTTGAACCTAATCGAGACAACCTACTTGTGAAATCCGTGCAACCCGTGTTAGCTCTGACCTCTCGCGAGACTCCACATTCAACTGGCGACTTCATGAGTTTTATACCGGTCAAACGTCACTCCATATTTTTCCTTCAGTTAAGCAACATCGCTTCATCGCTTCATCCTTTCTCCTTTTCATCGTTCTGTCCACCTACGGCCGCCCAGTGCTGAGGTGTGGTGAGGGCCACGTCCCTGAAGGATCCTGTTATCAATTGTTTATCCTGCACGAGTCCTAGACGTGAGGATAGCGAAGCTGTTGAGCTTCGGCTGAAATCATCTCTTCTCTTCATCCTCATCGCCATCTTCACCCCCTTTTTATTTGGTTTCTCATCGTTTTCCCTTCCCCGTCATCGTCCCTGGCGTTCACTGGAGTCCTGGAAGAAAGCTGTGGCCGGTCCGGAACCCCTTCCACCTGCTCGCGCTTACCCCGAGCCCTTGGCGAGACCAGAGCTGCGACTGTCTTGTGGGGAGGATTCTTCTTCTTCATTCCGCCACTTGGAAGTTTGGTCAGTAGCTGCATAAAATTAGTATTAATCCCGTTAAAACTCGTACAACAACGCGCGCGTAACAATGTAGAATAGCTAGTTATAGGTTTGCTAACATGTATATTTGTGTGCGTTTTCTTTGGTTCATTTTTCTTATTATTTTCTTGATTTTTGCATAAGGGGCTAAGGAACTGACTGGCTGGGTCATGACTTGTCAGTTGGATAGGTTTTTGCCGGTCGTAGAATTTGGTACTTGAACTCGGCACATATTTTTGAATCAATGTTTTGGCTCGCCATTGTGTGTTTAGGCCGTGCAAATCGTTTTTCGGTGCAAAGCGTATTTGAGTTCACAGAGATTCAGAATCCTAAATGCGTGCACGCGCGCGCATTATTCCTTGTTGCGGTATATGTTTAGCCTCGCGGCCTATGTTTAGCCTCGCGGCCTATGTTTAGCCTTGCGGTATATGTTTAGCCTCGCGACCTATGTTTAGCCTCGCGGTCATCGTCCTAGCTTAATTAGGTATTAAGAGACTCTGCGGAGAGCTGGATAACAGAGGGTTATTCCAGTCGCGCTTCTAGCTATGCTGATAGGAGCTTTGTAAAGCGTTCATCCCCGTTTCTGTTTTTATTTTTGAGAGAAAGTGTAATTAGTGTTTTCAAGGCTTTTTGACCTTTTGAAGTACATTGTGAATGCCATTTTGGGGAAATACATTCTTTGCCTGTAGTTCGTCCGCCTTCTGGAAGAAATGATAATGAAGGGACATATTTTTGGTGGTGAAGTTCTATGTGATATTTTCAGAAGAATTTAAGTGTCCATTCTTGTACCTGAAAAGCTGTGAAATTTTCAGAAGAATGTAATTGTTAATTTTTGTATTTGAAAGGCTAGAATTTTCTAAATGTATGAAAGCCTTGTTGTTCCAGAAAAAGTGAAACCTTTTAGTTAATCCTTTTTGATGAAATATTACCCCTAGACTGAGTCGTGTGAAAAGGATTGTAAAGAAAGTGTTGTTCAGCGTTTTGGGGTTCTTGGAGAGAACCAAGTTTAAAGAGGGTGGGTTTTTACATCCCTGAAGAGGACTGTTGGGGAATTAGTTTTTGGGTAAACACAAAACTGTTGTTACTCTGGGAGTTCAAAACTAGGTTTTTGTTTTGGTTTTTCATACAGTCCTGATCCTGATCCTGATCCTGATCCTGATCCTGATGATCCTGATCCTGATCCTGAACCTGACCTGACCTGACCTGACCTGACCTTGCTGCCTGGTTGACCGCCCGGTCAACCGCTCTTTTCTCCGTTTCCGGCTGTGGGAGGCCGCCCGCCTTTCTGTCTGGCCCCGGGTTAGGCCCGATCTGTGGGCCTGTCTGTGCGTTCGGGCCAGGCTTCGACGTTCCTGTTGAGGAGTCTGGGGGCGACCTCTGCCGTCTCTCTTCTTTTGTTTCTGCTGCTGTAGCCTGCCCCAGGAGGGGGAGCAGTTTTTCTACTGACTTTTGTTTTCCCCTTTGTCTTCTTCTTCGGACGCTCTGCTGTTTTTGTTGGACTTCTTTTCTTCGTCTGCCCTTTCGTCGTTTTTCCCTTCAATTTTGTGTTTCTGCTTACAAACTCTCTTTTAGTTATTCAGTTAAGTTGCCGGCTTTAGTTTATTCTTTGGACAAACTTTTGAATGCCATGTAAATTGTGTAGATAATTTGTTGAACATTGAGTGTATTGAATTGTGTAAGTGTGTGTGTGTGCTTGCTTATAATAAATAGTCTTGTTTGGTATTGTACTTCTGGTGTGCGCGTGTGCTTTCTCCTGTGAGTTTGTCTGTCTGGGCGTGCGAGACTCTCCTCGGGGTTCGCGATTTCCCTCTCCCGATCTCTGATCAGGATCGAGCGGGGGATTTCGTGACACACAGAGACAGACAGACAGACAGACAGACAGACACTTACTTGTGGGTGCAAGGCGGACAGTTGGAACACATGTCCCGACAGGAGTGCCCGCACACCAAGATCTTGGTGCAGTTGTTGGTGCATTGTTGGTGCAGGCGTCCTCCATGGCACTCGTGGCAAGTGCCTGTGCACCTGAAATTTACAAAACGCATACATGATTTGTCAGAGGTCAGACTTAAGCAAACATATCTCGGGGGCGGATCCGGGGGGGGGGGGGGGGGGGGTTCCTGGGTTTCCGGAACCCCCCCGGCAAAAAAAAAGAGGAACCCCTTTGCAGCCCAACATCGCTGAATATGCAGTCTTCTTTCCCTATCTTGCCGGAAAACGGAAGTACGGTAAAGGGAAGTAACTTCAGCGGCAGACAACTCACGAAAATGTCATCTGCTATGATCTCAATATCAGTATGACCTTGAAAGTTTTTTTCATTTTTTTTTCATTTGAATTTAGTTTTAACCATTGGACTGGATTTTACGCATTGGACTGTAGAGGGGAAGTATTGTTTTTTTATGTTGATCTTGTTGGTTTTTTGCTCCTTTTGTTGCCTGCTTTTTGCTCCTTTTGCTGTTTAATTGTGTGTCTGTGTTGATAAAGGCGCATTCACCGAAATATCCAGTAGTTTTGTTTTGTCTCTTGTGAATAAAATAACATCACTTTACACTTGTCGTGTAGTTGGTTGTTTGTTGTTTAGTTTTAACCTTCAATATTTTTGTGTGGAGGACAGATTTTGACTGACAGATTGAGATTAAGGACGTAGTCGGATGATTTTAAAAATTCCATGACTTTTCCAAGAATGTTGGAGGCCTTTGGTGTTTTTCAAGCACTTTTCAATCCCCGGAAAAGACCATGTCAATTTCCCAGGACTTTTCAAAGTTTGAAGGATCCTGCAAGAAGCCTGCAAATTTTAAATAAAGAAACAAAACTTCTTCTTCTTCTGCGTTCCCAGGCCATATGGCCATCATGGCCAAAGTACGTATGTACCCGTTTGTCAGTTTTCACTGGTCTCCCCGCTGCGTACAGCCAACACATTCCGATTTCGGGGGAGGGAAACGAAAGAAAAGAAAAGACGCATTGGTACTGACCGGTGACCGCAGGACAACGTCTGAGCGCAGGGCTGGACACAGGGGGTGGAGTCCTTGACCGCACACATCACTTGACCGCTATGACCACAAGGCCAGGTGTGCTGGACCACTTCATAGCACCTGTGAGGCTGACCACACCTGAAACCATTGTCAGCATCATCATCATTGTCGTCATCATCATCATTGTCAGCATCATCATCATCATCATCATCATCATTGACTGCTATGACCACACGGCCAGGTGTGCTGGACCACTTCATAGCATCTGTGAGGCTGACCACACCTGAAACCATCATTGTCATCATCATCATCATCATCATCATCACTAAGGGTGTGAGCAGACATACGCGGACACCCACGCGTAAATCCCATCTAGCATCTACAAATAAAGTCAAAGACAGTCAAATATAGGTGGATGGTTTCAGTGTGCACGCACACACTCCTTCACATTTCCTACCTCCAGATTGTTGGTGAATGGGTTTCTGTACAGAATGTGAGCGTATATAAGCACAGAGCCTTACTTCAAACTCCCCCCCCCCCCCCCCCCCCCCCATGGGGATAACAGGGGGTCTTTTGTACAAATAGTTCCCCCACCTTCTGGAAGTTCTGTGTTTGTAACTTCCTCTAATGTCACTCTTTGACTCTGCCTTTTCCCTTTGCTTACTGTCATCTACTATCCTTCTGCCTTACCGGTGGTCCATTCTCATGCCTTTTTTTCAAGAAACGCTTTCGAAAGGATTTCCTCCAGCCGAAGTCGGACTTGCTGGGCCAAACTATTTGTTTGTTAGGCGCATAACGGCAGCATGACGCATCTGCGCTCATAATTGACAGGAAACTGTCTGAGCGATCGAAGAAGAACTTCGGGGAAACTTTCGGGGAATACATCACTCTGCAACAAAACACAATGTTAATCAAAATCCTTTCCACACTGTTCATGACAGACTGATTCCAACATTTGCTGGCTGTTTAACAGGTAAAAGTGAGCAATGTTGTACCCTACCCCCCCCCCCCCCCCCATGTTTACGACCCTCAATCTCAAAGTCGGTGAATGACAATGGGGGTTCAACGTCCGCTCGGCTGAAAGCAACACATGCGAGCGAACCATCATCCAACCACCATTAAAACTCTCAATTCTGTATTGTTCAGTGTCACGACAGTAATCCTAGGCTGATCCTAACCCTATCCAGACCTGTTTACCCACTACACAAGTCTTGAGTAGTCTGGAAAGCTGAAATGAGTAGCTTTGGTGCACAATGTGTAGCTTTATTCATTAAACCACCAAATAATGTTTACTGAAAATGAGTAATAATCAAGGATTAAAGAGCACTACAGTGGAGCCTCCCTTATAAGACCTTGAAAAAGCATCCAAAATGAGGTCTTATGAGGGAGGTCTTTAAGGGAGGTAATTTTAATACTTAAAAGAAGGGCAATGTCTCAGAGAGGTAGCTCTTATGTGGGAGGGCATCTTATAATGGGAGGTCTTATAAGGGAGGTTCCACTGTATTTTCAGTTTTGAAGAGTAGTGGAGGTCCAAATTGAGTAGAATACTACTCGAAAAGAGTAGAGTAAACAGGTCTGCCTATCCCTTTCCAAATAATGCCAGAATGTCGCTAGTAAGTGAAAGTTTTCAATGGGAAACACAGTGGAACCTCCTTTATAAGACTCCCTCCCATATAAGACCTGCTTCTCTGAGACATTGCCCTTCTTTGTAAGTATAAAAACTACCTCCCTTACAAGACCCGTCCCTTATAAGACCTCATTTTGGATGATTTTTGAAGATCTTATAAGGGAGGTAGTTTTTATATTTACAAAGGACAATGTCTCAGAGAAGTAGGTCTTATGGGAGGGAGTCTTATAATGGGAGGTCTTATAAGGGAGGTTCCACTGTATTCAGGGTGGGTGCGCACAGCAGGCATCAGAATCGTCTGAAGTCCAATCCTCTGAAAACCGCGGTAAAAGGGCCATCAAGGCCCCAGACTATAGAGGAACATCACTGAAATCAGTTCCCAACATCACCAAAAAGGCTTAATATAGTGATAAATCGCTTTAAAATGCTACTTAACACAAAGGATAACACTGAATAAAAAGTCAAAACCTCTGACAAGAGAAGCCAATCCTCTGTCAGAAATTCTGAATCCTCTGAAATCCTCTGACAATTCTGATGCCTGAAGAACGGTCTCCAGCACTCACACGTCTCCACACAGGTGCCCACAGGGCAGAGCGGTGATGCACTTCTCCTGGCAGATAAAGTCGCGCGGGTCGACGGCGCAGGGCAGCCACTGAGCGTGCCCGCAGCGAGGCAGAGTCCTGGGGACCTTGACGAGGCACTCGCCGCACGCCTCGAAGCACAGCTTGGGGCAGGGGTGGAGGAACTCGCAGCTCATCTGACGCTCGCATT
Source organism: Phymorhynchus buccinoides (assembly GCA_017654935.2). Taxonomy (NCBI): domain Eukaryota; kingdom Metazoa; phylum Mollusca; class Gastropoda; order Neogastropoda; family Raphitomidae; genus Phymorhynchus; species Phymorhynchus buccinoides. Next base: position 1,595,745 of record CM065708.1, on the reverse strand, counting down.
TCTTGGTGCACTGGTACTCCTTGTGATCCTGAAAGCATAAGCGCACACATTTCTGGGTGCACTGGTACTCCCTATGCTCCTGAAAGTATAAGCGCACACATTTCTTGGTGCATTGGTACTCCCTATGCTCCTGAAAGTATAAGCACACACATTTCTTGGTGCACTGGTACTCCCTATGCTCCTGAAAGCATAAGCGCACACATTTCTGGGTGCACTGGTACTCCCTATGCTCCTGAAAGCATAAGCGCACACATTTCTTGGTGCACTGGTACTCCCTATGCTCCTGAAAGCATAAGAGCACACATTTCTGGGTGCACTGGTACTCCCTATGCTCCTGAAAGCATAAGCGCACACATTTCTTGGTGCACTGGTACTCCCTATGCTCCTGAAAGCATAAGCGCACACATTTCTGGGTGCACTGGTACTCCCTATGCTCCTGAAAGCATAAGCGCACACATTTCTGGGTGCACTGGTACTCCCTATGCTCCTGAAAGCATAAGAGCACACATTTCTGGGTGCACTGGTACTCCCTATGCTCCTGAAAGCATAAGCGCACACATTTCTTAAAACACACGTTTTATTTCCATACAGAAACCCCGTGAAATAGTCAAAGAAAGATGGACGCGCATTTCTGTGCTTAAACGCGTCCACTTCTTTTTTCCTTCTTTTACTTATTCAAGAGGCTTCCGTACGGAAATTAAAAATTGTGTGTACTGCGCTAAGAATGACATAACTTTGCAGATTGTTTCTATCATTATGCTACTAAAAGAAAGACAAAACCTCTTACAGTACTAACAACAGAACTTAATAATGGGGTTTTCATTACTTTTCTATTGGCCACTGCAACAATCAAAACACATTGTGCTTAAGGATAACTGTCTATAGCTTAGGATGAAATATAACACAACACCATACAACATATTAGAACACAATACCAAACCTGTACCTTGTTGTAAAGATGGCACAGCTTCATACAAACATGGCCACAATCCAGCCAGGCGGGGCAGGGCTTCATACACAACACAACACAATACAATACAATACAAATGCAATATCAAACCCCATACCTTATCGTAAGGGTGACACAGCCTCATACAAACATGGCCACAATCCAGGCGGGCGGTACATGGCTTCATACACCATACAGCACAATACAATACAATACAAATGCAATATCAAACCCCATACCTTATCGTAAGGGTGACACAGCCTCATACAAACATGGCCACAATCCAGGCGGGCGGTGCAGGGCTTCATACACCCCCCCTCAGGGGCCCAGTTGAAGTCTTCCGGGGATCTGATCATCAGGCCCAGGTCCTGGGGATGGTTCTGGCAGTAGGTGCTGAGGGTGTCCCCCAGCTGCTGCTTCCCGCGGAGCTCGGAGCTGATGGTCCGCCACAGGTCGCTCTCCGCGGCCAGGAGGTTGAAATTGCCCAGGACGAACATCCCCATCTGTGAGTGGGAGACGTGTGGACGATATGAGATTGAGAGATACAGTGGAACCTTGCTTATAAGACCTCCCATTATAAGACTCCCTCCCATATAAGACCTACTTCTCTGAGACATTGCCCTTCTTTGTAAGTATTAAAATTACCTCCCTTATAAGACCCCTCCCTTATAAGACCTCATTTGGGATGATTTTTGAAGGTCTTATAAGGGAGGTTCCACTGTATTCTAAAAATTGTTCTCTTGCATTATTTAATATTTAATTTCTCCTTTACAAAAATTTCCAATGAA
>CM065708.1:1521508-1589008 GCA_017654935.2 Phymorhynchus buccinoides | reverse complement strand
TCTCTGTCGCTTTCTCTCTCTCTCTCTCTCTCTCTCACTCTCTCTCTCTTTCACCTTTCTGTACCCCTCCTCCTCCTTCTCTCTCTCTCTCTCTCTCTCTCTCTCTTTCACCTTTCTGTACCCCTCCTCATCCTCATCCTTCTCTCTCTCTCTCTTTCACCTTTCTGTACCCCTCCTCATCCTCATCCTTCTCTCTCTCTCTCTCTCTCTCTCTCTCTCTCTCCTCCTCATCTCATCTCTCTCTCTCTCTCTCTCTCTCTCTCTCTCTCTCTCCTTTCTCTCTCCTCCTCTCTCATCCTTTCTGTACCCCTCCTCATCTCCTCTCTCTCTCTCTCTCTCTCTCTTTCACCTTCTCTCTCTCTCTCTCTCTCTCTCTCTCTCTCTCTCTCTCTTTCACCTTTCTGTACCCCTCCTCCTCCTCCTCCTCTCTCTCTCTCTCTCTCTCTTTCACCTTTCTGTACCCCTCCTCATCCTCATCTCTCTCTCTCTCTCTCTCTCTCTCTCTCTCTCTCTCTCTCTCTCTCTCTCTCTCTCTCTCTCTCTCTCTCTGTCTCTCTTCAGCGTCCTTATATCGTCTGTTTGTCCTTAACACTCCTCCTCCTTACCGTGGGGGGGGCATTACTTATTTTTCGGTTTATTTAATTTTCTTGTTTGGCCACAAGGCTGAGTGGAAAAAAGCACTGATGCTTGTCTCACTACTTAAGGGAGAGGTCTTATATTGGAGGTAATAAGGGCAATGTCTCAGAAGTAGGTCTTACGTGGGAGGGAGTCTTATAATGGGAGGTCTTATAAGGGAGGTTTCCCCGTGGGGATACCGGGGGGGTCTTTCGTAAAAATAGTTCCCCCACCTTCTGGAAGTTCTGTGCTCGTAACTTCCTCTAATCTGCCTCTCTCTTTGACTCCGCCTTTTCCCTTTGCTTTGTATCATCTACTGTATTTCTGACTTATTGGCCCATTCTCCTGCTTTAAAAAAAAATAATCTAAATAATGTTTCTCCTTTGAGCTCCTTCGAAATCGGAATGTGTCGGCTGTACGTAGCGGGGAGACCAGTGAAAACTGAAAAACGGACAACTACATACCTTACCCATTATGGCCATATGGCCTGGGAATGCAGAAGGAGAAGAAGAAGAAATAAGGGAGGTTCTACTGTATAAATCAACGTTTGTTTGTTCGTCCTCTCTCACCAGAATAGGTGGTCAGCACGGTAATCTTGGAAGGGTGGTAGCCTTGCTTCAGCAGGTACAGACACAGCGCGGCCACGTAACACGCCTCGTACACGTTGGAGTGACTCTTGGTCTCCGCGTCGTGCGTCTCGGGGTACGTGTGGTTGATGAAGAAGAGGTTGCCGTTGACGCCGTGCACCTTAATAATAATAATTATAATGGGAATTTATAGAGCGCTCTTTCTCACATGAGCTCAGTGCGCTTTACATTCATAACAAGAACGTTAAAGGCAAACAAATAATGAATCATTAGAAAGTAAAATAAACACGATGATTGCACGCAATGTTCTCTTACTTCCTCACACACACACTCACAGAGACACACACACACACACATGCGCGCGCACACACACACACACGCACGTACGCATGCCTGCATGCACACACACACACATACATACACAAACATGAACGCACGCACGCACACATACACACTCACACACAATTAATTATACAAGAGTAAAATAGTTACAATATGAAAATTCTAAGAAGAAACATAGACCACATTGACATTCTCAATTCTCGCACCTTGTCGTACTCCGTCACCGAAGAGTGGTTCTTCAAGTTGGGGTAGATGGGTTTCAGCAGAGCCGCGATTTCCGGCCGCATGCGGTGCTGGTATTCCAACGTGACGCATCTGCGCCAAGTAAACGAGACGTTAAATTAAAATTAAAAAATACAGCAAGGAGAACCAGAAATAGAAATGACTGTACTTTTCGGACTATAAGGCGATACTTTTCCCCCAGATTCAGATAGATAAATAGATAGCTAAAAGAGACAAGCCCCTTCCACCATAAACGGTGATATCGGAGCTATTCACTGGGTGTCAAAGTACAGCAATAGATAGATAGCAAAAGAGACAAGCCCCTTCCACCATAAACGGTGATATCGGAGCTATTCACTGGGTGTCAAAGTCAACTGCAATAGATAGATAGCTAAAAGAGACAAGCCCCTTCCACCATAAACGGTGATATCGGAGCTATTCACTGGGTGTCAAAGTCAACTGCAATAGATAGATAGCTAAAAGAGACAAGCCCCTTCCACCATAAACGGTGATATCGGAGCTATTCACTGTGTCAGTGTGTGTCAAAGTCAACTGCAATAGATAGATAGCTAAAAGAGACAAGCCCCTTCCACCATCAACGGTGATATCGGAGCTAGTCACTGTGTGCCAAAGCACAAAATAGAACAGTTCTCCCGCGTTAAACCACAAACACATTTCTAAAAAAATGATAAAACTAAATCTTATAAAAAATGTTCACTTCCTTTAAAAACTCGAATATCACAGACACTTGAACATCTCTAAAAAGCTTACCGAGTGACATCTTTGTAAAATATTGTTCTCTTATTTCACTGAGGTCGTCGCACTCGGTAAGCACAATGTTTTAAAGTATAAAAACAGTCGCAAGCGAAACAATGGGTCTTTCCTCTCCCTTTAAAAGATCAGACTGGGTCATATAGCTGTGACCTCCCAGACTCAGTCAGACCCCTGCGCCTGATAATATGACTAACAAAACAGTAAGAAAGTAGAGTAACAAAATTTGAAATTTGGGTGAAATTTGGGGGATTCGCCTTATACAAAGGTGCGCCTTATAGTCCGAGAAATACGGTAGTGTACGAGTCTCTTCTAAAATTGTATTGTGTAACCGGTGGTGGAGAATAATTCCAGGAGCCTCTAAAAGTGAAATCAATTTTCAGAAGCACATTTCTCAGCTTCTGATGTATTTACTGACAACTTCTAACTTCATTCCTTTAACTCATTCAAGTCGTTCCGGACATATATGTGCGGAATTAATAGATAGCTGTCAATTTGATGCATTTGCTTCAAGGGAAGAAAAGCTGTGTGCACACCATACCTTGGTCACTTATAAACTCGCTTCGCCCCCTTAGACCACAATTTTGCCTCTGACTTTGCTTTTGGAGTGGTTTGTTGTGGGGAAACCAATTGGTGTGGAGAGTTTTTCTATATAAAGTTTATATATTAAAAAAAAGTCTGATCTACCACTTCCCTATGTCTAAACCTGAAGTAAAAACCCGTAATCTTCTTTCATTTCTCCTTTTGTTTATGTATGTTTTGTTTGTGTGTATGGCTGGAGTGATTTGTGAGTTTTTTTAATAATTCAAAACTGTTGCGATGGAATGAGTTAATTATTGCACTGTGAAGTACACTGAACACGAAGCCGGATTACACAAAATATCGGTTAACATACAAAAACCTGTTGGAACGGACGAGAGACTTCTTTATTATTACTTAAAAAAGATTGTTTTACACACAAACCTTTTTCTCAGCATGACGCAAAATACGGTTAACACATAATCAAAGACTCGGCCGATTGTTATTTATGATATTAAAGTTTGCATTGATCGCACAAAATGAAGCTGGAGCCACTGAGTATTCCATTGCAAAAGCCATCATGAACCTCATCTACTGCAACTTGGTTGATGTGCTAGTCAGGAAGTCAGAAAGTATGAACTGCGCATGCGTGTTCTTAAATTCTGCACACTCTGTCGTCTGCAACGCTACTTTGATCGTTCAGTTGCCAAACTACAATTTGTACTCAAAATACAGTTCACATTGAAACACTTCGTAGTTTTTAAGCAATTAGTTTGAGCCTTAAACATTACATTCTCATATTTAAGAAGCAGGAGATTTTTTTCCGATTGCAAACGAAGGCTGGACAGTGAGTAGACAAGGACTGCAGAGGCCTAGTGCACCCAGCAAGGTTTGAAACTGGAACCAATGAGTGCTTTCGACCTACGACCATTTGATGTGTCTGAGCCAATCAAAAAGCGGTTTGCATTTTATCTCTTCCAGAAGAGATAGAATGGAGTCGGTCTTGAGCCTAGGAAAATCTTGCGATGCTTCATCGAAATTCACGAAGACCAGTCTTTGAAGAGGATGAATAATTGATCGTGATGATATTTGGTGTTACAATCTTCCACTTCTTGATAATTAAACGGCTAAGCTCTCGGCAAGAGAAGGTATGTACGTATGTTTCCAAGTTAAGCTGGTGCCAAGTCAGCGCAACATGCATGAATAACTAGCTGCACCTCCACGATCGGTTTCAGGTTGTTTTTGACTGTAATTTTGTCGGGAAAATGTTAACACGAAATAGGGTTAACGCACACAACAATCTTTGTCCCGCGAGTTTCGTGCCATGGGCGCAGACGTGGGCCATGGTCTAGCCTGTACGTCATTGCCAGCATTGCAGGTGGATGCTGGGAAACATCTTCCACGTGGTCATCTATTTTTTAGAGCTTCTATCAGTGCATTTCCGTTAATTTAACGCATTCAGTAAAATAGGTTTTTAGGGCTAATGTTAAGATCAGCTCCCTCCGCTGTTCCACGGTGAAGTTGGCCAATCAGCTTAACGGAAAAGGTAAATCGGAGGGAGCTGATTGGTCCTAACCCTAAGCCTTTACCCTGGAACAGCGAAGGGAGCTGATTGGTCCTAACCCTAAGCCTTCACCCTGGAACAGCGAAGGGAGCTGATTGGTCCTAACCCTAAGCCTTCACCCTGGAACAGCGAAGGGAGCTGGTCCTAACCCTAACCTTTACCCTGGAACAGCGAAGGGAGCTGATTGGTCCTAACCCTAAGCCTTGGGAACAGCGGAGGGAGCTGATTGGTCCTAACCCTAAGCCTTTACCCTGGAACAGTGAAGGGAGCTGATCTTAACATTAGCCATTTTTGGTTCTCTTGAAAAACTGATTGGCAAAGAATGTTACAAAGAATGGCAAACACTTAGCGTTAGAAGAGCTAAAAGATGAGAAAAAATGTCACCGACATTGGCGGTGAAAGGGCTAATTATTTCTGAACAATTCCTACTGGCGACTGACTTCAGTCCGTTGTTGATCATCCTCTCAAAGAGGGACAACTCCAGGTTGTACTTCATGGCCAGGGCGTAGACGGTGGGCGTGGGGCGCAGCTGCTTGTGGTCGCCGATCAGGATCAGGTGCTGGCAGTCCCCGCTCAGCGTGGTGATCACGTGACCCTCCAGGACCTCCGCCGCCTCCTCCACCACAATGACCTTGGGCTTGACCTCCTGAAGCACTGACTGGTACCTAAATGGTTAAAACAACATTGCATTAACCCCTCGACTGCCGCTCAGCGTGGTGATCATGTGACCCTCCAGGACCTCCGCCGCCTCCTCCACCACGATGACCTTCGGCTTGACCTCCTGAAGCACTGACTGGTACCTAAAGGGTTAAAAGAAATATCGCATTAACCCCTCGACTGCCGCTCAGCATGGTGATCACATGACCCTCCACCACGATGACCTTGGGCTTGACCTCTTGAAGCACAGACTGGTACCTAAAGGGTTAAAAGAAATATCGCATTAACCCCTCGACTGCCGCTCAGCATGGTGATCACATGACCCTCCACCACGATGACCTTGGGCTTGACCTCTTGAAGCACAGACTGGTACCTAAATGGTTAAAACATCGCATTAACCCTTTCATTGCCGCTCAGCGTGGTGATCACATGACCCTCCACCACGATGACCTTTGGCTTGACCTCTTGAAGCACAGACTGGTACCTAAAGGGTTAAAAGAAATATCGCATTAACCCCTCGACTGCCGCTCAGCATGGTGATCACATGACCCTCCACCACGATGACCTTGGGCTTGACCTCTTGAAGCACAGACTGGTACCTAAATGGTTAAAACATCGCATTAACCCTTTCATTGCCGCTCAGCGTGGTGATCACATGACCTTCCACCACGATGACCTTTGGCTTGACCTCTTGAAGCACAGACTGGTACCTAAAGGGTTAACAAAATAACAAAATATATTAGTAGCGTGAGAAAGCCAAACATCATGAATTTTTGCATAATTTTTTTAATTAACCTGCGGGATCTTTCATGAAAATAGTTCCACCATCTTCTGGAAGTTCTGTGCTTCTAACTTCCTTTAATCTGTCACTCTTTGACTCTGCCTTTTCCCTTTGCTTACTGTCATCTACTACCTTTCTGCCTTACCGGTCCATTCTCCCGCCTTTGTTCTGGAAACTCTTACAAAGATTTTCTCCAGCCAAAGACGGACATGCTGGGCCTAACTATTTCATAGGTGCATAACAGCAGCATGACGCATTTGCGCTCATATGACAGGAGACTGGCTGAGTGATTGAAAAGTGAGAGATTGGAAAACAAATGACAGAACTACAAATTGACAAATGTTTACCAAGCATGTACTGACAGTTTGTATTGCTTAAGTCTCAGGGTCTGTCCTGGTATTGCAGTACCTCCAGGATCGACCCACCATCTGTGCTTTAATAAGTGTCCCTATACCTGTACAAGGTCGGAGGATGTTAACCGCATTTTCTCTCTCAGTTTGTTTCAGTCCGTGGCTGGGTGTATACGAAAAAGAATATTAAAATTCGAAATATTTCTGGTTTTAAATGGGCGTTCGGGTGTTTTCATTGTATGATTCTATCTCAGTTTGTTTTACTGCCAGTCTGCCAGTCAATCTCTCTCTCCCATCTTCTAGCCCTAACCCCCACCCTCTCACTTCCAACTGTCCCCTCCCCTCCCCTCCCCTCCTCACCTGGCGGCAGCGGTGGTGGTCATGGCGATAACGGAGGCCGTTTTCAGGATGTGTTTGTCTTCCTGCATCAGCGTCTCCTGCTGGCGAGTTGCCAACTGGTGGTACTGGCGCTCCCGCTCCCCCATCTCCTCCTTGAGGGCCGCGCACAGGTTGAAGGTCCATCGCCGGTACAGCCGCCATCTTTGCCGCGCATCCAGCTCCCATAAGTCCCTGACCTGTTTAGGAAAGTGTAGTAGAATTGTAAAGCGCTTTGAGCACACAGGTTGAACGTCCATCGCCGGTACAGCCGCCATCTTTGCCGCGCATCCAGCTCCCATAAGTCCCTGACCTGTTTAGGAAAGTGTAGTAGAATTGTAAAGCGCTTTGAGCACACAGGTTGAACGTCCATCTTTGCCGCGCCTCTAGCTCCCATAAGTCCCTGACCTGTTTAGGAAAGTGTAGTAGAATTGTAAAGCGCTTTGAGCACACAGGTTGAACGTCCATCTTTGCCGCGCCTCTAGCTCCCATAAGTCCCTGACCTGTTTAGGAAAGTGTAGTAGAATTGCAAAGCGCTTTGAGCGCACAGGTTGAACGTCCATCGCCGGTACAGCTGCCATCTTTGCCGCGCCTCCAGCTACCATAAGTCCCTGACCTTTGTTATCATCATCATCATCATTGTCATCTTCATCATCATCATCATTGTCATCTTCATCATTATCATCATCGTCGTCACCATCTCTCTTTCGCCTTCTTGCCCTCTACTGTATTACCCCTCTCTTCCTCCAACCACTCTCTTTCTTCTCTCTTTTCATTCCTTTTTCGCTTTCTTCCTTCCACCCCACCTCCCCCTTCCCCTTTCTCCCCCTCCCCTCTTTCTCAAAGAATGCGCATGAGTGTGTGTGTGTGTGTGTGTGTGTGTGTGTGTGTGTGTGTGTGTGTGTGTGTGTGTGTGTGTGTGTTCGTTCTTTAGTTTTACGTCTTTTCACCAGCAAGTGATATTAGACACACACACAAAACAAAACAAAAAAAGTGTGTGTGTGTGTGAAATTAATTAAGCCTACAGCAGATAGCTATTGAAGTGAGAGTGTGTGTGAGTGCGTGAATGGTAGTATTATTTATGTGTGTTTTCCCTACACATCTATTCATACAAATCTAACTGAGTGCATGTAAAAATTACATTAGCAGATATATAAGATGGGAGGGAGGGGGGGACATACAGTAACATTTCAAACTGACTTATGTAACATGAAGAGTTAAACAAGTGTGTCTTAATTTCTAAATGGCTAACAACAAAAATATAATAACACAATTTAAACCAACAATTAATTAGTAACTCAAAGAAAAATACCAACAGGACTTATGTGCAGGATTTCTGAAAAACTTTTGAGATTAAAGTTGTTTAAGATTTTTTCAATGGTGTGTGTGTGTGTGTGTGTGTGTGTGTGTGTGTGTGTGTGTGTGTGTGTCCGTGTGTGTGTGTGTGTGTGTGTGTGTGTGTGTGTGTGTGTCCGTGTGTGTGTGTGTGTGTGTGTGTGTGTGAGAGTGTGTGTATGTGTGTGTGTGAGTGAATTTGTGTCTGTGTTTGCGTGCGTGTGTGTGTGTGTGTGTGTGTGTGTATGTGGTACACATGTGCATGTGTATGTACTTGTAAGTATTTAGGCTAAGTGCTTGTGTTTGGATGGGCATAGGAGTGCACGCGTGTCTGTGCATGCTTGATATGTTTGATGTAATTTTGCATGTGGAGTGATTTTGGTTTTGTAAAATGCCACGAGTAGTTCACCTACAATGCACGAAATAGCAACACGAAAGGGACATTAAATGTCAAACTGACTATTCTGAGAAAATTATACATTTTAAAACTTCAAACAATTCTCTTTCTACTGATACAAGAAAACTTCTTGTACCTGATTTTCGTTCCAGTTCCAGTTATGAGCATTTAAAGTCAGTAGGATGAGCGTCGGCCATTTTGAGAAAACAGTCTAAAATCTATCTTAGCTGAAGAAAATGCATTGACCTACTCGTTTTAAACCACTTATAGGGCCATTTAGAAAGCATACTTAAATATTGTCCTTTATAAAGATATATTAATTAGATAAGGTATTAATTATACCCAGAACTCAAAATCAACCAAAAATGAGATTTTTGACTTTGCAAGCCTATTGTGAGAAACTAGCCCAGCGACTTAATGTCCCTTTTGTGGTGCTGGGTCACATATAACAGTGAGAAACTAGCCCAGCGACTTAATGTCCCTTTAAGGGTGCTGGGTCACATATAACAGTGAGAAACTAGCCCAGCGACTTAATGTCCCTTTTGTGGTGCTGGGTCACATATAACAGTGAGAAACTAGCCCAGCGACTTAATGTCCCTTTTATGGTTGCTGGGTCACATATAACAGTGAGAAACCAGCCCAGCGACTTAATGTCCCTTTTGTGGTGCAATGGGTGTTCAATAAAGTCCCTGAAAAAAAAGCCCCATGCGACTTGTTTGTTACTTTTGTTGGTGCTGGATCACATATACACAGTGAGAACAAGCCCAGCGACTTAATGTCCCTTTTGTGGTGCTGGGTCACATATAACAGTGAGAAACTAGCCCAGCGACTTAATGTCCCTTTTGTGGTGCTGGGTCACATATAACAGTGAGAAACTAGCCCAGCGACTTAATGTCCCTTTTGTGGTGCTGTGTCACATATAACAGTGAGAAACTAGCCCAGCGACTTAATGTCCCTTTTCGTGGTGCTGGGTCACATATAACAGTGAGAAACCGGCCCAGCGACTTAATGTCCCTTTTTTGGTGCTGGGTCACATATAACAGTGAGAAACTAGCCCAGCGACTTAATGTCCCTTTTGTGGTGCTGGGTCACATATAACAGTGAGAAATTGGCCAGCGACTTAATGTCCCTTTTGTGGTGCTGGGTCACATATACAGTGAGAAACATCAGCCCAGCGACTTAATGTCCCATTTTGTGGTGCTGGTTCACAGATAACAGTGCGAGAAACTAGCCCAGCGACTTAATGTTCCCTTTTGTGGTGCTGGGTCCACTGTAACAGGAAGAAACTAGCCCAGCGACTTAATGTCCCTTTCTGTGGTGCTGGGTCACATATAACAGTGAGAAACTAGCCCAGCGACTTAATGTCCCTTTATGGTGCGGTTCAGGTCAGCATATAACTTGCGAGAAACGTGCCCAGCGACTTAAATGTCCCTTTTGTGGTGCTGGGTCACATATAACCTTTATTATTATTATTATAGCAGACCTGTTTACCCCCTACACAAGTCTGTCAGTATAACTGGATAGCTTAAATGGGCGACTTGGGTGCAACATGTACAGACCTGTTTACCCCCTACACAAGTCTGGAGTAGTCTGGATAGCTGAAATGGGTGGTTTGGGTGCAACATGTACAGACCTGTTTACCCCCTACACAAGTCTGGAGTAGTCTGGATAGCTGAAATGGGTGGTTTGGGTGCAAAATGTACAGACCTGTTTACCCCCTACACAAGTCTGGAGTAGTCTGGATAGCTGAAATGGGTGGTTGGGTGCAACATGTACAGACCTGTTTACCCCCTACACAAGTCTGGAGTAGTCTGGATAGCTGAAATGGGTGGTTTGGGTGCAACATGTACAGACCTGTTTACCCCCTACACAAGTCTGGAGTAGTCTGGATAGCTTAAATGGGTGGTTTGGGTGCAACATGTACAGACCTGTTTACCCCCTACACAAGTCTGACTTAGTCTGGATAGCTGAAATGGGTGGTTTGGGTGCAAAATGTACAGACCTGTTTACCCCCTACACAAGTCTGGAGTAGTCTGGATAGCTGAAATGGGTGCTTTGGGTGCAACATGTAAGACCTGTTTACCCCCTACACAAGTCTGGAGTAGTCTGGATAGCTTAAATGGGTGGTTTGGGTGCAACATGTACAGACCTGTTTACCCCCTACACAAGTCTGGAGTAGTCTGGATAGCTGAAATGGGTGGTTTGGGTGCAACATGTACAGACCTGTTTACCCCCTACACAAGTCTGGAGTAGTCTAGTCTGGATAGCTTAAATGGGTGGTTTGGGTGCAAAATGTACAGACCTGTTTACCCCCTACACCAGTCTGGAGTAGTCTGGATAGCTTAAATGGGTGGTTTGGGTGCAACATGTACAGACCTGTTTACCCCCTACACAAGTCTGGAGTAGTCTGGATAGCTTAAATGAGTGGTTTGGGTGCAAAATGTGTAGTTTTATTCATTAAACCATCATATAATGTTCACTAAAAATGAGTAGTAGTTAGCGCATTATTTTCAATTTTGAAGAGTAGTAGAGGTCCAAATTGAGTAGAATACTACTCGAAAAGAGTAGAGTAAACAGGTCTGTCATTATTATTATTATTATTATTTATTCTCCAACCTGTCTTTCCTCGTCCTCAGTCATACGGTCGTCCATCTCCACGTTTCTCCGCAGTTTGCGTTTGATCTTCTTCCACTGCTGCCTCTGCATCTGGAAGCCTCCTCCTAGCCCTCCTCCTCCTCCTCCCCCTCCTCCTCCTCCCCCTCCTCCCCCATATAACAGTGAGAAACTCCTCCTCCTCCTCCCCCTCCCCCTCCTCTCTCGTTCTGCCCTTGCTGCTGTGGACTGTGGGCCGACTGGTCGAGCTGTGAGATGTCGATGGCCAGATATGAGGTTCGCTCCCTCGCCAGCGCGCGCTTTTTCTCTTTTCTGGAAAAAACAAAAAGAATAAAATGAAGAAAAAAGTCTGAAGTTAAATGCTTTAAAAAAAAAAAGTTTATGGAATTGTAACATATTTCTTATTAGAAGTTGAAGAAGGAACAAAATAAGAAGAAAAAAAGAAGAAGAAAAAAAAGATACAAGAATACCACCAATAAAAACAACTAAGAAGACATTTATTTATCTATTTATTTATTTAGGATATTTCTAGCGCATTACCTTAAAGCTCAAAGTGCTTAAAACAAGAAAAACCAAATAACGACCACAACAACACTGAAAGCAATAGAACAAGAAAAACCAAATAACGACCACAACAACACTGAAAGCAATAGAACAAGAAAAACCAAATAAGAAACTAGCCCAGCGACTAACGACCACAACAACACTGAAAGCAATAGAACAAGAAAAACCAAATAACGACCACAACAACACTGAAAGCAATAGAACAAGAAAAACCAAATAACGACCACAACAACACTGAAAGCAATAGAACAAGAAAAACCAAATAACGAGCACAACAACACTGAAAGCAATAGAACAAGAAAAACCAAATAACGACCACAACAACACTGAAAGCAATAGAACAATAAAAATGAGATAAAGAAGAACAAGAACAAGAACCAAGATGGAAAATATGAAGAACAAAAAAAAAAGAAAGAGAGCAAAGAAAAATGGAAAAAAAGGATAATAAGGAAAATATAAGGATATACAATTGAACTCTTCTAGCATCATGGGCGAATACATTCACCCAAGTATCATTCTACACTCCCACCAAATGCAAAGACATTCACTGCCAAGCACCCTGCCATGTGTTTGTCTATTTCCAAAGCTTATGTCAGTGGTTTTTCTGTTAAAGCAACCAGACCTGTTTACCCCTATTTTGCAAATTTGTAATTTCTGAAACAAAAAAAACGTAATCCAACGCACGGCCGATTCTTTTTCTTCACAACCCGATTATATGCAAGCAATAGTGCACTGGGAGACCTTTAAAAACATTTTTTAAACCATGTGTATGGGCCTTTTCTCTAACCTGTTCAAACTGCTTGTGATCTCACCACGCGGTCGATTTGACGCCATCTTGAAACAGGATGACTGGGAACCAGAATGACTTTTCACCGCATTGTTTCAAAAGCAACTGTAGTGGTACAGTATTGGCCTTTTTTCGTGTGTTTTTGTCGCCGTAATCATCGTAATTTGACTTTTGTTTCGCAAAAATTACGGCAAAATCGTAAAAGTATAACAGGTATGAGCAACGCATGCACACTCGAGAGAAATAGTTACTTTCTTCTTGTCAGTTGAGATGCAACGGACAACCAAGAACATTAAAACCATGCATGGCTAGAAGAGTTGAGCAATACCAGAGATGAGATTCTTGGAAAACCAAAAAGGAGGAAAAAAGCAGCCAGGGCCTGTATTCACGTTGAGATAGCATGAGACTTAGCATGATGCTAACTTAGAAGCTCTTCCAATGTCCTATAGGATTTAATAGGACTTTTGGAAGAGCTTCTAAGTTAGCATGATGCTAAGTCTCATGCTATATCAACGTGAATACAGGCCCAGGTCTGTGGCCCAGTATAGGCTACATCAACCAATGGAAAACATTCTGCTTTAACCCTTTCACCACCAGCCATTTTTCAGCCCAAAAATACCATTAAACTTAACTGGGTAGAGAAAATAAAATATCTGCAATATTGCAAATTCCTCTGTGACATGTATAACATTAGGCCTATCCTTACCTCCCAAAATTAAGAAAATAGGGTCTTTGGATAACAGGCCCTGATTTGATGCCTTTTAGTGACATAGGTATTAAACCATTGTGGTGCTGAAATACGACCTTGGCGGTGAAAGGGTTAAGCTTTGCAAATTCTCATGATTTGAGAATGAACCGATCGAGAACAAAATATCAGTTGAACTTCTTGCCGCATTTACGATTCAACTCAAAACCTAACACCCCTACCCTCACCCCCCAATTTTCTCAACGGATTTACCCTGATCCAAAAATGACCCCTGGGGCCTTCACAAAGGAGGAAATCTGAATACCTACTCTTCCATTCACTGATTCAGTCCTTGCTATTTCATGGTGGATACCAACACATTATATTGTAGTAACAAAAAATGCTTGTTGCCTGTCTGTTGTTTCTGACAATGATGGCCAGATAGCAGAGAGGGCAGCTGCTATTCCGGCAGGCTGGGATACAATTTCTGACTGTTTTTTATTACCCCGCCATGTGGGCAGCCACACTCCGTCTTCAGGGGATTTGGGAGACTGATGATGTTACGCTAGGAGCTTGTCACGGCTAACAACATTTTGATGTAGCCTTGGTGTTCTAGCCCATATCAACAAGAATTGTTCGGAAATAATTAAGGGGAGTAATTTCATGGTGTGTGGGAGTGAGTGATCTTGCCTAATTCAATCGGTCAAACAGAGGAAGTTACTCTACCATCAGGTAGATCCCCAGCTCTCGCCTAGTGTGTTTGAGTAGACATACAGCACTTAGAACACCGTGCGTCATTGTAAAATTGATGTCATTTATATTTTTACGTCACATTTTGCAAATTCGATCAGTTTGTGGCCACTGGCCGCCCCTCATTTTTTAAAAATATGTTTGCAAGTCGCTGACTCGCATCCTGCAGTTTAAAGCTTCAACGCCATTGTTGCTATGGTATTTGACCGAGTAATGGAGGTACACAACTCTAATTTTCACGAAGTGCTCTCCCCTTGTTTTTTCCGAAAATCGTACATTGGTCTGACACAGCTTTGAGCCAAGGCATTGACTCATTCGCATCGCAACGATTCTGAATTATTAAAGAAACTCACAAATCACTCCAGCCATGCACACAAACAAAACATACATAAACAAAAGGAGAAATGAAAGAAGGTCACGGGTTTTTACTTCAGGTTTAGACATAGGGAAGTGGTAGATCAGACTTTTTAAAAAACAATATATATAGACTTTATATAGAAAAACTCTCCACACCGATTAGCTACCCCACAACAAACCACTACAAAAGCAAAGTCAGAGGCAAAATAGTGGTCTAAGGGAGAGAAGCGAGATTAGAAGGGACCAAGGCATGGTGTGCACACAGATTTACTTCCCTTGAAGCAAATGCATCAAATTGACAGTTATCTATTAGTTCCGGACATATATGGCTGGAACGACTTGAATGAGTTAACCGATCCTCTAACCTCTTTCCGTCGCTTGTCCTTGGCATCACATCGTCTATTGGTCCAACACAGGTTTAACACACTCGGGACTGGCTGAATTATTTCCCCTTGTTCTGTGGGGACTGGGCATTTGACTAGGTTCGTAAAACAATCACCAAAACCAAGTTATGAAGAGATAGGCATCGATATTTATAGAAAAGATTAGGAACACCATGCACTAAACGATCGTAAAATATCAGATTCCTTACCTTCGTCGTTTGTCTCCTATTGACCAAAACAACCAACACATAGAAAGAAGGAACATTCACATTCTGATCTTCAAACCCCCTCTACAACCAAAGCTGAACGTAAACTATGCAATGATTGGTTGATTTCAAGAGAGGCAAGGTCAAAGCAAACTGAAAGTAGGTTATGACATCGCACTGGAAAGCTGGTTACACACCAGAAATCAAAACCTCCTGAGACCATTCGTCCTAAACGGTTGTGCGAGCCACGAGCCGAATCCGGCTCATTCGTCCCGAGTGAGTTAAGCCAAGGCGTTAACCAATCGTTTAACCTCTTTCCGTCGCTTGTCATTGGGATCAGGCGTCACATCGTCTATTGGTCTGACGCAGGTTTAATCCAAGGCGCTAACCAATCGTCTAACCTCTTTCTGTCGCTTGTCGTTGGGATCAGGCGCCACATCTTCCGTGTCCAGCCGATGCTGATCCTCCAGCGCCTGAACCTCTCCCTCTATCTCCACCCCCTCTCCCTCTGCCTCTCCCTGCTCTCCCAGTTGCCGCTCCAGCAGGTTCACTCTCTCCGGGTTGTTGCCGGCGTTGTGGAGCAACGCTCCGATGCCCAGCCACTCCGGGATGGAGCAGACGCGCTGTTTGGTGGTTTGGGTCTGAGGTAAACATACAACAGTGGAGGGTAAGTGTTAGTTTACGTACCCTGGCTAAAAGACTCCAGGGATCATCCCAAGAGCCGAAGCGCTTGAACACTATGGTACAAATGCACCAGCTAGAGATTACGTAAAGATAGAACAGTGGAGAGTAAGTGTTTGTTTGCTTGTTTACATACTCTGGCTAAAAGACTCCAGGGATCATCACAACAGCTGAAGCACTTGAACACTATGGTACAAATGCACCAGCTAGAGATTACGTAAAGATAGAACAGTGGAGGGTAAGTGTTTGTTTGCTTGTTTACGTACTCTGGCTAAAAGACTCCAGGGATCATCACAACAGCTGAAGCACTTGAACACTATGGTACAAATGCACCAGCTAGAGATTACGTAAAGATAGAACAGTGGAGGGTAAGTGTTTGTTTGCTTGTTTACGTACTCTGGCTAAAAGACTCCAGGGATCATCACAACAGCTGAAGCACTTGAACACTATGGTACAAATGCACCGGCTAGAGATTACGTAAAGATAGAACAGTGGAGGGTAAGTGTTCGCTTGCTTGTTTACGTACTCTGGCTAAAAGACTCCAGGGATCATCACAACAGCTGAAGCACTTGAACACTATGGTACAAATGCACCAGCTAGCTAGGGATGATAGAACATTACGTGTGTGACCGTTTTTGATTGGCTAAAAGACCCAGCCACATGCCGGCAGCCATGGTACTGCTGTGCTAGAGATTTAAAGATAGAACAGTGGGGGTAAGTGTTCAATTTTTGAAGACTCCAGGGATCATCCCAAAAGCCAGAGCACTTGAACACTATGGTACAAATGCACCGGCTAGGGATGAGAACATTACGTATGTGACCGTTTTTGACTACCCCGTCACGTGGGCAGCCACACTCCGACTTCGGAGGACTTTAGACTGATGATGTTATGCTAGGAGCTTGTCACAGCTAAAGACAATCCCCGCATAACTATGCATAGCATAATATTTTGATGTAGCCTCGGTGTTCTAGCCTATGTCAATTGGTCTGACACAGCCTTAAGATCAAGGATAGAACAGTGGAGGTAAGTGTTAGTGAGTTTTATATGAGAGACTCAACTCAAACACGACTCAACTCAAAATGGTTTAAAGTTTAGGAACATGAAGCCCATAAACATATAGAGTTCACAAAGCAGTATTACTTAGGCCTATATAACAGTACTTTTTTAACTGAGTTGTTCAATACTGGAATCATTTGTCAACTAACATTAAGGCTGCACCTAACATAAATATATTCAAAAAATATCTGGACAGGGACACAATGTCAAATTTGTATACTACGGTCGATGAAAATGCTAGGGAAAACAAAACGTAAAAAAAGAAGAAAAAGTCCATTCCATCCGTTTTGGTTAAATTTTATAGTTTAGCTGTAGAAAGCAAGCCACCACTGAAACAAATCAAAGTCAGGGATGAGAAATTACGTAAAAGGGCCGCAAGGCCCACTTCCAGCCCACTAATTACTTCGGACTACTTTACTGATACTACTACTAGGAGCTTGTCTACTACTAAAGACTATCTACTACTACTGCTAGCATAATATTTTGATGTACTACTACTACTACTATGTCTATATGGTCTGACACAGCTTCAACTCACACAGGTAGGGGGGTGATTATTATATGATAATAATAATAATAATCAAGAAAACTTTATATAGCGCACATTCCAGGCTATAGCTGCTCAAAGCGCTTTACTTAAAATAACAGTACTTTTTTAACTGAGTTGTTCAAATCACATCAATACCCATGCCCGCACCTAACACACAAGCACACACACTGACGAACACAATGCAAATCATTTATACACGCGCATGCACAAAAAAACAAACAGAACAAAAAGTACATACATACGTACGTAAATTTTACATACATACATACACAAAGACACAACCCTGACACACATCAAAGTCCACACACGTGATAAGCACATGCCAGCGCCGCGAGGCCCACTTCACACTTTCTGTCTCCCACTTTCCCATGCTACTTCATCATCTACTACTACACGCTTTCATTCTCACAATACCGATCATGGTGGACAGTAGTGTTCAGAGAATAGATGTACCAGTTCAGGTTGACACCTTTTGAAAACTGACAGGGAGTTGGAATGTCTGAGAGAGAGTGAGAAAGACAGAGAGAGTGGGTGAGAGAGAGACAGAGACACAGAAAGCATAACAGAGAGACTGAGACAGAGAAACACACAGAAGGAGAGAGACAGAGAGAGATAGTGAGACAGAGAGTCTGAGAAAGATAGCGAGCGTGTTTGTTTATAAATGTGTACTACTCTGTCTCTCTTTCTTTGCTTCCCTCTCTCTGTTTTTTTATCTCTCTCTCCTCCCCCTCTCTCTCTGGTTCTCTCTCTCTATGATTCTCTGATTCTGTCTCTCTCTCTATCTCTCCCTCTCTCTTATTCTTTTTTGATCAAAGAAACCACAAACACCACTAACTGTGTAAAATAAAAGTAAAAGATTGTGCTGGTTTACTTTTTGTCCCAATGGGGGACAGACAGTGTATGAGCATGGTACATAGAGAGATCTCTTTCGAATTATGGAATTCTCGTCAGTATGTATATCTGCTAACACACACTATCTTGTGGATCAACCCCAACAGGAAGACATTTCTGATAAAAGAATGGTGTCTTCTCTGTACTAGGCCGAAAAGTCCACAATTTAAGCAAACCAGCACAAGGTGAAAAGAAAAATGAAGAACATTTTGGGTAAAATAGATAAGTTATTAAAATGCGGAAATAGCGATTTGAAAAATTTAATACATGTGGGTAGAAAGAGCCAACCACTCTCTTATTCTCTCTCTTTCTCTCTGCTTCTCTCCCTCTCTCTCTCTCATTCTCTCAGCTGAAAGCCTGTGTATTAGCCATATTCTTGGAGATGCCGGATCTGACATCTAGTAGTCTGTCTGTCTGCCCATCTATCTATCTGTCTCTCTCTGTCTGTCTGTCTGTCTCTCCCTCTCTCCCACCTGAAAGCCTGTGTATTGGCCATATTCTTGGAGATGTTGTCTGGCGTCCAGCAGTCTGTCGTAATGGCGATCGAGCATGTATGGCATCAACACGTCTTCGTGGAGGATCTCGCGCTTGGCTGACTCGATCTTCATCCCTGTAACCATCATCGTCATCACCATCATCATTGTTATCATCATCATCATTGTCATCATCATTGTTATCATCATCATCATTATCATCATCATTGTTATCATCATTATCATCATCATCGTCATCATCATTATCATCATCATTGTTATCATCATTATCATCATCATCATCATTATCATCATCATCGTCATCATCATTATCATCATCATTGTTATCATCATCGTCATTGTCATCATCATCATCATCTTCATCATCATCATCATCATTATCATCATCATTGTTATCATCATCATCATCATCATCATCATCATCGTCATCACCATTATCATTGTTATCATCATCATTGTTATCATCATCATCATCATTATCATCATCATTATCATCATCATCATTGTTATCATCATCATTGTTATCATCATTATCATCATCATTGTTATCATCATCATTATTATCATCATCATCATTATCATCATCATCATTATCATCATCATTGTTATCATCATCATCATCATTGTCATCATCATCATTATCATCATCATCATCATTGTTATCATCATCATCTTTATCATCATCATCATCATGTTATAGTCGTTATCATCATCATTATTGTTATCATTATAATCTTTATCATCATCATGTTATAGTCATTGTCATCATCATCATCAATGACATCATCATAATCTTTATCATCGTTATCATTAAGATCATCATCATCATAGTGAGAAAGAAACACCCGAAGGTGCTGATGACGGGACCCAGAGACACATTGGCCTCACCAGCCCTACCAACACAAGAGCTGCCCTACACCAACCTAAAGGTCTCAGTACGCGTTAACCATATTCACAAAATATCTCTATTTCCCCATGGCAACACAGTGTTAGGCCACTCATAATATGACTTACAACTCACTGCGTTGCCATGGGGAAATAGTGATATTTTGTGAATTTTTGTTAACATGTATAGAGACCTTCAGAAGCCTGTGTTACGATACAAAGGGTGAAGATAGATAGGACATTCCACTGAGCGCGCACGAGTACATAGCTGCTTTCGACTTGGTGACCATTTAGATACAACGCAAACAAGTCATCGTGAAAAAACCCAAAAAACAAGGAGAATCGGACTCAGAACATCTTTATTACAGTGGAACCTCCCTTACAAGACCTTCAAAAATCATCCAAAATGAGGTCTTATAAGGGACGGGTCTTATTGGAGAGGTAATTTTAATACTTACAAAGAAGGGCAATGTCTCAGAGAAGTAGGTCTTATGTGGGAGGGAGTCTTATAAGGGAGGTCTTATAAGGGAGGTCCCACTGTATCTCATAGATTGCTTTGTGGCACGGCATAAACACACAAATGTTTAAGAAGAAGACATAGAAAAAGAACAAAGAGCAACACAAAAAAGAAGGGAGAGCACTTCACCCACCCATAGTGTCCATCTCTTGCTTCAGTCGGTCCATGGCTTCGTGCCCTTGGAAGCGGAGGCGCGTGATCTCGCGGAAGTCGCGGTCGACGCCCTCTCTCTTCCGCCGCATGCTCCACCGCAGGTTGTTCAGGGTGTAGGGCTCCAGCTTCTCGCTGCGGAGTCGACTCCCCACCCGCACCACCTTGCCTGGAACAACGAACAAAAACGCCCTGTCCTACCAACACAAGAGCAGCCCTATACCAACCTCGGAAAAGCAGTGTTGTTTTAAGGTCCGGGTCAAATGACATAGTCCTCGCTTTGGCTTAACCCTTTCACCGCCAGCCATATTTCAGCAAAAAATTGCTATTAAATTTACCTGGGTAGAGAACAAAATCCATCTGCAGTATCGGGGATTCTCTTGTGACGTATATAAAATAATGTCTATCCTTACTTCCCAAAACTAAGGCAATAGGGTCTTTGGATAATAGACCCCAATTTGATGCCTTCTAGTGACATAGGTGTTAAATCACTGTGCTGCTAAAATGCGATGTTGGCAGTGAAAGGCTTAAGGCTGTGTCAGACCAATTGACATAGGCTAGAACACCAAGGCTACATCAAAATGTTGCTATGCTTTGCATGATCATACAGGGATTGTCTTTAGCCATGACAAGCTCCTAGCATAACATCACCAGTCTCCAAAATCCCCCGAAGTTCAGTGTGGCTGCCCACGTGGCGGGGCAATCAAAAACGGTCACACACATACTGTTCTCATCCGTAGCTATGTACCATAGTGTTCAAGTGCTTCTGCTATTGGGATGAACCCCTGGAGTCTTTTAGCCAACAACAACAACATATGACATAGTCCTATCAAAACAGAAAATGTCCTATTGCATTTTTCCCCTGTCAGGACAACATTAATGTCCTGTTCAAATTTAACACTGGCAGATTTTGTCCCGTTGAGCTTTGCAAGAGCCAGGACAATGGGGCTTTATGCTACGTCATGGCGACACCAAAGGGCGGTCATTTGGGGACTGACTTGACCATGCCACCTAGTGACGAGTCAGGGGCAGAGAACTTTCTGTGGCTATATACTACTAGTTCCTGACAGGCAAGGGCGACAATCTGACCCAGAGTGTGGCTGATTTCACGATGACCCGGACAGATAGACAGACAATTAGACAGACAGACAGACAAACATGCAAATTGTCACACAGAAAATGACCATAAGAAATGCAAAGAAACAAAGGTGGATAACTGTCCATTAACCCCTTGACTGCCATGTAACACATCAAGTACGGGCTTGATTATGTCACTGATGACGTCATGAGATGAAGGTGGATAACTGTCCATTAACCCCTTGACTGCCATGTAACACATCAAGTACGGGCTTGATTATGTCACTGATGACGTCATCAGATGAAGGTGGATAACTGTCCATTAACCCCTTGACTGCCTGCCATGTAACACATCAAGTACGGGCTTGATTATGTCACTGATGACGTCATCAGATGAAGGTGGATAACTGTCCATTAACCCCTTGACTGCCTGCCATGCAACACATCAAGTACGGGCTTGATTATGTCACTGATGACATCATCAGATGAAGGGGAATAACTCTGGAATCAATTATGTTATGCTTTTAAGCAGTCAGGGGGGTTACATCCCCTAACCATTTTGCCACACTCACTCTATCCACTCTCTTTTACATTTGACCATTTTTAATGTGATGTTTTCTTAATTTTTCCATCGGGAGCCAAGGGGTTAAAGGCCCACAACTCCTCCAACAACGTCACCTATGGCACCACTCACCTAGCTCTGTGAAGATAACAGGTACAGAGAAACACACCCTGAAACTTCATTATTAAGACAGTTCCAGATTCCCTCACCCAACGCAAAAAAACAACAATCACGAAAGAGGGAATTGCATAAAAAAATAATTCAACTAAAAGTGGATGCTTTCCCAGATAAGACAGACGGGTGAACAGACAGACAGACAGACAGACAAACATACACACCAGTCAGTTTTAGCAATCTTGTACGTTAGTCACCCTCCCCCTATGCCCCCCCTCCCTCCCTCCCTCAAATGTTCTCACTGAAAAGTTTCATTGAGAAGCAACGTTCTGCCATTTTTTTGAAAGGGATAGGGTTAGGGTCAGCCTAGGATTATTTATTTTCATAGAACTGAAAGAGGCAGACTTTGAGAGATTGTGGGTTGTAACTATGAGGTGTGTGACTAAAGTAATAATAATAATAATAATAATAATAATAAATAAAGCTTCTAAAGCGCTCTTCAATGAAAAATAATCATCCTCAGAGCGCTTTATAAATATTACGAGAGAAAAAACAATCAAGAAGAAAAACATTATTACAAAACATTATGAAGAAGTATTCAAAAACTTCTTTTTTTTAAAATGCTCACGCCGTTCATCCCCACCCGACCCATCCCTCCCTTTTCACATACACAAGTACACAATTGCCACATTTCTTATCATCGAAGAAGTCGACAACTCCCTCCAAAAACTGGTCGAGGGCGTGGTTCGTGTAACAGACAATAACGCAAACAGACAGACAAACGACGAAGGCGGATGGTTGAAGGAAGAAGAAGAAGAAGACAAACATTTTTACCATCAAAGAAGTCAACAACTCCCTAAAAAAACTGGTCGAGGGCATGGTTTGTGTAACAGACAATAACGCAGACAGACAGAGAGACAGACAGACAAACAGACAGACAGACACTTCTTACCATCGAAGAAGTCAACAACTCCCTCCAAAAACTGGTCCAGAGCGTGATTCGTGTAACAGACAATAACGCAGACAGACAGACAGACATTTTTACCATTGAAGAAGTGGCATAAGAAGAAGTCAACAACTCCCTCCCAAAACTGGTCGAGGGCGGGGTTAGTGTAGCAGATAATAACGCAGACAGACAGACAGTCAGACAGAGAGACAGACACACATAGACATATTTTACCATCGAAGAAGTCGACCACACCCTCCATGAACTGGTCGAGGGCATGGTTGGTGTAGCAGACGATGAGCAGACAGCTGGAGTTGAAGGGATCCCACACACCTCTGTTGTGAAGCAGCGCCTTCACCACCTTCAGTCCAACGTAGGTCTTCCCTGTGCCTGGGGGGCCCTGAATAATATGGTACGATATGGTGCGCTATTATTATCTACTGTTATGAAGCAACGCCTTCACCATCTTCAGTCCAACGTAGGTCTTCACTGTGCCTGGGGGACCCTGAATAATATGGTACGATATGGTGCGCTATTATTATCTACTGTTATGAAGCAGCGCCTTCACCACCTTCAGTCCAACGTAGGTCTTCACTGTGCCTGGGGGACCCTGAATAATATGGTACGATATGGTGTGCTATTATTATCTACTGTTGTCAATGATATGGTGTGATATGGTGCGCTATTATTATCTACTGTTATGAAGCAACGCCTTCACCATCTTCAGTCCAACGTAGGTCTTCCCTGTGCCTGGGGGGCCCTGAATGATATGGTGTGATATGGTGTGCTATTATTATCTACTGTTGTCAATGATATGGTGTGATATGATGTGCTATTATTATCTACTGTTGTGAAGCAACTCCTTCACCATCTTCAGTCCAACGTAGGTCTTCAATGTCCCTGGGGGGCCCTGAATAACATGGTGTGATATTATTTTTATTTTTGTTGTGCTGTCCCATCTTCTGGGCAGTGGCGTTGCTCCCACGCCGCTCATTCCGAATCCAAATTCGCAGCCACACCTCTGCACGTTCAGGTCGCAGAATCCAAGACCAGCAGTCCAAGAGGAGCGAATCTATGCTAGGCCGTCAGGAGGCAACCAACCGAGGAGACACTGCACTGCTGCTAAGTCACTTCGGTGGATTCAGTAGAGCCTGTTCAGGACACTACATACTAAGCCCCCTACTTAGTATGCGGTGTCCTAGTATTATTATCTACTAGCATTTAAGTACTCGCTTGGCATGTACCCAAGGACTTAAACAAATTCCATCCCAGCTTTTCAGAGGAGCAGTGAACGTGTGCTTCACTGCAGCCTTCCTATGACACTGACAAGGAATGTGTTAATGCTTTGTCCAGGGCCTCACGTCTTGCTTTCTTCTATTTCAATTTGGAATTGGCGATGTACAAAAATAAACATTTAACAACTTTAAAAAAATCATTTGGCTAACTTTTGGCTTAAATGGTCACCTTTGTACTCAGAATTATTTCTATAATACTCAGTTTTTCCCACGTTGGCGTCTATATCCAAAATTGGATCCTGCCGACAAACCTCAAGAAGATCAAGAAGAGTGCAGAGCCTCAAACTGGTAATCATTCAGACGCAGCAGACTTTTTGTCTTCTTTTCTTATACTTTTGACGCTAATGGTCACCTGTATAATACAAAGAAGTTTTTCTTCAGTGCTTGATCAAGTTGATGCAAAGCATTGAACTGACAATCATTAAGACACAGCAGATTTTTTCATATTTTTATGTACAGAATTTTGACGCTAGTGGTCACCTGCATAATCGAAAACTCTTCGGTTAATGCTCTCTGTTTCTTCTTCTTCTGCATTCCCAGGCCATAAGGCCACGTATCGGTCCGTTTTCTTCTTCTTCTGCATTCCCAGGCCATAAGGCCACGTGTCGGTCCGTTTTCTTCTTCTTCTGCATTCCCACAGGCCATAAGGCCACGTATCGGTCCGTTTTCTTCTTCTTCTGCATTCCCAGGCCATAAGGCCACGTGTCGGTCCGTTTTCTTCTTCTTCTGCTGCCCAGGCCTCATAAGGCCACGTGTCGGTCCGTTTCCTCTTCTTCTGCATTCCCAGGCCATAAGGCCACGTGTCGTCTTCTTTCTTCTTCTTTCTGCATTCACCAGGCCATAAGGCCACGTGTCGGTCCGTTTTTGATCTTCTTCTGCATTCCCAGGCCATAAGGCCACGTGTCGGTCCGTTTTCTTCTTCTTCTGCATTATATACAGGCCATAAGGCCACGTGTCGGTCCGTTTCACTTCTTAATCTGCATTCCCAGGCCATAAGGCCACGTGTCGGTCCGTTTTCTTCTTCTTCTGCATTCCCAGGCCATAAGGCCACGTGTCGGTCTGTTTCTTCTTCTTCTGCATTCCCAGGCCATGTGTCGGTCCGTTTTCTTCTTCTTCTGCATTCCCAGGCCATAAGGCCACGTGTCGGTCCGTTTTCTTCTTCTTCTGCATTCCCAGGCCATAAGTCCACGTGTCGGTCCGTTTTTCTTCTTCTTCTGCATTCCCAGGCCATAAGGCCACGTGTCGGTCCGTTTTCTTCTTCTTCTGCATTCCCAGGCCATAAGGCCACGTGTCGGTCCGTTTTCTTCTTCTTCTGCATTCCCAGGCCATAAGGCCACGTATCGGTCCGTTTTCTTCTTCTTCTGCATTCCCAGGCCATAAGGCCACGTGTCGGTCCGTTTTCTTCTTCTTCTGCATTCCCAGGCCATAAGGCCACGTGTCGGTCCGTTTTCTTCTTCTTCTGCATTCCCAGGCCATAAGGCCACGTGTCGGTCCGTTTTCTTCTTCTTCTGCATTCCCAGGCCATAAGGCCACGTGTCGGTCCGTTTTCTTCTTCTTCTGCATTCCCACAGGCCATAAGGCCACGTGTCGGTCCGTTTTCTTCTTCTTCTGCATTCCCAGGCCATAAGGCCACGTGTCGGTCCGTTTTCTTCTTCTTCTGCATTCCCAGGCCATAAGGCCACGTGTCGGTCCGTTTTCTTCTTCTTCTGCATTCCCAGGCCATAAGGCCACGTGTCGGTCCGTTTTCTTCTTCTTCTGCATTCCCACAGGCCATAAGGCCACGTGTCGGTCCGTTTTCTTCTTCTTCTGCATTCCCAGGCCATAAGGCCACGTGTCGGTCCGTTTTCTTCTTCTTCTGCATTCCCAGGCCATAAGGCCACGTGTCGGTCCGTTTTCTTCTTCTTCTGCATTCCCAGGCCATAAGGCCACGTGTCGGTCCGTTTTCTTCTTCTTCTGCATTCCCAGGCCATAAGGCCACGTGTCGGTCCGTTTTCTTCTTCTTCTGCATTCCCAGGCCATAAGGCCACGTATCGGTCCGTTTTCTTCTTCTTCTGCATTCCCAGGCCATAAGGCCACGTGTCGGTCCGTTTTCTTCTTCTTCTGCATTCCCAGGCCATAAGGCCACGTATCGGTCCGTTTTCCAGTTTTCACTGGTCTTCTCGCTGCATTCAGCTGACACATTCAGATTTCAGAGGAGCTCAAGGAGAAAACTATTTGGAAATAAAGGCAGGAGGAAACGCTCTATGCAAATCCTCAAACAAGGAATCTTTAAAACGTAGCAAATTTTTTGCCTTCTTTTCTTATATATTTACAGACTTTTGACACTAATAATAATAATAAATAACTAAATCTTCTATAGCGCTATTCTCCTGACACAGCAGGACTCACTGCGCTTTACATGGAAAAAAAAAGTTTACACAAAAGATATTCCAAATATATGTACTAAAATGTATTTATTTTTAAATTCACTTTATCACACTCACACAACTCACATTTAAAATACCTACATAAAACACAAATTATTTTTTTAAAAATAAAAAAATAATATTCACCTGTATAATAGAGAACTCTTTGGTCAAGGCTCGATGCAGAGCCTCGAACTGGGAGTCGTCCAATCGCAGCAGACTGGGGTCAGGCCACGCCTCTCTCTGGAGAACAGCGACGTGATTGGCCGCCTGGGACTCTCGGCTAAAGTCGTACGCCAGTTCTCTCCCCTGAAGAGCCAGAATGTTGTCTTCTCGCAGCTTTATCGAGTCGTCAGCCAGAGGTCGGAGGTCGTATTTGACGACGGTGCTATCGTCAGTACTGTAGAGATATCTGTTGAAAGAAATATCGTCTGTGAAATTCAAAAACCTTGTATCTCGATTTTTGTTTTTTTTAGTTAGATACATAGTCAGCTCTCTCATTTTTCCCGCCACCTTCCACCAAAAGCTCGTATCTCTAACGACTTTCTATCTGGGGTAAATGAGGTTGTGAAAATAGAAGAAAAACTCGTAAGTCCCAAATTCAGATCTAGTTAAGGACAAAAACCTTGTATCTTCATTCTTTTTAAGTCTAAAAGATGTTTTTTTATAGTAATTTTAACGAAATGCAGGACTAAACTTGCAATGTGTTGAACAACATATTCATCATAGTTAATCAATTGTGGTCAACGCGGTTCATTTTTAAAAGTTTTTTTTTTCATTTTTCTCAAAACTACCAAAATTGAGATACGAGGTTTTTTAATTTCACGACTGGTTGGTTTTTTTGGACTATAAGACAACCAACATTTTACGAAAAAATTAACATTTCATTATCATACTGTTGCTGACATACCCTGGCTAAAAGACTCCAGGGATCATCCCAACAGCCAAAGCACTTGAACACTATGGTGGTACAAATGCATCAGCTAGGGATGAGAACATTACGTGTGTGACTGTTTTTGATTACCCCGCCACGTGGGCAGCCACACTCCGACTTCGGGGGATTTTGGAGACTGATGATGTTATGCTAGGAGCTTGTCATGGCTAAAGACAATCCCTGCATAACTATGCGTAGCATAACATTTTGATGTAGCCTTGGTGTTCTAGTCTATGTCAATTGGTCTGACACAGCCTTATGCCAAGGCAAATTTATGATATTTTCTTACTACAGTATATTGTTAGTCATGTTATAAGGCACAGGTGTCTGAGTGTGGGGAAAAGTATTGCCTTATAGTTCACAACATATCGTCGGTGAAATTCAAAAACCTTGTATCTCAATTTTGGTAGTTTTGAGAAAAATGAAAAGAACTGTTTTAAAAACTAACTGCGTTGACCACGATTGATTAACTATGATGAATATGTTGTTCAAGATATTGCAAGTTTAGTCCTGCATTTTACAAAATTTCTTTAAAAATAATTTTTTAGACTTGAAAAGAACGAAAATACGAGGTTTTTGTCCTTAACTAGATCTGAATTTGGGACTTACGAGTTTTTCGTCTATTTTCACAACCTCATTTACCCCAGATAGAAAGTCGTTAGATATACGAGCTTTTGGTGGAAGGTGGCGGGAAAAATTAGAAAGCTGACTATGTATCTAACTCAAAACCAAAAAATATTGATACGAGGTTTTTGAATTTCACCGACAATATGTCTTATGTGAGAGAATGAGAGAACGAAATGTTACTCAACTATTGATAGTGCTTTTCGGAGCATGTTTCCATCAATGAATCTTCTTCTTCTTCATCAATCGCTCAGACAGTTTTCTGTTAATTATGAGCGCAGATGCATCATGCTGCTGTTATGCACCTAACCAAGAAATAGGTCCAGCATATCCGTCTTCAACTGGAGAAAATCTTTGTAAGAGTTTCTAGAACAAAGGCAGGAGAATG
Organism: Phymorhynchus buccinoides; assembly: GCA_017654935.2. Taxonomy (NCBI): domain Eukaryota; kingdom Metazoa; phylum Mollusca; class Gastropoda; order Neogastropoda; family Raphitomidae; genus Phymorhynchus; species Phymorhynchus buccinoides. Next base: position 1,560,578 of record CM065708.1, on the reverse strand, counting down.
GACCAGTAGGACAGAAAAATAGTACAGCAGTGATGTACCGAGGATCGAAAAGTGATAGGACCAACTGTCCTGAGGCAAGAGAAATCAATAGGACAATGTCTTGGCTCTTGCAGAAATCAAGAAGACAAAGCGTGCCAGTGCTAAAATTTAATAAATAATAATAATAATAATAATTAATAATGTTTATATAGCGCATAATCTTGCCTAGCAACTCAATGCGCTTTTCACTCACCATTCGTACAAACATTTAACAGACTGGTTCACGTATCCTCACCATACATCTCTATGAAAATGAATACATTAGAGAATGCATTGCATATAGTCATAACACAACACACTAACACCCACCTCCCTTCAACCCCTCCCACCCCCACCCCCCCACACCCCCACCATCCCCCCGCACCCCCACCCCAATCCAGCAAGGTTACAAGGGAAACAAGTTTATCGTCAGATTTACATAGCAAGCAATCTAGAACGCTCAAAACAGCAGTCAGACATTTGTCCTGGCAGGGATTAGTTAGTTAGTCTGTTATAGTCCCGTCGACAGCTATGGTCATCTCAGGACTGTCACCACGTAAAGTTTGACCACGCATAACAAAACACACATCAGTGTATCTTAACAACGTTCAACAAACTGAAAACATGACAACAAACATAGTACAATTCATAGCATGCCACCCCCATCATTGTACCCTATAGCCCATAAATCTAGACAGTGCTGGAAACATCAGCCCTTCCGCTTTACTTGTCGGATCCAGGGGATCCTGACAGGGGAGAACACAATAAAACATATTCAATTTTAATAGGTCAGTGTCCTATGACCGGGGCCTCGGGACATCACTGGCATAGTGGAACCTCCCTTATAAGACCTACCAAAATCATCCAGAATGAGGTCTTAAATGAGAGGGAGTTGTATAAGGGAAGTAATGTTAATACTTACAAAGAAGGGCAATGTCTCAGAGAAGTAGGTCTTACGTGGGAGGGGGTTGTTTAAGGGAGGTAATGTTAATACTTTCAAAGAAGGGCAATGTCTCAGAGAAGTAGGTCTTATGTGGGAGGGGGGGTCTTATAAGGGAGGTTCCACTGTAGATGACAGCAAGAAGAGGAAAAAGTAGAGTCAAAGAGACAGATGAGAGGAAGCTACAAGCACAGAACTTCCAGAAGGTGGGGACACATTTTGCACCAAGAGATCCCCCGGTATCCCCAAGGGGGGGAAGGCACACATTCAAATCTCTTACCTGGACAAAGTCTAGGCCAACGCAAAGAACAGTAACTGGGGAGATATCGTTCTATTCCATACCTGGGCTCTGCCACGTGTTTCTCACAGCTGACGATGTATCTCTGGAAGGGCATGTGCCTCTCCTCCAATCGTTGCAGGCCTGACAGAACGTGGCGGTACGCCTCAAAAAACGCTGTTGTCTCCGCCATGGTGAAGGTCATTTCCGGGGCGATGGCCGACACCTGCCAAAGGAGATAACCATGTTGGTTAAAAAATCACAGATAAAAACTTTTCGCAAATGTGTAGTTTTGCTACCTTCCACCATGCCCCATGGGAATACTGTGTGTGTCTTTCATATAAATAGTTCCCCCCCCTTTCTGGAAGTTCATCTTAAATGAATTCTGATCGCTTCTCGGCCTTTTGGCTAAGACAGTGATTCAGGAACATAAATTTTTGTTTATACCCTGGTTGGTTTGTTCAGCTCGTCGTACATGGCGAAAGCCGATACGCGACGTTAAACTGAACTTCCCCTGGAAGCTCTGTGCTTATAAATTCCTCAAATCCGTCACTCTCTTTTCTCTGCCTTTTCCCTTTGCTTACTGTCATCTACATGGATGCAAGTGGAGAAAATCCAAAAACAGGCCAGGCAGGGTCGGCCCTGGTGGGGCACAGGGGCGAGGTCAGGGGCGAGGTTGCCCCCCTGAAGCTGAAGAAAAAGAAAAATCATACTCAATTTAAAGCTTATTCCAGGCTTGTAAAGTGAGAATTCAACACTTTTTTCCCCTTGAACTTTGAATCAATTTTTTTTTGGAGGGGGGGTAAAATTTGGAAAAACAGGAGCCGCCTTGTATCCGAGGGAAGGCTGCATCCATGTGTCTATAGTTACTATCGTTTTGCCTTACTGCTCCATTTTCTTGGCTTTGTTCTAGAATCAGTTTCTTACGAAGATTTTCTCCAGCCAAAGACGGACATGCTGGACATGAAGGCGCATAATGTATCTGCACTGATGTGACAGGAAACTGTCTGAGCGATCAACGAAGAGAAGAAGAAGATAGAACCAAAGAAAAAACGAAAGAAAGAAAGGAGGAGAAAAAGAAGAAAAATGAAAGAAAGAAAGAAAGAAAGAAAGAAAGAAAGGAGGAAAGAAAGACAGAATGTTCGGCTCGTGAACATCGTGTTCAAACATGACATCCACCATGCCCTCTGTATGCAAAGAAAGAGAGAAAGAAAGAAAAAATGAAAAAAAGAACGAAAGAAAGAAAGAAAGAAAGAAAGAAAACATATTTTCACCCAAAAGAATGCTCACCTCGTGAACGTCATGTTCAAACATGACATCCACCATGCCCTCTCGTAAATCGAAGGGGTCCCTGTTGGTCACCGTGGCGAAATGCAGCGTCTGGAAATTGTCAGCCGACAGACAGACCAGCGACCCGTAGATCAGGCGCTTGCTGACCTCCCAGCGAACACCCTTTAACCTCGAGGTGTCAAAGGTCAAGCGGTGCCCCAGCCCTGAGAGGAGGCACACGGCTCTGAGGATGTGCACGTCGTGGTAGACGCGAATGTCCTGTGGGAAATCATTGACAGATGAACGTACCGAAGAAGAGTAAACAGAGGATCAACAAATACGAAATTTAAAGTTTAACGTCCTCCCGATCAGAAAGATCATATGGGACATATATATAAACAACTACAGTGGCACCTCCCTTATAAGACCTTCAAAAATCATCCAAAATGAGGTCTTATAAGGGAGGGGTTTTGTAAGGGAGGTAATTTTAATACTTACAAAGAAGGGCAATGTTTCAAGGAAGTAGGTCTTATGTGGGAGGGAGTCTTCCAATGGGAGGTGGAGGTTCCACTGTAGTATTACAAGTTTGAAATGTCCATGTATGTGTGGAAATCTTTATTAACCGTTTGTCTACACTTTCCATTCTAAGTGTGGCCACTACACTTGCTTAGTTATTTTAAGTCCCATACAACATGTGAAGAAAAAGAAAAATGATGTTTACAATATTCGTGTATTCTTTGATAGCATTTGTAAATTAACACATAATAATGGAAATTTATATAGCGCTCTTTCTCACATGAGCTCAGTGTGCTTTACATTAATAACAAGAACATTAAAGGCAAACAAATAATGAATCATTAGAAAGTAAAATAAACACGATGATTGCACGCAATGTTCTCTTACTTCCTCACACACACACACACACACACACACGTACGCGCACACACAAATGCACGCACGCACGCCTGCATGCACGCAGGCACACACACACACACATACATACACAAACACACACATATATACACAAACACACACACACATGAACACACGCATGCACACATACACACACACACATACACGCACGCACACACTCACAATTATACGAGTAAAATAGTTACAATATGAAAATTCTAAGAAGAAACATAGACCACATTCACATTCTCAATCAAGTACACAATGACTTTTATCTTGGCATAAACTAAAGCTATACTCTGTTTTAAAAACCACACACACAAAAACTGCATACATTGTGGCGATACAAAAAACAACAAAAAACCCACCCTCAGTTTATTGCTGCGATGAGGAGAAGCTATCGTCTGCAGGTATTGCGCGATTCCCTCCCTCAGTGGAAACACAAAGTCCTCCCGCAGCAGCCGAAACTGCACGTCCAGATAATGGTCCAGGCTGGAGTAGCCTCCCTTGGCCTTGTTCTTTCTCAGGAAAGGCAACTCTTCCTTGTTCAGATCGTCCATGGTCGGGAAAACGGAGACCGTCCGGAAATCTTCGGGAGGGGTTTGGAAATCCTCGTCGACCACGCCGAGTTTCCTGGACTCCTTCTGCTGAAGCTCCAGCAAGGCCGCGTCCTTGGCGACCCTCAGGTCCTCCAGTTTGCGGGCAACACCTTCAGGGAGGAAATCACTCCCTCCCTGGACCTTGACCTGAGTCTGGGCCATGTCCATGAAGGCGTAGACCATGACTACCTCGTGGAAACACGAAGGGAACAGGCCCAGCATGGTCCTCAGAAGGATGGCCACATCCGCAAGGGTTGTGATGACCTCCGAGACATAGCCAGACACGCTGATGGAGGTGAGGTGAGTGCCCAGGAGGCGCAGGACCGGGGAGGTCCTCACGATGTTGAGGACTTCGTTTCTCTGGGCAGGCATGGAGCTGCAGAGACAGATCTTGGCCAAGGCCCCCAGCAGCACTTGGAGCAGTTCTGCATTGAAGCTCAGCTGGTGTTCGTCGCTGAGGAGTTTGCTCAGCCCTTCTTTGCTGTAGGACAGAGCCGCCAGCACCTCGGATGGGTCTTTGTGTTTCAGCTCTCTGAGACGGTTGAAAGAGAGGTTAGCCTCCAGAGGGCGGAGTCCTGCTGGTTTGACAGCGCGATGACTTCGTGGGTTTCCTCTGTGAGCGTTCTCCTGGACTCTGTAAAGTTGGGTGTGGCCTGTTCTGTCCTGTCTAGCTCCGCCTCTCTGCCAAACTTTGTCGTGCAAAACGTTTCTGTTCTGGGTGTCGGACCAGTCAGTGTGCCTTTCGCCTCTCCTGCATCCTTGATGATCAGGGGGCACAAACCCTGGTCTGGTCGACAAAAACGCGGGGAGACTTTCATCATCGGAATCGTCAGTTAACGACGCGTCTCGTTTGAGGGGACTATTAGACTGACAACTCTTCTCTTCTCGTTTGAGAGAATCATTAGACTGACATTTCTTCTCTTCTCGTTTGGGAGAATCATTAGACTGACATTTCTTCTCTTCTCGTTTGGGAGAATCATTAGACAGACATTTCTTCTCTTCTATCGTTTCTTTCTTTCGGCGAGGCGAAGAATGCGACGGGCTGGTTGAAGATGAAGAATCCGTTTTAGGTTTAGTTCCGTCGTGCAACGCCACGGCACATGCTCCAGCATGAATCGTCTCTCTTTCTGGCGCAGTGCTTCTGACTGGTTCCATTCGCTCCATTTTCTGACCTCCCTGCTTCTTTTTCTGTTTCTTGTTCTTTATAGTTTTGGGAAGGAAATCGTTCAAGCTTAGTTTTTCTTTTCGTCTCCAATACCCCTGCCGCGTGTCCGTCTCACCCCCCGCTGGGTTCTCATTTTCAAAAGTTTTTCGCTGCTCCGAGTTTGCACCCAGTAGAACATCTCTGTGTGCGTGCGACTGACTTCCGTTCCACGCTGGTTTGACCGGTTTCTTTTCTGCGGTCACGCCCAAGGAGGGAAAATCTTCTGAGTAGTTGAAGTTGGCCTGTTTTTTTGTGGATGTGTGTGAGGGAACGGTTTGTGACTGAGACTGTGTCGGAACGGTTTGTGACTGATACTGTGAAGGAACGGTTTTGGGCCGAGTCTGTGAAGGAATGGTTTTTAGCTGAGTCTGTGAAGGAATGGTTTTTGGCTGAGTCTGTGAAGGAATGGTTTGTGACTGAGACTGTGTCGGAACGGTTTTGGGCCGAGTCTGTGAAGGAATGTTTTTTAGCTGAGTCTGTGAAGGAATGGTTTTTGGCTGAGATTGTGCAGGATTGGTTTGTGGCTGAGTCTGTGAAGGAATGGTTTTAACCTGAGTCTGTGAAGGAATGGTTTTTGGCTGAGATTGTGCAGGATTGGTTTGTGGCTGAGTCTGTGAAGGAATGGTTTTTACCTGAGTCTGTGAAGGAATGGTTTTTGGCTGAGATTGTGCAGGATTGGTTTGTGGCTGAGTCTGTGAAGGAATGGTTTTTAGCTGAGTCTGTGAAGGAATGGTTTTTGGCTGAGATTGTGCAGGATTGGTTTGTGGCTGAGTCTGTGAAGGAATGGTTTTTAGCTGAGTCTGTGAAGGAATGGTTTTTGGCTGAGATTGTGCAGGATTGGTTTGTGGCTGAGTCTGTGAAGGAATGGTTTTTAGCTGAGTCTGTGAAGGAATGGTTTTTGGCTGAGTCTGTGAAGGAATGTTTTTTGGCTGAGTCTGTGAAGGAATGGTTTTTGGCTGAGTCTGTGAAGGAATGGTTTTTGGCTGAGTCTGTGAAGGAATGGTTTGGGGCTGAGTCTGTGAAGGAATGGTTTGTAGCCGAGTCTGTGAAGGAATGGTTTGTGGCTGAGTCTGTGAAGGAATGGTTTTTGGCTGAGTCTGTGAAGGAATGGTTTGTGGCTGAGTCTGTGAAGGAATGTTTTTTAGCTGAGTCTGTGAAGGAATGGTTTTTGGCTGAGTCTGTGAAGGAATGGTTTGTGGCTGAGTTTGTGATGGAATATTTTTTAGCTGAGTCTGTGAAGGAATATTTTTTAGCTGAGTCTGTGAAGGAATGGTTTTTGGCTGAGTCTGTGAAGGAATGTTTTTTGGCTGAGTCTGTGAAGGAATGGTTTTTGGCTTAGTTTGTGAAGGAATGGTTTTCAGCTGAGTTTGTGAAGGAATGGTTTTCAAAGATTGTGAAGGAATGGTTTTAGGCTGAGTCTGTGAAGGAATGGTTTTGGGCTGAGTTTGTGAAGGAACAGTTTTTGGCTGAGTCTGTGAAGGAATGTTTTTTTGCTGAGTTTGTGAAGGAAAGGTTTTTGGCTGAGTCTGTGAAGGAATGTTTTTGGGCTGAGTCTGTGAAGGAATGGTTTGTGGCTGAGTTTGTGAAGGAAAGGTTTTTGGCTGAGTCTGTGAAGGAATGGTTTTGGGCTGAGTCTGCGAAGGAATGGTTTTGGGTTGAGTTTGTGAAGGAATGGTTGTTAGCTGAGTCTGTGTAGGAATGGTTTTTGGTTGAGATTGTGAAGGAAAGGTTTCTGACTGAGATTTCCGGCCAGGTTTTGTGGGTAAGGGCAGGGTGAGGGGTGAGGGTGTGGCTATGCCCCTGGAGGAGCCCCTGGCAGTGGGCTTTCTGCCGTCCCGGGAGGTGTTGGAATCACCCGAAGAGTTCCACATGGTGACGGTGTGATGATGGGTCGCGTTTCTCACATATCACCACACACTCTGAAACCAAGCAACGAGACGAAGGAGCTTTTAACCCCTTCACCGCCAATGTCGCATTTATGCACCACAATGGTTTAACACCCATGTCACTAAAAGGCATCAAATCAGGGCCTGTTATCCAAAGACCCTACTTTCTTACTTTTGGGAGGTAAGGATAGGCCTAACGTTATACATGTCACAGAGGAATTCCCAAAATTGCAGATACATTTTTTTCTCTTCCCAGTTAAGTTTAATGGTATTCTTTGGCTAAAACATGGCTGGCGGCGAAAGGGTTAAAACCAGTGAAAATAATAGTTTTTAGATACCTTAGTTAAAGGCAGAGCAATCATTTCCTTGGATCGGCTTAGCGCCTGCTCTTGGGTAGAAAGGGAACGAGCTTGCAGCGCGTTGAGAGAGAAACGAACTGTAGAAGAAAATCTGTTTAACGTCCTCCGGTCTGGAACAGACACATATGGGACATTAGTAGATATAAAGATGGTGGGAACGATCCTGGAGGCAATGCTGGAGGCAGCGCAACACCAGGAAAGTCCCAATTTTTTAACAATACAGATAACTTACGACCTGTAAGTCGCTGCTCTGTTGATATATACCCTTGGTGTGCCTTGCAGCGTGTTGAGAGAGAAACGACCTGTGTGAAATTCTGCTTAACGTCCTCCGGTCTGCAACAGACACATCTGGGACATTAGTAGATATAAAGATGATGGGAACGATCCTGGAGGCAATGCTGGAGGCAGCGCAACACCAGGAAAGTCCCAAATTTGTAACAATACAGATAACTTACGAACTGTAAGCTGCTGCTCTGTTTCTATAGCCTTGGTGTGCCTTTACGTTTTTAAGCAAAGCCTGCTCCAGACAAACTGACATAATGTTCAGCTTAATTGATTTCACACTCAAAGTAGCTCTAACTTTAGGTAGACATTCAAGTTCAGAAGGAAGTTCTTGATCTTACACTTGCACATTCAATCGTTCTAGTTTGACTGTGTTGTAACAAAAGTCACACACACACACAGTGACACACACATACACACAGTGACACACACACACACAAACATTAATTACAAATGACGCCCTTGTAAGTGAGCTTGCAAAATATATACACAGTTGTCTCAGTAGTGCAACCAGTACAAAGAAAGAAAAAAGAAGAAGTATTTAACAAGAAAGTTATGTAATTGAACTTTATAAACTGTTATTATTACCGTTATTGCTATAATTTTTATTAGTGTCATATAAAACGTTGCATTGGTTTTAAAGGGCAATAAGCATTGATTCTGATTCTGATTCACACACACACACACACACACACACAAGTGGGCTATAGGCAAACGGATGTGGGGCAGTATGTTCATTTGGGAACAGGAAGATTTCAGGTAAACAGTAAGGTCCAGGTTTAACTTCCTTGTCTGACAATTATTTACAATGACATGTCTGACTCATATTTCTTGGCAAACATTCTCGACTGTGTGACCTTAATTCTAACAAGGTCTGGTCAGGTCAGGTCAGTGAGGACATCTAGGCCTCGCAGCCTCTTAAGTGTCCTTGGCACAGCTGTGACGGGGTTTGAAGACTTAATCAGTCGTGTTGAATTATTTAGGTTATTCCAGTATTTCGTAACTCTGTTGCTGAAGAACGTTTTAGTTCTGATGTGAGTTCTGCTATATTGTGTTAGTATTTTTAGTTCTGATGTGAGTTCTGCTATATTGTGTTAGTATTTTTAGTTCTGATGTGAGTTCTGCTATATTGTGTTAGTATTTTTAGTTCTGATGTGAGTTCTGCTATATTGTGTTAGTATTTTTAGTTCTGATGTGAGTTCTGCTATATTGTGTTAGTATTTTTAGTTCTGATGTGAGTTCTGCTATATTGTGTTAGTATTTTTAGTTCTGATGTGAGTTCTGCTATATTGTGTTAGTATTTTTAGTTCTGATGTGAGTTCTGCTATATTGTGTTAGTATTTTTAGTTCTGATGTGAGTTCTGCTATATTGTGTTAGTATTTTTAGTTCACAGTTTCTAGTTTTTTGAATAATTTGAGAGTTGGAACAAACTTTTGTTAGTAGAGTCAGTATTGTTAAACATTTTATAAACATTGATCAGATCCCCTCGTAGCCTCCTGTATTTCAAGGATGGCAAATCAAGTTTGTGCAACCTTTCACAATAATCAAGGTCTTTAAGATATGTTATCAATTTTGTAGCTTTCTTCTGGACACGTTCAATTGACACAGACTGTCTTTTTAGATATGGGTTCCAAATTTGATTCCCATACTCTAAATGTGGTCTAACCAAAATTTTATACAGGTTTATGAACACATTGTTTTTTAGTCCTGAAAAAGTCCTCCTAATTAATCGTAACATTTTGTTTGCCTTGCCAATAGCTGTTGTAATATGTTTATCAAACTTAAAGATTAGGATAAAAAATAACTCCTAAATCTTTTTCTTCTGTGCATGTTTGTAGTCTTGTGGTGCCATGGGTTATCTCATATTCCCTGTGTGGATTATTCAATCCTAAATGCATAACTTTACATTTGGTAGAGTTAAAATGCAGGTTCCACTTTTCTGACCAACCAATAAGCTTCTTCTTTTTTTTCTGTCCCATCTTCTGAGCTGTACAGTGGCGTTGCTCCCACGCCGCTCATTCCAAATCCCCATTCGCAGCTACACCCCAGCTTGTTCAGGTCGCAGAATCCGAGACCAGCAGTCCAAGGGGAGCGAATCTATATTAGGCCGTCAGGAGGCATCCAACCGAGGAGACACTGCACTGCTGCTGAGTCACCTCAGTGGAGTTCAGTGGAGCCTGTTCAGGACACCACCTACTAAGCCCCCTACTGACGACACTATTCTCTCAGTCGCTCCCCAGAACACACTGATCCCCATGACATTGACCCGAACTTACCAAGGCACAGACTGGATTGGAAACCGAAACTGAGGTCACCATGAGAGCAGGGCATGCAAAGCCACAGAATTTGAGATTTTTTTTTTATTTTTAATGATTGATGGAAATGAGGCGGATGACAACGATGATGATGATGATGATGATGCTATGGCGTTCCGCATCGGTCTGAGACTGCATGACAGGGCTGTATCCTACGCTTTCTTTCATAATGATATCCCGGCGTTAACCAGGCCAGAGAACTACAGACACCTGCAATGTTGGTCTTGAAATTAGAGCAACACTCTCAGAATCGCATCCGTTAAGCGGATGAAGCTCGACTGTGTGGCTTCAGTCTTCCCATTGAGCCCACAGCCACTCACTCTGGGCAGGAGTCGGTCCAGGACCGAAAAAAAACCTCGCCTCTGATGGGATTCGAACCCGAGACCTCCCAGCCAGTAGTCCGCGACGCTAACCACTACACCACAGCGGCTGGTCCAATGAGCTTATTAATATCCTTTTGTATTATGTCTGATTTAAGAGAATTATACATCTTGGTGTCGTTGGTCTGGCAAATCGTTTATATAAAAACAGTAAATAAACTTTTTTTTCTGTCTTCAGAGGTTTCCTTTGAACTTTCCCTTCCTTTCGTCCAATGCCACCGCTAGCTTTTCTTCCACAATCTTTTCTATTTTTTGGTCAAGACTTTCCCTCAAAAGTTTTTTTTTCAAGCAGTGCAAGATTTTCTGTTATTTTGGGGGTAAGTGTACAGTCGCATAGCATAGCAATTTTTGGCACTATAGGCTTATGCTTGAAGCCTTTTGCCCTAGATATTAGCTTCCAGATTGCCCACCTTTTCTTTCTTCAGATTCTGATTGTGGATGTTTATCCTGCCCCACGCCCAAAGTCTTCGTTTAGACTGCTGTTGGCGCACAGGACGCATGTCGGGTTAAAATTCGTAGCTCGTTAAAATTCATAGCTCGCTATACTATAAGACTGACTATTTGCGGCATTTTGCGACATTGAGCATGAACGACAAATTTCACTTTTTACTAGGGTTAGGGTTAGGGTTAGGGTTAGGGTTAGGTAAATGGTTCAAGTAACGAAAAAGTTAGCTATGAATTTTAACGAGCTATGAATTTTAACCCTACAACGCATGCTTTGTGAGTTCGTGTCATCCCATTCCACCAGCACACACAGCCTACTCGTACTAAATAGTGGAATGGCCTTTAACGTGTGCACGGCTCCCAGGGACCCCCATTTGGGGGTCTATTGAAGCACAAAAATTCTAAAGGACCCTCTAAAAGAATGTGCATGGGGTCCCAGTGATGCACTAGAAACATTCTTTTTAGCATTCAAAATGGCACTGGGACCCTCTATCCCGCCTCTACGACCCTCTATACTGTAAGTGAAGGAGTCCAAGGGACCCCTTGTTTTACGGAAAAATTGGGAGCCCTGGTGTGCGCAAGATCATGTGCGTGCGTTCGCACAGGACCTCAGTTTTAGGTCTCATCCGAAGGACCAGGAAATAGGAGCAAAGTATCTTTCCCAAGGATACAACATTTGAACAACAATGTGACCAGCTGGGTTCGAACCAGCGCACTCGCAAACCTGTTCGATTACAAGCTGTGACTCTAACTTACTAGGCTAACCAACCGGTCACGGTGCCTCCTTCCCACCCTTGCAGCACAGATTGCACACCCACTGGAAATTGAACTTGTTTTTGTCACTTTAAAACTCATATTCACTGTCAGTGATGGCAGTGCAGTCCTTGTGCAGCCAGTTCTTATAATCACGACATTCGACCCCATCTTCCACGGGTTTGCCACAAACCTGACATTGATACAAAGCTAGCTTTGCCAATGTCGACCCCCCCACTCTTTCGTGAGCTTGCACCACCCTGTCCACCTCCCGCCTTTCCTCCCCTTTTGTTGGTTCTTCCCATAATGCAAAGAAAGATCTTCTGGCAAAATCTTACCGGTATTGTTGTACTTGTAGTGACTACATGCAAATGGAAACAAAGATGTCCAAACATAATTTGACTTACCACACAAGTTGTAAAGAAATCCTTCTTCTTCTTCTTCTGTGGTGGCGACCAACTTCTTTACATGGTGATAGAGATAATTCAATCAGTTCTTTTTGAAAGACAACAATAAGTCTTATTTTAAGTCACAGAGTAAACTGGCTCAAACTCAAAGTAGAAACGTGACTGGTGCATTCCTCTGCAGTGGATCTGTCTTGTTAGTCTTGTACTTTTAGGAACTGTGAAACACAAAAATGATTCAAATGAAACCTTTAGTTTATCCCAACCTCTGAATCAGAATCAATCTGATGGCCAAGTAGGCTAGGTACACAGTGACTACACAGTTTTCAGGTTTCTTGCAGACAAACAGGTCACGCGCTGCTACTGAGGTGTACGCCTTACCACAATATATCGATTACTTGTTCCATCTCGCCCGTCGCCTTTGTCTTGTCTCTGATGTAACGTAGTACATCTGTGGATCCACTCAAAGCCAGAGCGAATCTACAAAACCGAAAGTAAAAATCCCCCAAGCCCATTTATTACGTCCTGTTTCGAAGTTAGAAGACTTGGCACACGCCATCTTTGTCTCGTAATGCTGATTAAATACATAAAGTTCCAGTGCTTCTTCTTTTGCAGCATGCCGATTGCGGTTGTCGACGCACAAAATGCTAACCATCGATCACACATTCGCCATTTTACTGTGATTTTAGAGAATCAGAAAAAGCTGCCACAGTTCTGTAAAAACAATGCGCATGCGTGCACGCAGGAAAGGGAGTTAAATCTTGGAGTCTGTCTTTGGGTGCTCGGTGGCGCAGTGAAAATGGGCGTGGCTTTTTTGGGTGGGGTGGGGTGGGGTTGAGAGAGAGAGAGAGAGAGAGAGAGAGAGAGAGAGAGAGAGAGAGAGAGAGAGAGAGAGAGAGAGAGAGAGAGAGAGAGAGAGAGAGAGAGAGAGAGAGAGAGAGAGAACCTCTATCACACACACACACCCAAACCCCCCTCCATCCCCCCTCCCAAATCAAATCTTCACATATCTAACTACCGGTGACTTTTTTTTTCGGTTTTAAATCATTAATTCTTTCTATATAGTAAACTGTGTATCTGTAAATACTTCAGTTATTTCCTGACTATCTTGTAATCATTTCCTTCTTTCCATTTCCCCATAATGTTATCATTTCGCTTTGTACTCTATCTTTTGCTATTATTCTCTTTTTCGTACTACCCCCTAAAGTGCAGCAGAACCTTCAGCGTGTTGAAGTTGGCTGCCTAAGGAGAAGGAGAAGAAGAAGAAGAAGAAGAAGAAGAAGAAGAAGAAGAAGAAGAAGAAGAAGAAGAAGAAGAAGAAGAAGAAGAAGAAGAAGAAGAAGAAGAAGAAGAAGAAGAAGAAGAAGAAGAAGAAGAAGAAGAAGAAGAAGAAGAAGAAGAAGAAGAAGAAGAAGAAGAAGAAGAGAGAAGAGAGAGAGAGAGAGAGAGAGAGAGAGAGAGAGAGAGAGAGAGAGAGAGAGAGAGAGAGAGAGAGAGAGAGAGAGAGAGAGAGAGAGAGAGAGAGAGAGAGAGAGAGAGAGAGAGAGAGAGAGAGAGAGAGAGAGAGAAGACGTCCTGCTTCAACGTCCTCCCCTTAAAAAATAAAAAGAAGAGAGAGAGAGACAAACAAAACAAAGAGGTGAAGATTCATGACCCATTATGCATGACATCGTCTATGTTATTTTATGATTTCAAGACAAAGTTGTACCTTTTTCTCCCATGAGGCCTTCTTTGCTTCTTTTACATTCAAATTATCATCATCTTTGAGAACTCCCAGCCCATGGCCAGCCATTGGAACCCCCCCCCCCCCCCCCTCCCTGATCTGGACTGATCGACGTACTAGCTGTTCCGCCCCTGCATGATTCTGCCCCACCCTCTGAAGCTTCTTGTCTATATCATATCTTTTTTTTATATTAAACGTTTTTATTCGGTTTTTTCATTTAAATATACATAACCAAAGAAAAACAAACAAATATACATACATACATACATACATATATACACAATACACATATACATAAACAAACATATATATCAGACTAAGGAGAAAAAAAAAATGAAATCAACACCTAAATCAAAAAGGAAATACTTTAAGAAACGCGGGTATTAATATAAACTATGATGCCAGTACCAAAACACAAAACAAAAAAGTAGATTACAAAATCACAGAAGAAAAACACACACAAAAAAAACCCCAACACACCCAACAACAAGTCCCTTGGAAAAAAAAAAAAAAAAAAAAAAAAAAAAAAAACCCCCATAAGGCCTCTGTTTTACACATCAGAGTAAGCTTCCGTTTACAGTTATTTACCTTGTACCTCAAGAAATAAGGGGTTTGTACAGTGACCATTTGGAAGTAAAGTCTTCATATGCCATATTTCTGCGTGCAATATATTCCTCGATTTTGAAACGATATTTTAACCTGCAGACAAAAACATTTAATACAGGAGGCTGACTGTTCAGTCTACATTTATATATATATTGTTTGGCATGTAGCATTATGGAATAAAAAATATTATCAATGCGCATGTTTTTATCATATCCAGCAATAACTAATGATTTCGTCAAATTTAAATTAATAACATTCTCACACTTCTCTTTTAATAAGTTTGCCAGTGTTTTCCAAAACTCTTGGATTATTGGGCATTCCCAGAACATATGAAATATGCTATCTTTGGAGATGGCACAAAAGCTACATCGATCTGTGTTTAATACACCCATCGACTTCAATATTACATTGGTTCCTAGGCATCTGTGGATGATTCTTAATTGAAACCACTTAAGATTAACATCAGATATTTTGTTAAGAAACAAAAAACATTTCTTCCAATCAATATCAATGTTCAGTTTTTCATTCCACTTTGTACACCCTTTTACATGGACATCATTGGCAATAAGTGTGTCATAATATAGTTTGGATCCTCTATGAATGGACAGCAGTGTTTTAAGGCACATGGGTGTATCAAAACATTTATTATTCTTAACAGAAATATTTGTCTTTCTGACATATGTTGATAATGCTGCTCTATAACCATTAAATGTTACAAAATCTACATCAATGTTGTATTTGTGAGTAAAACATTCAAAAGACAAAAAATTCCCATTATCATCCAGAAAATGTGCTATGCAGTATACATCTTTATGTATAAATCTTTTCCCTGGAATGAAACATTTTCCAACTAATATTCTTTTATTATAAAAAACTGGATCAGCCAAAAGTTCATCTGAGTTTTTGTGACAGGTTTTATAAAATAGTAATTTATATGAATCAAAAACATCGGCCCAAAACAAGTTTGTTTTACGGAATGTTGACACAATTTCTGGTCCATAGTTTTGTATTTCCTCAAGTAGAGGGAAATTAAATGTAGCAATAGCTTTCCATTTATGCTTGCTTTTTTGGTATTTTCTCATCCAAGTTAATTTTAAAGCAGAGGCAAACGTTTTCAATTCTGGTAAACCAAGACCCCCATTTATCATACTCTTATGTACAGTTTTTCTACTTATTTTATCACGTTTATTATTCCACACAAATTTATAGCACATATTTTGTAGAGTTTGAAAAAAATTGTCGGGGGGGGTAGGCAGCAGGATCCACAAATGAATTAACTTTGACAAAATAAGAGATTTAAGGACTGCAACCCTGCCCATAGGAGTAAGCTGTCTTCGAACCCAAATTTTGAATAAATTTGTTATATCAGCTAGTTTTTCTGCATAGTTTAATTTTGAACAATTTTTTAAATCATTTGTAAACCAAATCCCCAGAATTTTGATTTTTGGTGGATTCCACTCTATGTTCAGGTGATTTGTACCTCACAGTTTTTCCTGCTGCCTATCCAAATGGCACTCGTTTTCTCATAATTCATGAATAGACCTGACTTACTTCCAAATGTCTCCACAGTATTTATGCATGCTTCAAATGATTTTTTATCCCCTCCCAATAAAAATTCTGTGTCGTCTGCATACTGGGAAAGTTTATGCTCTACGTTATTGATTGTTATTCCGTGTATATCTTTATTTTCTCGTATCATTGTAGCTAATATTTCAATGCATAAAACGAACAGGTATGGTGAAAGTGGATCCCCTTGACGACAACCCCTTTTAATACTAAACCAATTAGATATTTGGCCATTAACAAGAACACACGAATTGATGTTTCTATAAAACGTTTCTATCCATTTACATACATCTTTTCGGAAACCGAAAGCTTTTAAAACTTTGAAGAGGAAGTCCCAACTAACTGAATCAAACGCCTTCTCTAGATCTATGTTCAACAAAAGCCCGGGTAAGTTATGCTCATCTAAATATGCAATTGTGTCATAAATTAATCTAATATTGTCCCCTATATACCTATTCCGAATAAACCCTGTCTGGTCTTCATTGATAAGATCAGGCAGAACAGTTTTTAAGCGATTAGCAATGCACGAAGATCCAATTTTATAAATGACATTTAATAACGATATAGGTCTCCAATTTCGTATATAATCTCTACATTTATCACCTTTGGGAATACACGTTATAATTCCTTGTTTTTGTACACATGAAAGTTCTCCCTTTATGAAACTAGCATTCAAAGCTCTGACCACAAGAGTACCTATTTTACTCCAAAAGCACTTAAAAAATTCTGCTGTGAATCCATCTGTACCCGGGCTTTTATTGTTCTTCATATTTTTTAATGCAAAACTAGCCTCCTCCAGAGTTATTTCACCTTCTAAGCTGTTAGCTTCATCAACATTTAAATGGGGTAGATTATCTACAAGATCATTGATTTCACACTCATCAACATTTATATGCTTGTACAAAGTCTCATAGAACTCTTGAACCTCATTTATGATTTCATGTTGTTCAGTTAAGGTAATACCATGCTTATCTATCAATCTAGCCATGTTTTTGCTAACAAAATGTCTCTTTTCCAAATTACAAAAATAGCTTGTGACCTTCTCCCCGTCAGCAATCCACCTGGCTCTTGACCTTAAGAGAACGCCTTCAATTCTTTTCTCTCGAATAACTTTTAACTCTTCTCGTTTTGCATCTATGACTCGAATTTCATCTTCACTTTTGTTTTCATGTCTTTCTAATTGTTGTATGTCTTGTTGTAGTACATGCTCCTCTTCATTTGTTTTCTTTTTTTTCATTGTGGCGTATGCAATTGTCTTTGACCTAATTTTCATTAGAAGAAAGTCTAAAAATAAATCATCAGGAATTGTAAATTGTAACTGAGACAATGGGATCTGTTCTATATTTTCTCTTATATAAGGACTAGCTGCATATTCTTGTTTAACGTTTTTTATTTCTTCATTTATTTCATCCAAAAAAGCCTTATCCTTTAGAAGAGATGAATTGAATTTCCAAAAGGTGTTACGTTTAAAGTTTTTATCAAACTTTAGTGTTAACAAAATCATGGAGTGATCTGTTCTGTAACCACAGTCAATGTCTGCATGTTCTACCAAAGAATAAATATGGTCTGAAATTAGGAAAAAATCTAATCGAGCCTGCTGCAATGGATTGTTTCTTCTCCAAGTGAATCGTCTACTGTCTTCATTTAAATCTCTCCAGACATCGTTTAGCCCTAACTCATCTATCATGTTATCTATCATTTCTTTAGCTTTGGGATTGTTAACTTGTTTGTAATTGTGATAATCTCTTGATGGATCGAGAACTAAATTGAAATCTCCTCCTATTATAATTCTATTAACGCTAAATTCTTTTATTTTTTTAGTTAAAGCAGCATAGAACTCTGGGTCATCTCTGTTGGGACCATAAATATTTACAAAAAGAAAATCATGCTTTTTTATTTCAGCTTGTACTATAACAAAATTACCATCATTACCTTTATACACATTTTTTACTTTGAACTCAAAATTATTATTAAAGAGTATGGCCACCCCTCTTGCGTTAGAAGCATAGTTTGAAAAATATCCCTCATATCCCCATTCGGAAAGAATATATTTTTCCATTTTATCTTCAAAATGTGTGTCTTGCAAAAAAAAGACTGAGTGTTTCTTATTTCTTAAGTAATGGAATACATCTCGTCTCTTGTGTTTGTTGTTCAGGCCCTGGCAATTAACAGAAACAACTGATATACTACTATCCATAAATATTGCTTAAAAAAAAAAATTAAAAAAATATATATAATATTAACAACAGTGACAAACACAAATCTCACCAGCAAAAAAAACACCCACCAAAATAAAAAATGAAAACAAAAACAAAGAAAATATTCTTCCGATGATCCCTGGCAAACAAGGAGCACCCACAGCAAGTTTCAAAACAAAAACAAACAGCATTCCACATGAAAATGTCCCAGAAAGAAATGCAAGAAGAGCGTGCATATCAGCTTTACAAAAATCGCTACCCTATATCATATCTTGTATATAGAGAATGTGGCAAGAATTAAGGGTGACTTTTAACAAGCTAAAAGAGAACGAGATAAAACTGAATTTGCCTTGATTGGAACCAAGAACAAACTTGAGCAAATTGCTGTTCGTTCCTTCGATCGTTGTGTCTGATTTAGAAATTCGATCCATTCTCTGATTCTGTTCGTAAATTGGGTGCATATTTTTTATTCGTATCTTTCAATGGACACACATATAGACAAGAATCTTTACTTCCAGCTTCGTAAACTGACTAAGTACATTTCGTCCTTTCCTGTCAGTCGATGCTGCCAACAAACTTGCTGTTGCTTTCATTCTCTCTGGCTTGGCGGACTGATTACTGTAACTCTATGCTTGTGGGTCTTTCTGATGAAAAGCTGTCCAAACTTCAAGAGTGAATTTTAAAAAAGTCAAGGTGTGAAAGTGCAGCAGCTCTTCGATCTGCGCACCCTCCACTGGCCTGCCTGTCAAGGCTAGGATAGAGTACAAGGTTGCTTCTCAGTTCAGCCGACACATTCCGATTTCGGAGGAGCTCAGAGGAGAAAACTATATGGAATTTATTTAAGAAAATGTATATAGCGCTTCACCTTTAAGCTCTAAGCGCTCTGGTCCTCTGCCGTCTGCTCTCCCGGCGTCCAGTGAGTCCCAGCCCAGGTCGTTTTCCAGCATGGCCTGAACTGGTTGAGCACAAAGCGAGCTGCCCTGCGCTGGACTGCTCAGTTCCAGCCTTCCAATGTTCTCCTCCGTGTATGGATCCCAGTGACGGAGCACGCATACTCTGGACGCCAAAGCCGGGACGGTATGCCAAAGGCCTTGTAAGCTCGTTCCTTGATGCTGGTGCTACCGATCTTCAAGTTCCGCCTGAGACTAATCCTTGGGTTTTATTGGCCTTGTCGCAGATGTTGTTTACGTGGCTGTCGATCCAGGTATGAGGTAATCTCAGAGGTAATGTTCACGCCGAGATATTTGACTTCCTTGACTCCCTCAAGGGTGTGTCCATGCAGTGACGTACGAGAACTGTAGGAGGCTCCTTCCTACTCCTGGTGAGTTTTAGAGCCTGGCACCTGGCAGGATGACTCCATATGTCCCAGCTCTTCTCCCAATTCGCTAGGCGATGGAGGTCTTCTTGCAGCTGGTCCTGGTCTTGAAAGGAGGAGACCATCCAGCCGTATGCCGCCGTGTCGTCAGCAAACAGCCTCGCAATTGAAGTCAGATTGTCCAGAGTGTGTGTGACGGTGTGTGTGTGTGTGTGTGTTTGCGAGTGTGCATGTGTCAATCTCAGTGTGCGCGTGTGTGCGCATATGCATGCATGCGTGCGTGTGTGTGTGTGTGTGTGTATGTGTGTGTGTGTGTGTGCGTGTGTGTGTGCGTGCGTGCGTGCGTGTGCGTGCGTGCGCGTGCGCGTGAGTGCATGTGTGCGCCCGCACGCATCAGTGAGAAAGAGAGAGAGAGAGACGAGAGAGAGAGAGAGAGAGAGAGAGAGAGAGAGAGAGAGAGAGAGAGAGAGAGAGAGAGAGAGAGAGAGAGAGAGAGACATTTGAAACATCTGTTTATTGAGGGAAAAGAACAAGTGCACAATGGGCTTGTTTACATCTTGTCCTCGAAACAAAAGAAGAAAAACATTATTAAAACTAATTCCAAAATAAACAAAAGGAACAGGGGAAAAAAAATCTTACACATTCAAACACTCATCCATCCTCCCCTACCCACCCCAACCTCGCACACAGCACAGTAACCACATGAACTAATACTGATAAATTGAATACTTAGTGGGATTTTTGTCACGCCAGGTGTCGTGACACTCGCTAGGGGCCTATCACGCTATATTCTTAGTTGGGCTTAGTGTGAGAGAGAGAGAGAGAGAGAGAGAGAGAGAGAGAGAGAGAGAGAGAGAGAGAGAGAGAGAGAGAGAGAGAGAGAGAGAGAGAGAGAGAGAGAGAGAGAGAGAGAGAGGGGGGGGGTTGGTCTCCTCTCTATCTATCGCTCTCTCTTTATCCCCAACTAAGAATATAGAGGGGATTAGCCCCTAGCGAGTGTCACAACACCTGGCGTGAAAAAAATCCCACTAAGTCTCCCATTAAACAAGGGAATCAGGAAATACCATCTAGAGGCCTCGGAAGAAAACAAGCGCGGATTCGCAATCGTTTGTGGCACGCGACTATTTGAACTACAAACAAGGGCATCTCCGAGCGCATTTACATTATGCTCTTCACACACACAATTTTTTATCAAACACTTTCACTCCACAAGACTGCAGCCCTAGATATTTGGTAGGACCACGAGAGATTGTTATCAACAACACTCCGAGTATCTTTTAAGATGCACAATTTAAATGTAAACAAATACACATGACAAAATCCAGCCTAAAACCACTGTAAATACTCATATTTAGCATGCACAAATCAAAGCATAAACACATACACATGACAAAAAAAACACCAAATCCTATTCTACATACTCATCTTTAACGTGCACACATTTAGGAAGAAACACATATGTGACAAAATCAAACCTAATCCTATCTCCGGGGGGGGGGGGGGGGAGAGAGAGAGAGAGAGAGAGAGAGAGAGAGAGAGAGAGAGAGAGAGAGAGAGAGAGAGAGAGAGAGAGAGATCTCTTCCGCCCCCCCCCCCCCCCCCCCTCTCTCTCTCTCTCTCTGTGATTCGAGAGTGAGTGAAGGGTGGGTGGGGGGCGACTTCGTTGGGTGGGGGTAGAGCGCTGTTGTTCAAGGGGAGATGACTCACAGTCCAAGGGACATCACTCTAGAGAAACGAGCTAGAGTCCCGCAACATGGCGTTGAGCAGACTACAAGGTCGTCAGGCAGCCCTGCAACTCTTTCGCTTTCCCTGGGCTTCCCCGGCCCCCAGACTTCTCCTCCGACATGTCTCAGGGGCTTACTATGTCCTTCCTCCCGAAGTTCCTCCAGACACATCCGACGACAATGCGGTAATGCAGTATTGGAACACTCCTCGATTTTCCGTAATCAATCCTGAGCGTTGTGTAACCGCTTGCGCAAAGCTGGCTGTTCAGTACGAAACTCGCTTAGGAAACCACATCGAGAATTTGAAAGATATCTCTCAGGAGAAAAGTTTCAGTCAGGTGTTTGATCCTATTGAAGAGGTGACTGTTCCGTTGAATACGGCCTGGAGAACGTCCAAAAATCTGAACTACGTGGCTGCGTCAAACCAGTACAGGTCTGCCTTCACCAGGATTCACCCCCAAGTGGAGAGAGCTAAAAATGAAAGATGGATCAGCGAGACGCTGTACTACGCCAGCAAAGAAGTCAACGCCAACAGCGACAACCTGACAGAGTTTCAGCGTCGGTTAGTGTCTCTGTATCTGCTGGAAGGCCGTCTGAACGGGATCGAACTTCAAGGGCTGGAAAAAAGGCGGTTTATCAACACTCTCAAATACCTGGCAGTGGAGAAGTCAAATTTCCGCAACAGGGTGATGCTGACGCAGGGAATGTTCTCCCACACAATTGAAGATTTTGGCGCAGTGGCGGAAGTGCCTCGGAACATCCTTTCGCACATGGCGGAAGATCATCTGAACCCCAGTCGCGGCCCTTGGCGGCTGACGCTACAGCAGAACATTTATGCGCCCTTCCTCCAATACTGCAACGACCGCACGCTGCGTTGGAACGCATGGAACGCCTGGAACAACCGCGCCTCCGTCAGCTTCAACAGCATCAACCTCGGCAACCACAAGCTGATCGAAGAGCTGCGGCTCTACCGAAAAGACATCGCCGAGCTGCTGGGCTATGAATCCTTCGCCGAAATGTCCATGGAAACCAAAATGGCCGGGTCTGTGGAAAACGTCCTCAGCATGCTGGAGGCGCTGAAAGTCAAGCTGAAACCCGTCGCCCACGAAGAAATGGCGGAGCTTCACAAATTCGCCGCCAGTGAAGGTTTCCAGGGGCAGATACAGGCGTGGGATGTCTCCTACTGGAGGAGGCGCCACCGCGATCACACCTGCAAGGTCGACGATGACGTAGTGGCGGAGTACTTCCCCTTGGAGCACGTCCTTGAGCGGTTATTCACTCACTGCCGCTCCCTCTTCGGCGTGACGATAACAGAACACACGGGCGAAGTGGAAGCCTGGCATGACGACGTCCGCTACTTCAAACTGACCGATGAACGAGGAGAGTCGGTCGGAAGTTTTTTCTTCGACGGGTTCTTCCGCCCGGCGGACAAGCTGTACGGCGCGTGGATGGAGATGGGGCGTGAACGAAGCGAGTTGATGGGGACCGTGCCGTATTCCTACCTGACCATGAACCTGCCCCGCCCCCTGTCGCCCTCCTCGCCGGTCCTCATGCAGTTTTCTGACGTCATGTCGCTGTTCCACGAGTTTGGCCACGGCCTGCAGCAGCTGATGACCAAAGTGCCCTACTGTGAGCTGGCCGGGCAGAAGAATGTCGAGTGGGACGCGGTGCAGGTAATCTTTTTATATTATGATCGGTTTAGTAGTTTAGGTTGAGGCTGTTGTAACACATTAAAAAAGACCACCTCACTGGCACACACACACTCACACACACACACACACACACACACACACACACACACACACACACACACACACACACACACACACACACACACACACACACACACACACACACGTGCACACTCACACACACACAATGTGACACATGCGCGCACAGACACAGAGTGACAGACACACACACACACACACACACAGACAGAAATGCTGAGGCCTTTGACAGGCTTTGCTCCAGTTGCAAAACGCTTTTGTTCGTTAGGAGTGGGGAGGAATGAAGTGAGAAAACAAGGAAAGCGGAATTTGGTGACATTGTATCATTTGTGTACATGTGATAATGGGATGTATTTATAAGAATAAGATTTTTTTTAAATTCTAGTTAACCAGTTTTGCAAGAACCCTATTACAATAGAGACTAAGAGTAAGACTTACTAAGACTAGTAAGAGAGCAAAACTGTACGACAAATGAATGTCTTCAGTAAGAATAATTTTTAGTATACTATAACTCTTGTGCACAAGGCTCAAGTCATTGTGCTGTAGCCTTGAGGATTGGTTTGCAAGTTCTCTTTGCCCAGGGAGGGTATCTTCCACTGGGGAAATTTCTCTACTGTAAAAAAAGTATAATCACATTGTATCCCAGCCCCCAAGAATAGCAGCTGGTCTGCTCTGCTATCTGGAAATCATAGTGACATTCACTGAGTCAGCACAGAATGCTCCTGAAGGGAGTGCATTGTTTTCTTAGAAATAATGTAAGGTATTTACGTTTTTTACTTTTTGTACATGTATACATGTATACATGTCTGTGTGTGTGTGTGTGTGTGTTTTCATATTCTCGATGTAAAGCGCACTGTTAATATATGACTATGACGATTGATTTTCAATCATCAAAAAACCTGAGCAATCGATAGACCTTGAATGATTTTACATTAAAATTGCACAAAACGATGGGACTTTAAAAGCCTAACGGCTATTCAACCTTGTCCCTACTTTCTGATCTGATCTGATGTGAGATCCTGAGAAAGAGCGACGTATAATAAATATATAAAAAATGCACATTGTTTTTTGTAACTGATGAAATCTTGAATGCATCCATTTGTCTTGAAATCAATCAGTCAATTAATGTTTATTGTCCTTTTACAATGCCACACACAAAGGAAATGTTTGCCTGCTGTCACAATTATGAACAAGTGAAGCAAACTCTTTGCACTCTGTGTTTGTGTGTCACAGGTATGGTCGCGTTTCATGTAAAATCTTTACACTCAGTGTTTGTCACTTTGTGTGTCACAGGTATGGTCGCGTTTCATGTAAAATCTTTACACTCAGTGTTTGTGTGTCACAGGTATGGTCGCGTTTCATGTAAAATCTTTACACTCTGTGTTTGTGTGTCACAGGTATGGGCGCGTTTCATGTAAAATCTTTGCACTCTGTGTTTGTGTGTCACAGGTGTGGTCGCGTTTCATGTAAAATCTTTACACTCTGTGTTTGTGTGTCACAGGTATGGGCGCGTTTCATGTAAAATCTTTACACTCAGTGTTTGTCACTTTGTGTGTCACAGGTATGGTCGCGTTTCATGTAAAATCTTTGCACTCTGTGTTTGTGTGTCACAGGTGTGGTCGCGTTTCATGTAAAATCTTTACACTCTGTGTTTGTGTGTCACAGGTATGGTCGCGTTTCATGTAAAATCTTTGCACTCTGTGTTTGTGTGTCACAGGTGTGCGCGCTTTTCATGTAACATCTTTACTCAGTGTTTGTGTGTCACAGGTGTGTGTTTGTGTGTCACAGGTGTGTGTTTGTGTGTCACAGGTGTGTTTGTGTGTCACAGGTGTGTGTTCGTGTGTCACAGGTATGTGTGTCACAGGTGCTCGCATTGTGTGTCACAGGTGTGTGTTTGTGTGTCACAGGTGCATGTGTGTGTCACATGTGTGTATTTGTGTGTCGCAGGTGTGTCACATGTGTGTGTTTGTGTGTCACAGGTGTGCGCGCGTTTCATGCAGCGCTGGCTCCTGGAGCCCTCCTTCCTCCGCAGCGTTTCGTCGCACCACGAGACTGGGGAGGCCCTCCCCGACCCCCTCATCTCCCAGATCCTGACCTCGCACCGTCACTTCACGGCCTGCGACACCATGAAGGAGCTCTACCTGTCCGCCTTTGACATGGAGATGTACATCTCCAAGACGCACTGGCACGACGCCATGACGCGACTCTGGGCCGACTACGTGCCGCTGCCGTTGAGTCAAGACGACTACCACCCCTGTTCGTTCACGCACATCTTCTCCGACCAGCACCTGGCCGCGTACTACCTGCACATCTGGTCACAGATGATCGCCGCAGATATCTTCGCCGCGTTCCGCGAGGAAGGCTTGGAGGATGCGGGGAAGATGCGAGAGCTGGGCGAAAAGTTCGCTGATAGTTTTTTGTCGCTAGGCGGCGGGGTTCCGGCTAGTGAGGTGTTCCGACGGTTCCGGGGGCGAGACCCTTCCCTTGATGCTTTGCTGGAGGATCTGGGTGTGAAGTGAGAGGGTGGGGAGGGGGTGGAGATGGTGTACAAAATGGATTGATTTTTTTGTGGTCGCTTATTTGTGTTGAGTATTTACTTCGTGAGGGAGGGAGTGGTTGTTGCATGGTGTCAACATATGTATGATTTTGGGTGTTGGAAGGCTTTGTGATGATGAAATTCAGTGAGCGTTGTTCTTTTTTAGTAAGTTGGGGATAACGAAAGGAGGGCGTTTCTGCAGGGAAAGAAAGCGGATGAACGTGTTGAAAAGTGTTACCATGGCTTTGTGGTGATTGGGTTTAGTGAGTAAGTTATTTTATCGGTAAAGAGAGGAGTACAGGGGGTGACAAATTGAGAGGAGGGGGAGAAAAAATGGAGGATCTGTGAAGTTTTCTTTGTAATGTAGGAGAGGGAGGGGGGTGGGTAAAAATGGGGGTTGTGGGGATGTTGGGTGAGGGGGATCATAGAGCAGATGTGTTTACCCCCTACTCAAGTCTTGAGTAGTCTGGATATCTGAAATGAGTAGTTTTGGCGTGAAATGAGTAGTCCTCTTCATTAAACCATCAAGCAATGTTCACTGAAAATGAGTAATTAGAGCATTTTTTTCAATTTTGAAGAGTAGTAGAGGTCCAAATTGAGTAGAATACTACTCGAAAAGAGTAGAGTAAACAGATCTGATAGAGGAATAAGAGAGGAAAATGATTTTGATGTTCAATGTTTTTGTGCTGGTTTAGTAAATGTTGACTACTAGTACTATGGACCCTTGAACTGAATGCAATGTGAAACTTTGCCATGCTGTGTGCTTTGAAAAGAATAAGTTACAATGATAGTGTTTTACTCTTTTGTTTCTGATTGTGTTTATTAAATATTTATGTTTTCATAGTATTTAAATAGTTTCATGAATGGGACGGGTGTTTTGTTTTTGTAAGTTGGAACCGTAGCTAGAGTGTAAGCAACACATGTCATGGTTTGTGTGCAATGCTAAACAGTAAACTCAAGCGAGTTAAATAATTCAGATGTATTATGTTAACCCAATGACTCCCGACCATTCGAACCGGGAATCGATCCCAGTTCCCGAGAGATGGGAATTAACTCCGAACGTCACACCAAATCTTTTCATTAAAAAAATCACCCCGAATAAAGTCTAACTCACATTTCATTTCTGAAAGATGCATATTGAATAGCAATGATGATATTATTATTCCAAAGCTAACACACTGTCACACAACAAACCATGAATTGGAATTAAAAAAATCCGTAATGGCACTCCGAGCATCGCGGCGAGTCAATACTGCGTCACGTCACGTGGAAAGAAGAAAAAAATTTGACCTGGCGTTCAGCGGGCGCAATCGGCGCATACAGGCTGCATGAGTTGACAAAATTCGGGCACATTTGGTGTTTGTGTCCTAGAGAGGGTTAAATTACATTATGAACTTGGTTAAAATAGGTGAGCTACACCATAATGTAGTTGTCATTTGTGACAAGTTTTGAACAGGAGACGTAACCTATGAACCCTAACCCTAACCTATGAACAATGCTTTGAAATCCTGGAGAAAAATGGTTGAAATAATGTTATGCTAATATCATCCATTCCTGGTAGCATTCAATGGCCAACTTAGGTGCAATTTCAAAAGACGGATTAGGATTCAGCGTGTGAGTAGGATTGTTTTTAGGCTTCTCCACTATAAACAAATTGTAGCCCAGCTCGCCGGAATAGCAGCTGCCCCCTCTGCTATCTGGCAGTCATTGTGGGAAATGCCAGACAGGTGACAAACAAAGGGTTGTGTGTATTGGTCTGCCGTACACACGGAAACTGGGTTGATTTACGGTCTCACTAGGATTTTATTTTAAAATAGAATTTTGTCTTGTTGAAGGGATCTTAGCTCATTCAAGTCGTTCCAGCCATATGTGTGCGGAATTAATAGATAGCTGTCAATTTGATGCATTTGCTTCAAGGGAAGTAAATCTGTGTGCACACCATACCTTGGTCACTTCTAGACTCGCTTCGCTCCCTTAGACCACAATTTTGCCTCTGACTTTGCTTTTGTAGTGGTTTGTTGTGAGGAAACCAATTGGTGTTTAGAGTTCTGTATAAAGTCTGATTTACCACTTCTATTATTAGAGTTTTTATGTATAAAGTATATTTTTAATATATAATATATATATAAAAGTCTGATTTACCACTTCTATTATCTAAACCTGCAGTAAAAACCTGTAATCTTCTTTTATTTCTCCTTTTGTTTATAAATCTGTTTTGTTTGTGTGTGTATGGCTGGAGTGATTTGTGAGTTTTTTAATCATTCAAAATCGTTGCGATGCGAATGAGTTAACCGGTGACTTATTATCATTCTTCTTCTTCTTGACTGTACGTGGCCACAATCAATGCTTTGATTATTATGCCACGGAATCGGGGAGGTTCAAGACCACTTTTGCCGGAAGAAAGGCTCAAGGCCTGAGAAGAAATAAAACAACAGAGAGAGCACAGATACGAAAACTAGGAAACTGTTGATCATTGCCAAGAAGTAGATCTTTTTAAACATCATCTCTCTTACTAAACCATTCATTTATTGTTGTTTGTAAAGGGCTTAGTAGATGGTGTCCTTAAATATGTTAGCTCAGAACAGGCTCCACTGAAGTGACTCAGCAGCAGTGCAGCGTCTCCCCTGGTGGTTGTCTCCTGACGGCCTAACATTGATTGCTTCCCCTGGACTGCTGGTGTCTGTTGTAGCCAGACACACTAGGTGACTCTGGGTTGAAGCTCAGAATGAGTTGTTTAGGAATAATTCATTAATTAAAGAACCCAGATGATGGACGGGAAAACAAGAATCTCCTTTGCTATTGTTACCAGTACATGACTATTTGGACGCTGCAGAATGCATGGGTGCTACTCTTTCAGTTTTACACTGATTTCAGTATTTTTAATTTGACCAGAAACTGAACTATTTTTTTTTAATTCATCAAAAAACAAACAAACCAAAAAACGACCACAAGCGATTTGGAGCATTTTGAACTTGGTTGTTCTATCTTGGATGTTTACAAAGGCAATGTAATAATTTTACGAGGCTTATCGCACTCAAACTGTCTCTGTCTATCATTTTAACTGTCTATCTCGTTATCTCTCTCTCTCAACTTGCCCCCCTGAATCGTCCGACGGGGCTCCCTGCCCCTGTACCCTGCCGGGGGCCATGGGTCCCTGGACCCCTGCCTTTCATTTTGGGGAGTTGCACCCATGAGGCTATTATCAATGCTCGAAACTCTCACGGTTCGGCTACTAGTAGTTCTCAGTTGTGGGTGTTGCACGAACGATATTCTGCTGTTAACAAGGTGTCAGTTTCGTTGGCTGCTGTTATTCCCAGCAAAGTGTTTGTCTATAATCAGTGTTGGTTTGTTTGTTTGCCAGTCTGTGAACTGTATGTTTTTTAATTGTTTTATTTATTTTTTGTTAAAAGTTGAAATGGATTGCTTTTATAGTTTTAACCCTTTCGCCGCCAGCCTTTTTTTTATTTTATAGCCAAACAAGCGCAAAATCGCAATAGTTTGTGGCACGCGGTCTATTTTTACCACTCCAATCATGAGTTACCTCCCCTGGCTTTTCAATAATTTTAGTCTGTAAACCAGAATGTTATCTCTGCACCATTTCGTAACTTTTTATATCTTTTGGAAAACATTTAAAACTATGTATCCTACTTATACTCATCAAAAGAAGCACTGCATACTCGTCGTGTCTGTTGTAGTGTCTGTATTACGTATGTTTATTATTTTGTACGCTTTTAAAATACATCATGTTAAAGAGCGGCCTCAATTAATTTTGAAGTGTAGCCTCGATTTGAAGTGCGACAATTTTGTCAAAATCATTTTTTTGGAAAATGTGCGACAATTTTGGACCGACAGACCGACAAAGTGAGTTATAGGTTTGTGGCTTGAGCCACAAACAAAAACCCTTTAAACTGAACAGGGTAGAAATATAAAAAAAATTCTGCAGTTTTGGGAATTCCTCTGTGGAATGCATAACATTACGCCTATCCTTACCTCCCGAAATTATAAGGTCTTCAGATAACAGGCCCTGATTTGATGCCTTTTTAGTGACACGGGTGTTAAACCATTTTGGTGCATAAATACGACATTGGCGGTGAAAGGGTTAAACCATTGTGGTGCATAAATACGACATTGGCGGTGAAAGGGTTAAATAAAATACAGGAATTGTTTACTCAGTTTTTGTCTGTTAATAGGCTGCTTTTTTCCCCTAATGTTCTGAACAGATTCTGAGAAATGTGTTGGACATTGAGATGAGGGTATGTCATGTTGGAAACCATGCATTCATCATTCATAAAGGGATTTTGAACAAAATATAAAACTTGTTGCTTTACACCGTGATATAATTGGTTTCTTTCACTGTCGTGGAAGATCAAATTCAAGGAGAATGTGTTATTATGGCTTACTGTCTTGTTAATGTTGAAGGCTTGTTGATACATGTAATAGCTTGTTGAACGTTGGTAAGATACATTGATGAGTGTTTTGTAATAAGTGGTCGAACTTTACGCGGTGACAGTCCTGAGATGACCATAGCTGTTGACTGGACTATAATAGAAACAAAAATTAGAAAAAAATTGATACATGTAATGCTTTGACAAGATTTCTTGTTCCATATTATTTTTATTAATTATAAGGCGTACTCTATACCCCAACATTTTACACAAACTTTCTATTTTGCTATTATAGTTTCTTACTATATAAGTCGTCGTGTTAAAGGCGCTGAGATCTGAGTCTGGAAAAAACTATCGCCTTATAAATCTATAACATACACCATATTTGATATTGTTTTGGAAAATGATGTTTCTTTCTTGAAGTGTGCATGAGACAAAAAAGAGGGGTGTGTTAATACTCACTTTTAGTATGCAAGATTTGGTAAAGGTTGGATAGATACGGATAGTAATTATGATGTAACACTTAGCCTAATTAGCCCAACGTCAGTCTCAGACCAGGCTTTTAAAGGGCCGCCCTGACGGATGAGTTTTTGTAAGAAACGCGTCCAGATCACCAGGAAAACACCCTTTACAGAGATTGCAACACTCACTTTGCTCTGGTTTCCTAGAAATCAAACTGTCAAATCGACGATTCCTCCTTGGCAGAGGTGCTGGAAGTCAAATTCTTTCACTGAAAGAGAAAGCGTAATGGCCTTTTGTAATGGCCGCCTGAGTTTAAACCAAATTGTTTGCACAAAATTTTCGCAATAGAAGCCTTTTTATTTTATGTAATTTTTTTTAATTTTATACAGTTTATCTAAAGGAATTTTGCTCACAACAAAGGAAATAGCTTTTATTTTTATTTTTATTTTTTAACTGCACTACAAAAAAGAAAAAGCTTCAACCACAATGGGATTGGTCTCCACCCACCCCATCCACAATGGCTTCTCTCTCCGGCATCTCCGCCAAGGAGGAATCGCCGTTTTGACAGTTTGATTTCTATGAAACCAGAGCAAAGTAAGTGTTCCCATCCTTGAAAAGGTCGTCTTTCTGGTGATCTCGACGTGTTCCTTGCAAAAACTCATCCGTCAGAGTCCACCTTTAAGTCAAAGTGCTTTTAATTCATATCTATCACTTTGTCACTCAAAGCACCCCTTTTCCTAAGCAGAACCAAAATTCAGGCTTTGTGGGCGTGTCACTTGTATGTGTGTGTGTGTGTTGTTTGTGTGTGAGTGTGTGTGTGTGTGTGTTTGTGTGAGTGTGAGTGTGTGTGTGTTTGTGTTTGTGTGAACTCTTCCAGTGCCATGTCTTTTTTGACGTTCTTGGTTGTCCCATGTATTTCAACAGGCAAGAGAGGGGGTTGACTTTTTAAAATTTTAATGCGCATGCGTTGTTGTAACAGAAAAATCACTGATATAAGCGCTGAAAACAAACACACGGCAGTGAATGTCTTTACATGTGGTGGGAGTGTAGAGATGTACTGCACGGAGCCAGAAGAGCGAAGATTTGGAAGATGTCATTTTCATTATGTGTAAACTGTATATGATTATTTTTCATATTAAGTGACAAAATAGCTTTTGATGACATTTCTTATAAAAAGGAAGATTGCATGAATTTTGTTGTTGATGACAAGAGTGTGATCATTAATGTTGTTCGTGTGGATTTAATAATAAAGTAGAAAGCCGGATGAATCTGTGCTTGAAGCTGTGTTTGAACTGTTTTATATAAAAGTATAACATTTTGGAATAGCTATCTTTTGTTTCAACTTTGTGTGTGTGTGTGTGTGTGTGTGTGTGTGTGTGTGTGTGTGTGTGTGAGTGAGAGAGAGAGAGAGAGAGATGAAAATGAAATGCCTGTGTAATGTGGGTGTGCAATGGGTAAACTTTCATTAATTGTGAGTATTTGTTGATTCACTCAAGACATGCACATACCCTTTCAGTTTCACCTCTTCAATACATGGTATTGCGCACACACACACAAGCTTGTGTGTACACACACACACATGCACACGGAGATGCCTGCAAACACACACACACACACATGCACAGACCTGTGTTCACACATACACACACACACACATACATGCCTGCAAATATACACAAAACACACACAACACAACACACACACACACACACGCGCGCGCACACACACACACTAACATATCATCATCATCATCACCAACACAGTACTCCTCACAAAAATGTATTGGTCACAAACTTATTCATTGGAAAGAAAAAGAAAACACATAATACATAGATCTATAACTAACTGGACTAACATGTTGCCAGTTCGTAAACTACGGCTGTTACTTTACGTAGCACTCCGTCTATACTGGACTGGCAACGGAACTCAAAAATGGAATGCTATACTGCACAAGAAAAGAAACGCAATGGAATTTTAAAGGGTGTACTGGACTGGCAACAAACGCAATGAAATGCTATACTGCGCAGGAAAAGAAACGCAATGGAATTTTAAAGGGTGTACTGGACTGGCAACAAACGCAATGAAATGCTATACTGCGCAGGAAAAGAAGCGCAATGGAATGGTAAAGTGTATACTGCACAGGAAGATAAATGCGTTAGAATCCTACACTGGACAGGAAAAGAAATGCGATGGAATGGTAAAGTGTATACTGCACAGGAAGATAAATGCGTTAGAATCCTACACTGGACAGGAAAAGAAATGCGATGGAATGGTAAAGTGTATACTGCACAGGAAGATAAATGCGTTAGAATCCTACACTGGACAGGAAAAGAAATGCGATGGAATGCTAAAGTGTATACTGCACAGGAAGATAAATGCGTTAGAATCCTACACTGGACAGGAAAAGAAATGCGATGGAATGCTAAAGTGTATACTGCACAGGAAGATAAATGCGTTAGAATCCTACACTGGACAGGAAAAGAAATGCGATGGAATGGTAAAGTGTATACTGCACAGGAAGATAAATGCGTTAGAATCCTACACTGGACAGGAAAAGAAGCGCAATGGAATGCTAAAGTGTATACTGCACAGGAAGATAAATGCGTTAGAATCCTACACTGGACAGGAAAAGAAATGCGATGGAATGCTAAAGTGTATACTGCACAGGAAGATAAATGCGTTAGAATCCTACACTGGACAGGAATTTTAATGCGATGGAATGCTAAAGTGTATACTGCACAGGAAGATAAATGCGTTAGAATCCTACACTCGACAGGAAAAGAAATGCGATGGAATGCTAAAGTGTATACTGGACTGGTAACAAAACGGCAAAATAAAAAGCTATGCTGGACTTGACAAGAAATGCGACGGAATGGTAAAGTGTATACTGGACTGTCAACAAAACGCAACGGAATGCTAAGAGGACTGGGAATGTATACTAAAGACATGACAAAGAAAAAGCACAATCTGAATCAATCCAAAAACCCAAGACATATTAGGGCTTTCGTCTTTGTATATATACAAAATCTAACTGTTAATGGGTTGATTAAATAATGATCACTGTTTTTCAATTTTAACTGCTCGGTTACCAGCAGTTTTAGTCCTTTTAATCGGTTAAGTGTTCGAATGAATGTTCCTAATATTTTAAAATAACATCCGAGTTCTTTAAATTGTTGTATGTTACTCCTTAAAAAACCTTTATATATTGCACTCACTCCTATACATTCTCCTTTTTTGGTAAAAAAAAAGTTATGCGTTCTTGCATTTTTATTCTTGTTCAAAGCCCTTTAAATTCTGTATGTTTGCACCATGTCATGTACACCATTTATTGTTGTACACTGTCTTTAAAATTAGTATTGTCCTACATTCTTTACATCTTAAGTATATTTCACAGAGTTGGTTTTTGAGAAAAATGGTGTTGCACTTTGTCCTATAAATCTTAATACATTGCAATTTGTCCTATAAATCTTAATACATTGCACTTTGTCCTATAAATCTTAATATATTGCAATTTGTCCTATAAATCTTAATATATTGCACTTTGTCCTATAAATCTTAATATATTGCACTTTGTCCTATAAATCTTAATATATTGTAATTTGTCCTATAAATCTTAATATATTGCAATTTGTCCTATAAATCTTAATACATTGCACTTTGTCCTATAAATCTTAATATATTGCACTTTGTCCTATAAATCTTAATACATTGCACTTTGTCCTATAAATCTTAATATATTGCACTTTGTCCTATAAATCTTAATACATTGCACTTTGTCCTATAAATCTTAATACATTGCACTTTGTCCTATAAATCTTAATATATTGCACTTTGTCCTATAAATCTTAATATATTGCAATTTGTCCTATAAATCTTAATACATTGCACTTTGTCCTATAAATCTTAATATGTTGCACTTTGTTCCTAAAATCTTGAAAAATCTAAATTAATTTCTCTATGAGATACTAAAGTAGTTCTGTGTCTGAGTATTGCACATAACTCTTGAAATGGTTCAAATACGTAACACAAATTGGAAAGGATGGAAAGAGATAGTTCAGTAGTTGGTGGGGAAAACAATCACGGATATGTTTCTTTGGGGTTTGAAGAATGGGGATTATCAACTTCGAAATTGGTGGATATCATTTCAGAATAATTGCTAAAAAGTAAAGCACATATATCTTTCCTTTGAGGTTGAATATGAGAATTACGAACTTTGAAAATGGGTAGATCATAAGCTCACAAGAACAGTGACGACAAAATGCCCTCAAAGGTCTTCACTAAACAGAACAGACAACATTGGCAGTATTATGAATAAGCAACAACAGGGGAAAAACGTGCCAGAGAAAAATTGGGCATCTAGGTTTTAGTAAAAGTATAACAATAATCCTCAGGACTACACACATGGGGTACTAATGTAAAGGGTCGATAAATAAGCCTGATCGTGATTTAGCACACTTGCCAAAGCTCTTAACAGACACGCATACAAATTGGACATATTTTGATGGGGGGAAATGGACATAGTCGGTTAATTCAATTGATTTTAGAGTCACGTTTTTCATACTCCATTGCATTTTCCCCCGTGGAAATTTGTCTAATACAACAGGTCAGGTTAGGTATAACTAGGCCTCACGGCCTCTTCAGTGCCCTTTCAGTTTTGTTGGGTTGATACATGGCTGGGATGGTTAACAAGAAGCAAAGCTGTTCACTGATCATACTCATAATATTGAAGTGTCGACATTGAAGGGTGATTATCAAGGAGGTTTTTAAATTGTGTTAAATTCTGTGCAAGTTTAATGTGTGCAGGAAGGTTATTCCAAAACTTTGTTATTCTATTATAAAAGAAAATATGAAATAGTGAGGCTAAGAGAGAGGTATTATAGTGAAATGAATAAGGGGTAGGAACTTCTCGTAATTAACTCCCTTTTTTACCAAAGTTATTTATGGCACCGATTCGCCTAGCAAAGTGAAAGTAGTTGCCACAACAATACAGACCCAAGTTCATCCCCAAGTTCAATAGGATGAACTTGGGTCTGTATCATTGAGGCAACTACTTTCACTTTGCTAGGCGAATAGGTGCCATAATCTATTCTTTAACTTTGGTGAAAGGGAGTTAATTACGAGAAGTTCCTTCCCCTTATTCATTTCACTATTAGAAAAGAAGTTTTTTTCTAATATTAGTTCTACTATACTGCATTAATATTATCAATTCATTGTTACGGGTTCTTGAATCTCTGGTTAAACGGAACAATGTTTTGTTAGTGGTATTAAAAGTGTTAATAATGGTGTATGTATTAATCAGGTCCACACCAATTCTTCTATATTTTAACGATGGTAACTTTAATTTTTTAAGCCTTTCTTCATAGTCCAGATCACTAAGGTTTATCATAATTGAAAAGAAAAGACGTTGATTAAAGATCTACTCATTCATTCTTTCTAGATCACTAAGGTTTATCATAATTGAAGTGAAAAGACGATAATTAAAGATCTCATTCATTCTCCGTGAAATGTTATTTCATGTATAGTTACATTTAAGTTAAATTCCAGAAGGTACTATCATTCTTCTCAGGTGACATCCAGGAGATACTACCAGCAGTCTGTAATCAGTTTGTGATGCTACCATTTGGCTTTCACCTCAGAAGAATGATATGACATTGGGGATATATTATAACCCTACAATTGTATCATCTAAGCCTTCATTTTGATTTGTTTCCCTGTCTTTGGTATATAATACATTTCTGTGTCAAGATCTGTCCAACAGAAAAGCTTACAATTAAACTGATGATTTATTTTACAACTTCTACATTTGTGGAACCCCCCACCCCCACCCCCCAAACAAACACACCAAAACAAAACAAGACACCCCCAAACAACCAAAAAACAAACCATTGCATTGGTGATGTTAGACAGTAGGGTGAACAGCACGTGATATCGGAAATACGCTTGTGCTTAATTTTAAACGCACTCACGATAGATGTCTAAAACCTAGCATCATGACAACTGAATTACAATATTTAATATCAGATGTGCATGCAATGTATAAAATCGACCAAGATGCGCTGTGGACAAAACTTGACAAGTGTTTCTAACAAAAGGAAAGAAAAGCGTATCATTATTTATCACTTATCAAGATTTATCATCAACCCATCTACAGACAGACTGCCATCAACCATTGTCATGTTACTCATACAATGAGGCTTACTTGTTTGTCACTGACACCAACCATTGTCATGTCACATGTCACTCATACAGTGAGCCTTACTCATTTGTCACTGCCACCAACCATTGTCATGTCACTAATACAGTGAGGCTTACTCATTTGTCACTGCCATCAACCTTTGTCATGTCACTCATACAATGAGGCTTACTCGTTTGTCACTGCCACCAACCATTGTCATATCACTCATACAGTGAGGCTGACATGTTTGCCACTGCCACCAACCATTGTCATGTCACTCATACAGTGAGGCTTACTCATTTGTCACTGCCATCAACCTTTGTCATATCACTCATACAGTGAGGCCTACTCATTTGTCACTGCCATCACACTCCGTTACTTAAGTCATTCATTCAGTGATCCTGTCTTATATGTCTTACTCCGTTTCGGTTGCCCCAAACTGTTTTTGTTAGAACAGACTTGTATTTCCTTCAGTGCAACCCATTTGTACACAGATAAAAACGTGTAGTCGCATGGTAATTGTAGAAATTCAAAGCCATTTTGCTTAATGCAACTTACAAACAAGACACTGGACTGACCTTAAGTAGCTTTGCCACTGCCTAAGACGAGTGAAAATGTGCCTTCAAGTACAGAGACTCAACTGACTGTAAGTAGCTTTGCCACTGCCTAAGACAAGTGGAACTGTGCCTTCAAGTACAGAGACTCAACTGACTGTAAGTAGCTTTGCCACTGCCTAAGACAAGTGGAAATGTGCCTTCAAGTACAGAGACTCAACTGACTGTAAGTAGCTTTGCCACTGCCTAAGACAAGTGGAAATGTGCCTTCAAGTACAGAGACTCAACTGACTGTAAGTAGGCCCCTATATTTGGTTGTACTTATACACATACACATAAATCCACACTATCTTTTGGTTGTACTTATACACATACACATAAATCCACACTATCTCTTGGTTGTACTTATACACATACACATAAATCCACACTATCTCTTCGGGTGCTACTTCAAAAAAGAAGTACACTATTTCCGCTATAAAATAAAAAGACTTAATTTACAGTAAGTGCGTTTACCACCACTTCATTATACAAACAAAAACTGTAAACCGACAAACGGTATATAGGACCTAAGTACATTTGCCGCCGCTTAATACATAGTACAGAGACTGTCAACTGTCAACTAAGTACATTGATGTTTCTTAATACAAGTGAAAAAAGTCAATTGACTTTTCAGTACATTTGCCTGCGTTTAATAGTAACACGGATACAACAACCCCCTCAACTGACTGTAAGTACATTCGCCGCTGTTTTATACATATCAAACAGTTAACTGACAATAATAAGCGCACGTGCAACAGCTTATTTATAAGAAAAAAGGAAAACAGAAACTAAAAGAAATCCCGAGTGACTAACAACCAAAGCTTTCGACAAACATTAACTGGTGTGGCTACTGACTGGGATTTCTGATAAAGCAAACAAAATTTAATCAGATCTTGAAAGCATCACTACGTTAGTAACATAAAAACACAGAAAAATGACATAAATTGATCGCTTATCGGCCTTTTGGCTAAGACAGTTTGTTGTTTATACCAAAGCCCGTCGTACATGGCGAAAGCCGATACGCGACGTGAAACTGAACTTCCATAAATGGACATTTGTTGTTTTAAAAAATGGGGTGTGGGGGGAGATGGGATGGTAGGGATTGGGGTGTAGGTTAGTGTTAGAGACAGGGGTGAGAGTAAACCAATAAATATCTTCACAATCTTTTATGCAACAGACAGAATGGTACACCAAGCCTACACCTACACGCTGTACTTCATTGAAATCACTGGGATTTCTAAACTAGCCCCTCTTGATCCTTTATGAGTTACTTCCTTAACAAAATCACACTTTGTTTTAACTAAAACAATAAGGATGTCGTCTTTGTTCCAGCTTTTTATTATTTTTAAAATGGCGGACTGTTTCAGAGAACTCCTGCCGTCTGTTTAAGTTAGCTTGGCTCGAAGCCTAAATGTGACTCTTTAGATAGCCAGTCTGTTTTAGTTTGCTAAAAATGAATAAATATGATTTACTCTTTCTAAACAGGCAAGCCAGTTTTGACCTACTCTTTCTTTACACAGACAAGCCAATGTTGATACTTGATTAGACTTATTCTGGACAGTTCTGTTTAGTAGAAAGCCTTTTCAGCTGCCTAATTGGACTCATTCTGGTATAGTCTACCTCCGAGTAAACAGTTAAACCTTTTTGGTAATGCAATTTGCTGGGCTTCTTCTTCTTCTTCTTCGATCGCTCAGTTTCCTGTCAATTATGAGCACAGATACGTCATGCTGACGTTATGCGCCTAACTAAGAAATAATTAGGCCCAGCAAGTCCGAC
Organism: Phymorhynchus buccinoides; assembly: GCA_017654935.2. Classification (NCBI taxonomy): domain Eukaryota; kingdom Metazoa; phylum Mollusca; class Gastropoda; order Neogastropoda; family Raphitomidae; genus Phymorhynchus; species Phymorhynchus buccinoides. The sequence continues at coordinate 1,521,743 of CM065708.1, read as the reverse complement.
TCTGGCTGAAGGAAATATTTTTGAAAGTGTTTCTTGAAGAAAAAAAAGGCAGGAGAATGGACCGGTAAGGCAGAAAGATAGTAGATGACAGTAAGCAAAGGGAAAAGACAGAGTCAAAGAGAGTGACAGATTAGAGGAAGTTACAAACACAGAACTTCCAGAAGGTGGGGGACTATTTATACAAAAGACCTCCCGGTATCCCAACGGGGGATACTTTGCTGGGATTATTCTGGTA
>CM065708.1:1514008-1516508 GCA_017654935.2 Phymorhynchus buccinoides | reverse complement strand
CCCACCTGCTTTGTTACACACACACACACTGTTGTTTGTTGTTGTTGTAGATAGGCCATCATAAATACATATGCACAGACACACATGCAGACAGACACGGGCGCACACACACACACACACACACACATACAGACAGCACGCACGCACATATTCGCGTATTCGCTCATCATATACATTATTTTTGGTTTTATATCACGTGAAGCGGATAGACGTTACATGAAGTCAATGAGGGTGAGGGGGGATAACACTGTAGGCCTGTCATGACCCTATTACTGATCCACTTACTTTCACATATTCTCTCATAGTTACACCATTCACACTGTCTTACCCACACCAACACCACACCACAATATAACGTTGTCTCAATCACTTTTAGTGGAAGGACGTAAAATCGAAGAACACACACACACACACACACGCACGCGCACACACACCTCTATTTATTCATCGTTTCTTTCTTTCTTTCTTTCCTTCCCTCCATCTTTCCACTCTCATCACTCACTGTCATCTATCCAGTTCCCCAGCGCCACCGAAGTACTCTCCTCTTCCGAGTCGTCGTCATCACCCTCGTCATCAATGACGTCACCCTCACCCATGACGTCATCATCGTCACTCTCCGTGACGTCATCCCGGTCTCCCATCAGGAAGATGGGCACTTCCGGTTGGCTCATTTCCTCGTTCCTTTTCTTCTTCCTCCACGGCTCTCCTCTCTTCTGTCCATCCACGCTGTCGTCTAACAGAGGGATTGCAGGGAGAAAACTGTTCTCGTTTTCTTCATCTTCTTCTTCATCTTCTTCGTCGATCAGTGCGTCCGTTTTTAGTCTGTTTGGAGAGAAAGAAGAACGGGGTAAATGGACTATGTTAGCGTTCACGAAGGCGCGAGAAAGCATGCAAGCAAACCAACGACTAAGAAACAAACAAACGCACAAACAAACATCCCGCCAACCGACAAACAACAAACAAGGGAGGGTCAGCCATCAAATGTTCATGGTACATGCAATAGGGTAGAGAAAAAAATGAAGCCATTGCCTATCTGACACAAAAAGCTTAATATAACACAAGGGACTGTTTAATTGGAGTAACAGCGTTTAGTCCTTGACAGCAGGTGGCGTTCCAGTTGAAGGCATTGTCAGCGACTGCGAACACGCTCTCTCTCTCTCTCTCTCTCTCTCTCTCTCTCTCTCTCTCTCTCTCTCTCTCTCTCTTCCTACCTGTCTTTCGTGTGATCAGCTAGAAATAGATTATGCTTTCTACTTGCTTAGGGGAAATAAAATAAGCCAGGGGAGAACGATTTGGGATTGATACATGTGTCCAACCTTTTGACAAGGATGAAGAGGCATTCTGGAACCATTAGGTTATTTATCGTACAACAGCCTGCAGGTAGGAGCTATGTGCTATTTTGTAGTTGATGATTACAAATTAAGTTTTTGGCTTTTTTATGCTGTTTGTTTTTTCCTTCTTGTTATTCAGTTGGTATTCTGATGGTTTTTGAGCTGGTTAATGTGTTCAGTGGTGCTTGTCTCTTTGTTCATGTCTGTCTGTCTGTCAATGTAACGACGATAGCGTTTGAACAGAGGGAGACAGTGCTGCTTGTCTCTTTGTTCCTGACTGACTGTCTGTCCATGTAACCACGATAGCGTTTGAACAGAGGGAGACAGTGCTGCTTGTCTCTTTGTTCCCGACTGACTGTCTGTCCATGTAACGACGATACCGTTTGAACAGAGGGACGTTGGACCCTCAGATGTTGCCCCCGGATAGGTAGTTAAGATATCTTGGCCACGTTCGAAAATGAAGGTTATTGTTAAAAGGTCAAGGTCATTGGAGCCGAAAATGCTGCAGCGCGGATGGTGAAATAGCGTCTTCATGCTCTAGTTTTCTTGTGTGCTTGTGAGTATGGTATTTTTGGTATTTGGTATATTCTAGTCACAGAGACTTATCTCTGTGGAATTCGGGCTGCTCTCCCCTGGAGAGCGCGTCGCCGCAAGTGCAGCGCCTTCCCAATTTGTTATATATTTTTTATGCAAAGGCATCACGCAACATGTTGTCCAGTAGGTAGTTGACATGATTACCCCAATAACAACCTTCATATTCGTATTGTTGCCCAGTATAGTTGACATGATTATCCCCAATAACAACCTTCATATTCGTATTGTAGCCCAGTATAGTTGACATGATTACCCCAATAACAACCTTCAGATTCGTATTGTTGCCCAGTATTGTTGACATGATTATCCCCAATAACAACCTTCATATTCGTATTGTAGCCCAGTATAGTTGACATGATTACCCCAATAACAACCTTCATATTCGTATTGTTGCCCAGTATAGTTGACATGATTATCCCCAATAACAACCTTCATATTCGTATTTTTGCCCAGTATAGTTGACATGATTACCCCAATAACAACCTTCATATTCGTATTGTTTGCCCAGTATAGTTGACATGATTACCCCAATAACAACCTTCATATTCGTATTTTTGCCCAGTATAGTTGACATG
>CM065708.1:1494008-1499008 GCA_017654935.2 Phymorhynchus buccinoides | reverse complement strand
GTCTTGTTTTGTTTTATATGCCTTTGTACTTTCCAAAATTACCACCTTGCTCTGCAAAGTTCTAGTTTATATATTTGGTTCCTAAATTCTTCAATTAGTACGTGAATCCGAAAGAAAAAACCCAATGTTGTGCATTCAGAATAGCCAAGTGCTTTCTTCTAGCTGCCTTAATAACAGTAATAACTAGCTGCTATATTGGGCGCCGCTAACAGATTGATGCTGCGTTCAACGACCCGCAAAGAAAAGAAACCTGCTGCACTCCAAAACAGGACGTCTCCAGAGATGGAAAACACACTGGGTCCTACAAAGGTGGCGGCTGGCAGTGGCGTGATAGACTCATTAGTGTTCTACAGTGGTGACTCTTTTGTCTGGAGCTAATAAGGCCGGGTCTGATGGGTGAGTACCTTGGGAAAGATCTTGATGAGACAAACAATGGAAGGGTGAAGATGACTGCTGTACAGATAATGTTGGACTAATTGTGTTGGGTGACAATGTGTGTGTGTAAGTAAGTAAGTAAGTAAGTAAGTGTGTGAGTGTGTGTGTGTGTGTGTGTGTGTGTGTGTGTGTGTGTGTGTGTGTGTGTGTGTGTGTGTGTGTGTGTGTGTGTGTGTGTGTGTGTGTGTGTGTGTGTGTGTGTGTGTGTGTAAGTGTTAACACACACACACACACATACACACACACACATTCTCTCTCTCTCACTCTCACTCTCCCCCACCAAACACACTCACTTCACACACTCAGATGTATGTTCACACACACAAATACACATAAGCACTCACAATGCACTCTCCCTCTCCCTCTCTCACACTCTCTTGGCTCCTCAATGAACTTCTCTCTCACTACATTGTCTGTCTGTGTGTCTGTGTTTCTCTCTCTCTCTCTTTCTCTCTCTCTCTCACTAATGCCATCAGCTTATGCCTAGATTCTTATAAATCTCTCTCTCTCTCTCTCTCTCTCTCTCTCTCTCTCTCTCTCTCTCTCTCTCACTGTCCCTCTCTCATATTCCCATGTTATCTTATAATGTTTTTTTGTTTTTTTGTTCTTCCTTAAAATTGGGTTTATTCTGAAAAATTGTCATTGTCTCAAAATGGTTTCCCTTTTTTCGTACTCAATTTAAACTACCAATTCAAGTTCACCATTGTTAAGTATTATCCATGTTTGCTTTAAATCCCATTTTTGATTTCTTTTTCAATTATTTCATGTGCCAATGTTTGTTCCATTTTCTTGACTTGATTGTTTTATGTCAAAATTTCTTTGCTTGATGCATGGTATGAATGTGTGAGTGAGAGGACAAGGTGTAAAGAAGCTATTGTAGCTTATCCTTTTTACCCTCAATAAAACATTCGTATTTCATTCGTATTTCGTATTTCTCTCTCTCTCTCTCTCTCTCTCTCTCTCTCTCTCTCTCTCTCTCTCTCTCGCTCACTCAAACCCACTCACTCCCACTAAAGTTCACACACTCACCTCTTCCTCAGTATCTTCAAAAATATTGTCCAACTCCTCATTGCTCACAGGCTGCGGCTCAAACCTCCCCTCCTCCTCCTCCTCTTCTGCCTCCTCCTGTGCCTCCGCTACTTTGTCCTCTACCTCCTCAGCCAGCGCCTCACCGACTCTCTCCATGTCTTTGCTGTCTTTGCCCAGGGCTTGCTTCTGAAGCTTCTCCACCGCCTTCAACAAGGCCCGGAACTCTTCTTTCGTCAGCGTGACATCATCATCGTCGTCATCATCCGATGACGCAGGCACCTCCATGACGTCATCCGACCTCGTTTTCAACACGGGCACGCTCTGTTCCTTGACGTCGCTTTTCAAGTCCGTCATCACCTCTTTGTCCTTCTTCGACGTTTTTCTGCTCGGTGACGACGACAACGAGGGTGACGATGAATCGCTACGTTTCTTCTCGTCGTCTTTTTCGCCGAAGATGGCGTCCAGTTCTTGGTCCGAGGGTTGGACTTTCACCGGGGAAGACAGCGGAGGGAGAGGACGCAGATACGAAGAGGAAGGCTCTTCGGAAAGATCTTCCATTCCTCCGCCGTAGTCGTCCAAACCCAGCTGCTTCGCCAGCCAGGCGGTGTCCAGCGTCTCCTGAGGAGAGGCGCGTTCGGGAAGAGAGTTGTACCACGGCTCCAGATCGGCCAGACTCAAGGATCGATCCCCGAGCAGCTCAGGATTGGAGGCTAGCAATCCCTCTCCCACGTCATCATCTTCTTGGCTGTTTCCAAACCGTCGTCGCTGGCGTTCCAACATGCGTAGAGCGTCTCCGAGGTCCGTGCTCCGGCTGTGACGTTTGTTGTGGATGGCGAACGACGTGACGTAGTATGAGTGCAGCGGAAATGACGTGGTCAGGAGCATGAGGGAGAGGAGGATGTGCAGGGCCGCCATCTTGACTGCGGCCTTGTGGGGAGGGGAGGGTTGTGTGTGTGTTTCTGTGCTGAATCTGAAAGCAGAAAAGAAAGTAATAGGATGAGGGAACTGGACATGAAATAATACAGGACAGTTGTAGAGATTAACACAGGGGACATCAAATGCATTCTCTTTTAGGTAAAGTAAACGAGTAAAAAAAAAAAACAGCATATGCATGCACGTGAGACAGGGGCACGTGCTCAATCATGGTTTCCATGCATACTAATTACGCAGAGCGAGTAACGAGATTGGCATTGTGCTGAGTGTAGTGGAGACAATGCTCTCCTATTTCCCGCCCATTACTGTACGGCCCCCTCCGTGACACCCCCCCCCCCCTATCTCTGTACGCCTCTGTCTGTTTGTCTGTTTAACTGTCTGTCTGTCTGTCTGAGCCCTGTCTCATTTCTCTGTCCTGTCTCCCCCCCCCCCCCCCCCCCTCTCCCTTGGAGAGAGCTGTCAAGGGAGCAACCATCATATTTTTGTGCTCCTTCTTCTTCTTCTTCTTCGATTACTCCAGAGTCATATGAGCGCAGATGCGTCATGCTGCCGTTATGCGCCTAACTAAGAAATAGTTAGGACCAGATGTCCGAGATAAAAACAAAAAATTTGGTAAGAATTTCTAGAGCAGGAGAGAGAGGCAGAGAGAGAGAGAGAGGAGAGAAGAATGAGAGAGGAGCAAAAGAGAAGGCAGAAAGAATGAGATGAGAGAGAGAGAGAGAGAGATGACAGAGCAAAAGGAGAGAGAAAGAATGAGAGAGTAAGCAGAGAGAAAGAATGAGATGAGGGACCACTAAGAAAGAATGTAGATGACAGTAAGCAACCACTTACCCATTAAGCTTTTAGAAAGAATGTAGATGACAGTAAGCAAAAGGACCACTAAGGCAGAAAGAATGTAGATGACAGTACTCTGACAGTAAGCAAAAGGACCATTCGCTGTAGATCTGTAGATGACAGTAAGCAAAAGGACTCTCAGAAAGAATGTAGATGACTCTCTAAGGCAGAAAGAATCTAGATGACTCTCCACTCTCTCTAAGCAAAAGGACCACTCAGAAAGAATCTAGATCTAAGCAAAAGGACCACTCTCTCTCTAAGGCTCTAAGCTCTCAGTAAGCCTACAAAAAAGAATGTAGATGACAGCACATGCATGCACGTGAGACAGGGGCACGTGCTCAATCATGGTTTCAGTAAGCATGCATACTAATTACGCAGCCCTCGTGCGTGTAACGAAATGTGATTGGCATTGTGCTGAGTGTAGTGGAGACAATGCTCTCCTATTTCCCGCCCATTACTGTACGGCCCCCTCCGTGACAGTAAGCCCCCCCCCCCCCTATCTCTGTACGCCTCTGTCTGTTTGTCTGTTGACAGTAAGCTGCCTGTCTGTCTGTGACTGCCTGCCTGTCTGTCTGTCTGTCTGTCTGTCTCCCCCCCCCCCCCCCACTCTAGATGACAGTAAGCAAAGGGACCACTTGTAGTGCTGCTGTCAAAGGTAGAAGCAAAAGGACCATCATATTTTGTAGTGCTAAGCCTTGTTCTTCTTCTTCTTCTTCTTCGATTAGATGACAGTTTCCACTGTCATATGAGCGCAGATGCGTCATGCTGCCGTTATGCGCCTAACTAAGAAATAGTTAGCAAAGCTCACAGCATGTCCGTCTTCGGATAGATAAAAACAAAAGGCAGAAAGAATTTGTAAGCAAAGGGACCACTAAGGCAGAAAGAATGTCTGACAGAAGCAAAAGGGACCACTAAGGCAGAAAGAGAATGACAGTAAGCAAAAGGCAGAAAGAATGTAGATGACAGTAAGCAAAGGACCACTAAGGCAGAAAAGCATGGAGAATGACAGTAAGCAAAGGGACCACTAAGGCAGAAAGAATGTAGATGACAGTAAGCAAAAGGACCACTAAGGCAGAAAGAATGTAGATGACAGTAAGCAAAAGGACCACTAAGGCAGAAAGAATGTAGATGACAGTAAGCAAAAGGACCACTAAGGCAGAAAGAATGTAGATGACAGTAAGCAAAAAGACCACTAAGGCAGAAAGAATGTAGATGACAGTAAGCAAAAGGACCACTAAGGCAGAAAGAATGTAGATGACAGTAAGCAAAAGGACCACTAAGGCAGAAAGAATGTAGATGACAGTAAGCAAAAGGACCACTAAGAGAAAGAATGTAGACCACAGTAAGCAAAAGGACAGAAAGAATGTAGATGACAGTAAGCAAAAGGACCACTAAGGCAAAGAATGGATGACAAAGCAAAAGGACCAGAGAAAGAATCAGTAAGAAAGTAAGGCAGAAAGAATGTAGATGACAGTAGCAGGAAAAGGCAGAAAGAATTACAGTAGCAAAAGGAAAAGGCAGAGTCTAAGAAAGTCATAGATTAGAGGAAGTTACAAGCACTTCCAGAAAGTGGGGGAACTATTTGTACGAAAAACTGCCCGTACATTGCAACTGGAACTGGAACAAGGGCATCTCTCTCTGTGTCTCTCTCTGGTTTAAACATTTTTGTTACTAAAGGATCAGTACGTATATACATACACAGTGGCTTAACTGAAGCATCAAGAAGCAAAAAATATATATCTCTCTCTCTCTCCCCCCTCTCTCTCTCT
>CM065708.1:1461508-1481508 GCA_017654935.2 Phymorhynchus buccinoides | reverse complement strand
GGGCAAAAACCAGGAACGGAATTTGGACGAAATAGCTGACCTAAAATGGACATAAGAGGTAAATGAAAAAAAGTGTAAAGCAAAAGATAATATAGAACCACGCGAACCATGGCAGACGATGAAGAAATTAATAAGCTTGTTGATTACCGAAAGTCATGAAGCAAAGATTCAATAGACCTACGATAATAGGAAATGAAAATTCTTCTAATCTCAAATGTTATGAAGAAAGACCAAAGCAGCTAAGAAACCATTTCGACTGGCTGTTCCCTTCATTAATTCAGAAAATCTATCTATATTAATAAAGCTTTCTGTCCGTGAGTAGTCTTGTTTCTTTGATTAAACAATAAAGAACATGATGGGTTATTTGATTTCTAATAATTATGAAGCAAAGATTCAATACGCCTAGACTAGAAACTGAACATTTACGGAGGAAGGCCAACAGTTAAAAAAGCATTTTAACTAGAATGTCTCTGCGTTAATTCTGAAAATCTATCTATATAAATAAAGCTTTATGTTTGTGAGTATGTCTGAATATGTGTCCGCAATTCATCTCAGAGCCGTCATGGTGGGCTTGTGAAACTCATAACCAATAGCTAGTCCCAATCCTATTAGTCAAGCATTGTAAAGATTTTGCAAAGCAAAGGCTTGCGGGTGCAGGCGCTAGTGTTCTGCTATTAACGACATTCAGTAAACAGACTTGTGGATCTCTTTTAAATTCTAACCAGACAAAACTTGAGGAAGGGGGGAGGGGGGTTGAAGACAATTGGAAAAAGGAGCTGTGCTCAATTCTGATAAAAGATTGGTGGTTTAAATTTGGATTGTTCTGTCAGGACTGTCTGTCTCATACCCACGGGCTATGAGCTCCGTTTTAGATAAGAGGACTGAACAAGTGTGATCCACTAATGGAGAGGTCTCAGACACGGTGTTACTTGAATCCCCTCACTAAGAACACTGCAGGTGTCTGTATACCTCAGGCCTGGTTCGTGTTGGATCCCCTCACTAAGAACACTGCAGGTGTCTGTATCCCTCAGGCCTGGTTCATGCTGAATCCCCTCACTAAGAACACTGCAGGTGTCTGTATCCCTCAGGCCTGGTTCGTGTTGGATCCCCTCACTAAGAACACTGCAGGTGTCTGTATCCCTCAGGCCTGGTTCGTGTTGGATCCCCTCACTAAGAACACTGCAGGTGTCTGCATCCCTCAGGCCTGGTTCGTGTTGGAGGAAGATTGTGACAGAAAGGTGCGGCTTCTTCTGTGGGCTTTAGCTAATGCCTAAAGCAAAATTCCAGAGAGAAAATGGAGTTTTACGTCCTCTTGGTCTGAATCAGACACATATGGGACATTTGTAAATACAAATATGGTTGGAACAATACTGGAGGCAATGCCCGGAGGCAGTACGAAACCAGTAAAGTCCCGATTTTGTTTTTATTAATACAGATAGCTGTAGCGGTGACCACGCCTCGGTTAAACCTCATCGGCTATGGCACCGCCACAAGTGGTATGCAAAATTCCAAAGCATCGTTATATTATTTATAGGGCCTACGCATTGATTATTTAATACACACACACACACACACATACAGATTTACACACACGATTTACACACACACGTGCACACACACACACACACACCACATACACATGCACACACACACACACACACACACCATATACAGATGTACACACACGCACACACACAACACCCCCACCGCCATCACCCCCCCCCACACACACACACACACACACACACACACACACCACCATCACCATCACACACACCCACCCCATCACCATCACCACCACCCCTCACACACACACAATCTACAAGCAAGCATTCGACCGATCTTTTGAAAGGAAAGCTACCTTTTAAAGCCTTAGGCCGTGTACACGCATAAGCGGATATTCCGTGCGGAAACCCGTGCGCAATCCATAAATAAGTGAAACAAAGAAGGGAAAAGATTTGCGCACGTGTCCGAATTTCCCCTATATGCGTAAACTGTTATCCTTCTTTCTTCCACTTACTTAGGGTTCGAACCCGGCCTAAAGCGACACTTGACGCAGCGATCAAGAAAGGACTTAGCAACCAATTTGTGCCGACATTCCCCGATTCCTTCCCGCCATACAAAGGTCACGCACGCCAACGGAGGGAACAAAAGGGACGTAAACAGTTTCCGCTTCGAAAAAAGAAGAAGAAAAAGAACACAAAATTTGCTTAACGGAAACGTACATTTGTGTTTGTGGAAGAATGAGTCATTAAAAGTTTTGAAACGTCCTTTCTCAAACAATGGAGAGAGAGAGAAAGAAGACAAAAATAGAAGAAAAACGAAATGTACAGACGTGAAGACATTAAAGAGGACACAGAGAGAAAGAAACAACAGCGTCGACGAATATGACAATAAGTTCTCCCACACAGCAGTCATAGTTATTTGATAGGACACATCAGTTTAAGGTAGTACGGTTTAAACAATTTTTTTAATATAAATTTACACAATACATAAACTTGAATGCGAGCGCAACAAGCAAAGCTTATACATGAGGTAGTATAACCACCGTACAAACTTTGAAGTGATTCTCTACAGTGGTTCATAAGATATTAGAGCACAACAAGCAAAGCTTATACATGGGGTAGTATAACCACCGTACAAACTTTGAAGTGATTCTCTACAGTGGTTCATAAGATATTAGAGCACAACAAGCAAAGCTTATACATGAGGTAGTATAACCACCGTACAAACTTTGAAGTGATTCTCTACAGTGGTTCATAAGATATTAGAGCACAACAAGCAAAGCTTATACATGAGGTAGTATAGCCACTGTACAAACTTTGAAGTGATTCTCTACAGTGGTTCATAAGATATTAGAGCACAACAAGCAAAGCTTATACATGAGGTAGTATAGCCACTGTACAAACTTTGAAGTGATTCTCTACAGTGGTTCATAAGATATTAGAGCACAACAAGCAAAGCTTATACATGGGGTAGTATAACCACCGTACAAACTTTGAAGTGATTCTCTACAGTGGTTCATAAGATATTAGAGCACAACAAGCAAAGCTTATACATGAGGTAGTATAACCACCGTACAAACTTTGAAGTAATTCTCTACAGTGGTTCATAAGATATGACAAAACAAAAACAACAGTTGACGCTGCATCGCTCGGGAACTAACACGGCATAATCCGCGAAGGTGCAAAGTTCCCTCGCAGCCAATGTCGTGCACGGACGGACGGACGGACGGACGGACGGACGGACGGACGGACCACGGACGAAACAAATACAAGTCTTCCGCTGCTTCGCTTGCGGGGAAAAAACTAACTATGGTAATGGTAGTAGTGGAGGACTAAACAAAATTACCGGACTTTCCTGGTATTGCAGTACCTCCAGGATCGTCCCACTATCTTTATTAACAAAAACAATGTCCCTGTTTCAGGTTGGAGGACGTCAAACGGACTTTCAGTTCAGGACTTTCTTCTTCTTTGATCGCTCAGACAGTTTCCTGTCAATTATGAGCGCAGATGCGTTATGCTGCCGTTATGCGCCTAACTAAGAAATAGTTAGGCCCAGTATGTCCGACTTCGGCTGGAGGAAATGTTTTTGAAAGAGTTTCGTCACAAAAGGCAGGAGAATGGACCGGAAAGGCAGAAAGATAGTAGATGACAGTAAGCAAAGGGAAAAGGCAGAGTCAAAGAGAGTGACAGATGAGAGGAAGTTACAAGCACAGAACTTCCAGAAGGTGGGGGAACTATTTATACAAAAGGCCCCCCGGTATCCCCACGGAGGGGGGGTTCAGGACTTTAAAACATACCGAGGAGTAAGGGGGGGAGGAGGAATAGGTGGGAACAATGGGAAAGGGGGGGGGGGGAGGACTGTTTTAAGTGAGAGAGGGCTTAAGTCGAGATCCGGGAACTGGGGATTGTAGCGCACTCAGTAAAAAGTTCCAGAAGAGATTTGTTTTAGGAGTGTACAAAAGCAAAAAGAAAAGTTTCCTCTTTTCCGTGACTTGGAGCCGAGCTGATGGAGTTTTGAGCCAGGCTCATGAATATGCAACAGGATCGGGGATGAACTGGCTAACGACACGATCAGTGTTCTACGACCAGCGGAATGCACATGCAACAGATTGGGTTTGCGTAAGTGTGTGCGCGCTCGCACACACACAGATGCGTGCGCGCTCGCACACACACAGATGCGTGCGCGTCCGCATACACACACGCACGAAAAAGAATCCGCACGCACGCATTCAAACACATGCGCGGACACGCGTGCGCACACACACACACACACACACACACGCACACAAGCGATCACGCATACATGAACGTCCGCACGACACATTCACACACATGCACACATGCGCGCATACGCTTATATACACACAGTCACACACACACACACACACGCGCGCGCACGCACACACACACAGAGCCACACACACACGCGCGCGCGCGCACGCACACACACACACACACACACACACACACACACATATACACAGACACAGTCACACACAGACACAGAGTCACACACACACACACACACACAGTCACACACACACACACACACACACACACACATGAAGATGTTCATCTTGGCGTCACTCCTTCCCATTGTCATGGGCCAAAGGCATAAAATGACATTAATGCAACTTTTGACTTTTCCCTGACACTCTCTGTAGTCTTTTCTTTCCTTGCTTCCTCTCTGTCTCTGTCTGTCTCTGTCTGTATCTGTCTGTCTCTCTCTGTCTGTCTCTGTCTGTATCTGTCTCTCTCTCTCAAATACATTTTTTTTTTTCTCAGAGATCACACAGCTTTATATTGAGTGGTCGCTTTGAATGGCAAGCACTTTGTCTGATTGAGAAGAGAAGGAGAGAGAGAGAGAGAGAGAGAGAGAGAGAGAGAGAGAGAGAGAGAGAGAGAGAGAGAGAGAGAGAGAGAGAGAGAGAGAGAGAGAGAGAGAGAGAGAGAGAGAGAGAGAGAGAGACAGAAAGAGAGAGAAAAAAAGAGAGAGAAAAAGAGAGAGAGAGAGAGAGAGAGAGACTTCAGGCTTCAAATGTTTAATGTACTTTGGCCATTGACCCATGTACATCGACATATACACAAACACACACACACCAAAATAACAGACAAAACAGGAACAAAACAAGATAAACACAAATATACTAACTGCTAAACATGAGAGAGAGAGAGAGAGAGAGAGAGAGAGAGAGAGAGAGAGAGAGAGAGAGAGAGAGAGAGAGAGAGAGAGAGAGAGAGAGAGAGAGAGAGAGAGAGAGAGAGAGAGACTGGCGGTTGGATATATACATGTGTTCATCTACTTTCTTTTCTTCCATCATTATGTACAATATGAATACGTTTTTAGTCCTAGACTCTCGATAGTGATGCTGATCGCTTATGGGGGTCTTCAACCAACAGGTTTCAAGGCATAGCCATCATTGTTTTCGGACAGACAGACACACACACAGAGAGTGGCGTTTACGAAGTAGCGTAGAATGTAATACTATAGAGTGTAGTCTCTTCTCAATAGGAATTGTTCGGAAATAATTAAGGGGAGTAATTTCATGGTGTGCGGGAGTGATCTTGCCTAATTCAATCGGTCAAACAGGGGAAGCTACTCTACCATCAGGTAGATCCCCAGCCCTCGCCTCGTGTGTTTGAGCAGACATACAGCACTTAGAACACCGTGCGTCATTCAAAAATTGATGTGTTTGAGCACACCTAGAGCGATTAGAACACCGTGCGTCATTCTAAAATTGATGTCATTTATATTTTATTACGTCACATTTTGCACGTTTTATCAGTTTGTAGTCACTGGCCACCCCTAATTTTTCTATAAGAAAAAAAAATGTTTGCAAGTCGCTGACTCGCATCTTGCGGTTTCAAGCTTCGACGCCATTGTTGCATTGTTACTACGGTATTTGACCGAGTAATGGAGGTAAACAACTCTAATTTTCACGAAGTGCTCTCCCCTATTTTTTTCCGAAAATCGTCTATTGACTTCTTTCTTTGATCATTCAATGCCCATCTAAAAAGAAATATCTTTGCTTTGATTTGGCTTTAAATTCTCTCTGCTGTTGTATAATCTTCTCCGTAATACTAATTTCTTTGAAAACACTCTGAACATCATTGGAAGTAATTAGGCTTTTACCAAAAATAATAATTATGCAACGTTTCAAACATCAAAACAAGCCATAATTTAAAAAAAAAATGTTTTAAGAAAATAACGATTCCGGCAATGCTGTAGTTACGTCACCCTCGACCCCTCATGTTTACGACCCTCAATCTCAAAGCCTGCTTCTTTCAGTTTTATGAAAAGAATCCTAGGCTGATCCTAACCCTATCTTTTTCCCCCCAAAATGGCAGGATGTTTCTTCTCAGTGTACATCTTTTTAATTGGAACATTTGTGTGTGTGTGTGTGTGTGTGGGGGGGGGGGGGGGGCTACAGTAGGTTACACAGAGGTTAGCCGCAACTCCACACCAATACTGTTGTTGGGGAAAAAAATAATAACACGCTGGGGGGACAAAATCTTGGGAAAATATAAAACAAACTTGTTTACAACCAAATCGGAAAACAGCCAAACCGTCAACAGACACGTCAGTGTTTTGTTCGTCCCCGGGAGAGGCAACCTCCTGACAAAATCAATAGGCTCGGTGGTCGTTACAGTCGTCTCCCCTTACCACTGACGTCATAGCTGTCACGTGACCCGGGCCGATGAATGGCGGAAATGGAGGAGCGGGGATTCAGAGCACGATGCTGACAGCAATGGCTGCCCTGATAACGTGGAACGTCGGGAAGGGATGGGGTTTGCTTTCCTGCTGGACTGAAGCGTCTGTCTGTCTGGCTCTCTCTGCCCCTCTGTCTGTCTGTGTCTCTCTCTGTCTGTCTCTGTCTCTCTCTCTGTTTCTCTCTGTCGGTCTCTCTCTCTCTGTGTGTCTGTCTCTCTCTGTCTCTGTCTCTCTCTGTCTCTGTCTCTGTCTCTCTCTCTCTCTCTCTCTCTCTTTCTCTCCCCCTCTCTCTCTTCAGAACCGGTGCATTAAACGGTCTTGCAGTGTTACATCTGCATTTATAATATTCTTTAAAATCATTCCTAATTCTGGCAGTTCTCAACACAATACAATACAACGTACATACAATGCAATGCAAATCATCATATAGTAAAAAGCCAAGTGTCCGTGTGTCTGTCTGAAACACAAAACGGGCCTTATAACTCCGCCGTTTTTCGACCGAATCGCTTCAAATTTGCTGTGAGCCCTAACGGGGCAATGGCAACGGCAACCGAGGCGGCCGTGTCATTTGCGCGGTTCGGCAAATGTGCGAAACGCGCATCCGCCGGCCTCTCGGCGCCCGTATCTCCGGTGTTTCTGGGCGGATTGCCTTTTAATTCAGCAGGAAGATGACCGGGGACGGTGACTATCCGTGTGCCAAACCAGAAGCGAATCGGTTCAGAAACACGCGCGATATACGCCGCTTCACCGTTTCACAAATAACTCCGCCGTTTCTTAACCAAATCGCTTCAAATTTGCTGTCAGACTAGGGAGAGAGCGTCACTCTCACAGCAGCGCCAACGGGAAACGGGGCCTTATAACTCCGCCGTTTCTTAACCGAATCGCTTCAAATTTGCTGTACTTAGCGTTACAAGTACTTGGCGTTACCTTTACTAGGCGTTACCGTTACTAGCCGTTACTGTACTCAGCGTTGCGCTAGTAAATATTATTATTTAAAATCATTCCTAATTCTGGCAGTTCTGAACACAATGCAGTACAATAGAACGTACACACAACGCAATTCAAATAAATACAATACTAAACAATACAATTCAGTTCAGAGCCATTTTTACACGCCCATCCTTTTTACCTTCAATAATAAAAAAAATCGCTGATTTTTGTATTTGCGTTCTCTCTCTGTTTCCCCATGACAACACAGTGTTATGCCACTCATGATATGACTTTCAACTCACTGTGTTGCCATGGGGAAATAGTGACATTTTGTGAATAACGCTAACGTGTAAACAGACCTTTAGCAACAAAAGTTATCGGCTTAGACGAATCTAGGATAAGTGGCGTGACAAGGGAAGGTACCCAAAGCAACAACAATAACAACAACAACAACAAGACTCAAAATGACCATGCATAGCTTTTGCATCAATGACGTCAGGTCACGTGATACAAGAAAACATCCGGGCGAGGAAGTTGGGAATGGGGATGACGGGGGGGAGATAAAGTACTTCGAGAGGGTGTGGGAAAAAGAAGGATGAGGGAGGCAAAGGGAGGGGGTGGGGGGTGGGGGTGAAATAAACGGCAATTCTCAGCACGGAAAGAAGGGGCATTAGTGGTGGGCCCTGATTTCAGCAGAATGGAGATGGCCCTGTGAGGCAGGTGGGGTGTAATGCAGGGGGGGGGGGGGGGGGGGGGGGGGTGCTAGAACTAGGATGAACGTGAAGGTAACGGCCCTGTGAGGCAGGTGGGGTGTAATGCAGGGGGGGGGGGGGGGAGGGTGCTAGAACTGGGATGAACGTGAAGGTAACGGCCCTGTGAGGCAGGTGGGGTGTAATGCAGGGGGGGGGGGGGGGGGGGGAGGGTGCTAGAACTGGGCTATGAACGTGAAGGTAACGGCCCTGTGAGGCAGGTGGGGTGTAATGCAGGGGGGGGGGGGGGGGGGGGGGGGGTGCTAGAACTCGGATGAACGTGAAGAAAAGAAAAGAAAGAAAGAAAGAACGAAAGGAAGAAGGAAAGAAAGAAAGGAAGGAAGGAAGGAAGAAGGAAAGAAAGAAAGAAAGGAAGAAAGAAAGGAAAGAAAGAAAGAAAGGAAGGAAGAAAGGAAAGAAAGAAAGAAAGAAAGATAAGAAGGAAAGAAAGAAAGAAAAGAAAGAAAGAAAGAAAGAAAGAAGAAAGAAAAGAAAGAAAGAAAGAAAGAAAGAAAGAAAGAACGAAAGAAAGAAAAAAAAAGAAAGAAAGAAAGAAAGAAAGAAAGAAAAAAAGAACGAAGAAGAAGAAGAAGAAGAAGAAGAAGAAGAAGAAAACGACGACGACGACGACGACGACGACGAAGAAGAAGAAGAAGAAGAAGAAAACGACGACGACGACGACGAAGAAGAAGAAGAAGAAGAAGAAGAAGAAGAAGAAGAAGAAGAAGAAGAAGAAGAAGAAGAAAAGAAGAAGAAAACGACGACGACGAAGAAGAAGAATAAGAAGCAGAAGAAGAAGAGACGTGTGTTTAGGGGAAGGTGTGATAATTCCATTAGTGGCTCTCCAATCTCTGCTCGTCTTTGGACCAGATTATCAACGAGACCAAAGGGAACAAAGCACTGCATTTTGTAACACCCCCAAGGCGCACACAGACGAACAAGCACATACGCACGCACGAACACACACTTACACGCATAAAAACCACACACACGCATGCACACATGCACGCATGTACATACACACACAAACACACGCATATACACACGCACACGCACATGAGGCCATCAAAGTTTTGAAAGTTTCACAGAAACTGCGTAAGACAAAACACGTCCTTCATGATTCCAAATGGATTGAAACTATCCTGCAAATGGACTTTCTTTCTAAATCACCTCTCTCTCTCTCTCTCTCTCTCTCTCTCTCTGTGACTCTCTCTCTCTCCCTCTCTCTCTCTTTCTCTGTGACGGTCTCTCTCTCTCTGTGACTGTCTCTCTCTCTCGCTCTCTGTGTGACTGTCTCTCTCTCTGTGACTGTCTCTCTCTCTCTCTGTGACTCTCTCTCTCTCTCTCTCCCTCTCTCTCTTTCTTTCTCTACCTGTCTGACTGTCTCTCTTTCTTTCTCTACCTGTCTCTCCGTCTCTCTCTCTCTCTCTCTCTGACTGTCTCTCTCTCTCTCTGACTGTCTCTCTCTCTCTCTCTCTCTCTCTCTCTCTCTCTCTCTCTCTCTCTTTCTCTACCTGTCTGACTGTCTCTCTCTTTCTTTCTTTCTCTACCTCTCTCTCTCTCTCTCTCTCTCTCTCTCTCTTCTCTCTCTCTCTCTCTCTCTCTCTCTCTCTCTCTCTCTCTCTCTCTCTCTCTCTCTCTCTCTCTCTGCCAGTGGCACTCTGCGTGTGCATTAGTATTTTTTGTGCTTTTCGTGATTGTGTTGCAACCCCCCCCCCTCCACCCCTCCTCTCTCTCTATTTGTCTGTCTCTCTATCTCTTTATCTCTGTGTGTACGTTTCTCTCTCCTCCTATTCTCTCCCTGTCTTGCTCTCTATGTCTGTCTGTGTCTGTCTCTGTTTCTCAGAGTTGCTATATGGACAGTTCGCTCTCGGTCTGACTCTCGCTCTCTCTCTCTCTCTCTCTCTCTCTCTCTCTCTCTTAGAGTTGCTACATGGACAGTTCGCTCTCTGTCTGTTTGTCTGTCTGTCTCTGTCTCTCTCTCTCTCTGTGTCTGTCTCTCTCTCTTTCTACCTCCCTCCCTCTCTCTCGCTCTCTCTCTCTCTCTCTCTCTCTCTCTCTCTCTCTCTCTCTCTCTCCAGGGTTGTGATGTGGACAGTGGGGTCAGGAAGGCAGTGGTCAGTTTCTCTGTAGCGTTGCTACGTTACTGATTCACTTGCCCACGTCACCGTTACCATGGTGACCATTGACCACAACCACTGCGGCCCCTCCGCTCATCAAACTGTCTCTGTCTCTATCTATGTATCTCTGTCTCTATTTATGTATCTCTGTGAGTCTATCTCTATCTCTCTCCGTCTCTCTCTCCCCCATGTCATTTAAGCTATATAAGCCAATGACATCTGTATTGTTAGAAATTCGGAATTTTCCTGGTGTTGCACTGCCTCCGGGCATTGCCTCCAGGATCGTTCCCACCATCTTTATACCCACTAATGTCCCATATATGTCTGTTCCTGACCGGAGGACGTTAAGCATCTGTCTTTCTGTCTCTATCTGTGTGTCTCTGTATCTCTCTGTCTTTCTGTCTCTATCTGTGTGTCTCTGTATCTCTCTGTCTTTCTGTCTCTATCTGTGTGTCTCTGTATCTCTCTGTCTTTCTGTCTCTATCTGTGTGTCTCTGTATCTCTCTGTCTTTCTGTCTCTATCTGTGTGTCTCTGTATCTCTCTGTCTTTCTGTCTCTATCTGTGTGTCTCTGTATCTCTCTGTCTTTCTGTCTCTATCTGTGTGTCTCTGTATCTCTCTGTCTTTCTGTCTCTATCTGTGTGTCTCTGTATCTCTCTGTCTCTCTGTCTTTCTGTCTCTATCTGTGTGTCTCTGTATCTCTCTGTCTTTCTGTCTCTATCTGTGTGTCTCTGTATCTCTCTGTCTTTCTGTCTCTATCTGTGTGTCTCTGTATCTCTCTGTCTTTCTGTCTCTATCTGTGTGTCTCTGTATCTCTCTGTCTTTCTGTCTCTATCTGTGTGTCTCTGTATCTCTCTGTCTTTCTGTCTCTATCTGTGTGTCTCTGTATCTCTCTGTCTTTCTGTCTCTATCTGTGTGTCTTTGTATCTCTCTGTCTTTCTGTCTCTATCTGTGTGTCTTTGTATCTCTCTGTCTTTCTCTCTCTCTATCTCTTCTCTGTCTCTATCTCTCTGCTGTGTCTTTCTCTCTGTATCTCTCTGTCTTTCTGTCTCTATCTGTGTGTCTCTGTATCTCTCTGTCTTTCTGTCTCTATCTGTGTGTCTCTGTATCTCTCTGTCTTTCTGTCTCTATCTGTGTGTCTCTGTATCTCTCTGTCTTTCTGTCTCTATCTGTGTGTCTGTATCTCTCTGTCTTTCTGTCTCTATCTGTGTGTCTCTGTATCTCTCTGTCTTTCTGTCTCTATCTGTGTGTCTCTGTATCTCTCTGTCTTTCTGTCTCTATCTGTGTGTCTCTGTATCTCTCTGTCTTTCTGTCTCTATCTGTGTGTCTCTGTATCTCTCTGTCTTTCTGTCTCTATCTGTGTGTCTCTGTATCTCTCTGTCTTTCTGTCTCTATCTGTGTGTCTTTGTATCTCTCTGTCTTTCTGTCTCTATCTGTGTGTCTCTGTATCTCTCTGTCTTTCTGTCTCTATCTGTGTGTCTCTGTATCTCTCTGTCTTTCTGTCTCTATCTGTGTGTCTCTGTATCTCTCTGTCTTTCTGTCTCTATCTGTGTGTCTCTGTATCTCTCTGTCTTTCTGTCTCTATCTGTGTGTCTCTGTATCTCTGTCTTTCTGTCTTCTCTCTGTATCTCTCTGTCTTTCTGTCTCTATCTGTGTGTCTCTGTATCTCTCTGTCTTTCTGTCTCTATCTGTGTGTCTCTGTATCTCTCTGTCTTTCTGTCTCTATCTGTGTGTCTCTGTATCTCTCTGTCTTTCTGTCTCTATCTGTGTGTCTCTGTATCTCTCTGTCTTTCTGTCTCTATCTGTGTGTCTCTGTATCTCTCTGTCTTTCTGTCTCTATCTGTGTGTCTCTGTATCTCTCTGTCTTTCTGTCTCTATCTGTGTGTCTCTGTATCTCTCTGTCTTTCTGTCTCTATCTGTGTGTCTTTGTATCTCTCTGTCTTTCTGTCTCTATCTGTGTGTCTCTGTATCTCTCTGTCTTTCTGTCTCTATCTGTGTGTCTCTGTATCTCTCTGTCTTTCTGTCTCTATCTGTGTGTCTCTGTATCTCTCTGTCTTTCTGTCTCTATCTGTGTGTCTCTGTATCTCTCTGTCTTTCTGTCTCTATCTGTGTGTCTCTGTATCTCTCTGTCTCTCTGTCTCTATCTGTGTGTCTCTGTATCTCTCTGTCTTTCTGTCTCTATCTGTGTGTCTCTGTATCTCTCTGTCTTTCTGTCTCTATCTGTGTGTCTCTGTATCTCTCTGTCTTTCTGTCTCTATCTGTGTGTCTCTGTATCTCTCTGTCTTTCTGTCTCTATCTGTGTGTCTCTGTATCTCTCTGTCTTTCTGTCTCTATCTGTGTGTCTCTGTATCTCTCTGTCTTTCTGTCTCTATCTGTGTGTCTCTGTATCTCTCTGTGTCTCTATCTGTGTGTCTCTGTATCTCTCTGTCTTTCTGTCTCTATCTGTGTGTCTCTGTATCTCTCTGTCTTTCTGTCTCTATCTGTGTGTCTCTGTATCTCTCTGTCTTTCTGTCTCTATCTGTGTGTCTCTGTATCTCTCTGTCTTTCTGTCTCTATCTGTGTGTCTCTGTATCTCTCTGTCTTTCTGTCTCTATCTGTGTGTCTCTGTATCTCTCTGTCTTTCTGTCTCTATCTGTGTGTCTCTGTATCTCTCTGTCTTTCTGTCTCTATCTGTGTGTCTCTGTATCTCTCTGTCTTTCTGTCTCTATCTGTGTGTCTCTGTATCTGTCTCTGTCTTTCTGTGTCTCTGTATCTCTCTGTCTGTCTGTCTCTAGTATCTCTCTGTCTTTCTGTCTCTATCTGTGTGTCTCTCTGTCTTTCTGTCTCTATCTGTGTGTCTTTGTATCTCTCTGTCTTTCTGTCTCTATCTGTGTGTCTCTGTATCTCTCTGTCTTTCTGTCTCTATCTGTGTGTCTCTGTATCTCTCTGTCTTTCTGTCTCTATCTGTGTGTCTCTGTATCTCTCTGTCTTTCTGTCTCTATCTGTGTGTCTCTGTATCTCTCTGTCTTTCTGTCTCTATCTGTGTGTCTCTGTATCTCTCTGTCTTTCTGTCTCTATCTGTGTGTCTCTGTATCTCTCTGTCTTTCTGTCTCTATCTGTGTGTCTCTGTATCTCTGTGTCTCTTCTGTGTGTGTCTCTGTATCTCTCTGTCTTTCTGTCTCTATCTGTGTGTCTCTGTGTCTCTGTCTGTCTTTCTTTCTCCTCACTGTGTTTGTGTGTGTGTGTGTGTGTGTGTGTGTGTGTGTGTGTGTGTGGTGTGTGTGTGTGTGTGTGACAGTGTTGTGTGCGCGCGCGCACGTGTGTATGTGTATAATATGAGTGTGTGTGTGTGTGTCTATGTGTGCGTGTGTGCGCATTCGTGCAAGCGAATCTGCGCGCTCATGCGTGTGTATGTCTGTGCTTGTGTGTGTGTGTGTGTGTGTGTGTGTGTGTGTGTGTGCGTGCGTGTGCGTGCGTGCGTGCGTGTGCGTGCGTGCGTGTGCGTGCGTGCGTGTGCGTGCGTGCGTGTGCGTGCGTGCGCGTTCGTGTGCGTGCGTGTGTGTGTGACATACATGTCTGCGCGTGCGTCTGTGCATGTGTGAATGTGTAATCATACAAAGGATTAAGATTAAGATTAAAATTATAGCCCCGTCGACAACAAAGGCCATGTCAGGGCTGTCACCACGAATTATACAGATACATTTTTAAAAAAAGCTTAAAGACCCACAGAGCCGGCTGTCAAAATCACGTATTTCACGTGTTTTCCCTCTTATAGCTGTTAAAAAATCTTATTTTGACCAAGTGTTGTTCCCATACACATTGAAAACGAGGCATCACTTTAACCCTTTCACCGCCTAAGTCGCATTTTAGCACCACAGTGATTGAACACCTATGTTACTAAAAGGCATCAAATTGGGGTCTATTGTCCAAAGACCCTATTGTCTTAGTTTTGGGAAGTAAGGATAGACCTTATGTTATATATGTCACAGAAGAATCCCCAATACCCAGGTAAACTTAATGGAAATATTTGGCTGAAATATGGCTGGCGGTGAAAGGGTTAAAGAGCAAGCAGCCTCGATCGTATACGAGGTAAGTCTAAATGCGGACCACATCGACCCAGAAAAAAACAAGGGACTTAATCCAGCCGGCTCTGTGGGTCTTTCATTAAACGACAACAAACGCAAACACAGTGAGACAAGCAGAGAGAGAGAAAAACTCACAGTCGATTTAAACAGACAGACAAACAGCCAGTGAAACAAACAAAACTCACAGACAGACAAACAGCCAAACACTGAAACACCAGTGGAAGCAGACAGACTGAGGACAAACCACGGTTAAAGAAACAACAGAAAGAGACCAGTTTTAAACCAACCGAGGAGTACCGAAGAAAAACTGACATACAATCAAACCATACCAGGAAACGTCAAACTGCAAAACAGACACTCTTCTTTTACACTTTTTGTTCACTCTCCGTCTCGTTATCTCTGTCTTTTTCACACACACACACGCGCGCGCACTCTCTCTCTCTCTCTCTCTGTCTCTATCTATGTATCTCTGTCTCTATTTATGTATCTCTGTGAGTCTATCTCTCTCCGTCTCTCTCTCTCTCTCTCTCTCTCTCTCTCTCTCTCTCTCTCTCTTTATCTCTCTCTCTCTCTCTGGACTGTCTCTCTCTCTGGGACTCTCTCTCATCTCTCTCTCTCTCGTCTCGCTCTCTGATGGTCTGTCTGTCTGTCTTTTCTTCTTCTTTTTTTCTCATTTAATGTCCTGTATTGTGCTTATCTGTTCTCAATAAAAAAAGGTTCGTCGTTCGTTCGTTCGTTCTCTCTCTCTCTCTCTCTCTCTCTCTCTCTCTCTCTCTCTCTCTCTCTCTCTCTCTCTGCATGCTTGCGTCTCGCTCTCTGCCTGTCTGTCTGTTGTCTGTCTGTCAGTTTCTTTGTCTGTCTCTCTCTCTCCTCTCTCTCAATATCTTAAATGACTAATAAAATAAATGTCATGTGTGTTCTCTGTCTCTCTCTCTCTCTCTTAAATGTCTAATATCTCTGTGTCTGTCTGTCTGTCTCTGTCTGTCTGTATCTCTCTCTGTCTGTCTCTCTGTCTGTCTGTCTCTCTCTCTCTCTCTCTCTCTCTCTCTCTCTCAGTATCTCAATGACAAATAAATAAATAATTGTCATTTGTCATTTGTCTCTCTCTCTCTCTCTCTCTCTCTCTCTCTCTCTCTCTCTCTCTCTCTCCCTGTCATTGGCACCAACAACGCTGACAATCCTGGCACCACCAGGTCTCTATCGATCAATGCAGCTTACACAACGAGAGGGAGAGAGAGAGAGGGTGGGGGCAGACAGACAGACAGAGAGAGAGAGACAGAGAGAGAGAGAGAGAGAGAGGAGAGAGAGAGAGAGAGAGAGGGAGAGTGGGGGAGAATGATGGAGGAGAGAGAACAGAGACAGAGGAATGAGGGAGAAAGGGAGAGAGAGAGAGTGGGGGGGGGGAGACAGACAGACAGAGAGATAGTCACAGAGAGAGAGACAGCAGAGAGAGTCAGAGAGTCAGAGAGAGAGAGAGAGGACAGGCAGACAGACACACAGAGAGACAGAGAGAAGAGAGAGACACAGAGAGAGAGACAGAGAGACACACAGAGAGAGAGAGAGAACAGAGAGAGAAAGAGAGAGAAAGAGAGAGAGAGAGAGAGAGAGAGAGACAGATATAATATATATATAGAGAGAGGGAGAGAGAGAGAGAGAGAGAGAGAGAGAGAGAGAGAGAGAGAGAGAGGGGGAGAGGCACAAAGAGAGAGAGAGAGACGAGAGAGAGAGAGACAGACAGACAGAGAGACAGACAGAGAGAGAGACAGACAGACAGAGAACGAGAGAGAAAGAGTGTGTGTGTGTGTGTGTGAGAGAGAGAAAACTTGAAAAACTTGAAAACTTGAACTTTATTTTGAAGGATAAAGATTTTAGAACGAGAGAAAGAGAGAGAGAGAGAGAGAGAGAGAGAGAGAGAGAGAGAGAGAGAGAGAGAGAGAGAGAGAGAGAGAGAGAGAGAGAGAGAGAGAGAGAGAGTTAATGAATAGTGGTAGAAGTAGAGACAGACTCAGAGATAATCGTAGAACAGAGTACGGATTTAAGTTTCCATTCTTGTCTGCGTGCGAGAGTGTTGTGTCTGTAAGTTTGCATGACTGTCTCTCTCTCCCCCCCCCCCCCCTCTCTCTCTCTTGAAACTATTTTTTTTTTAATGCATAAGACCTTTTCATTTTTTTTTGGTTCTTTTTTTTTTCTCTTTTGTTTTACTGTTGTTGCTGTTGGAACTTCCTTTCTTCTCATCTGGTTTTGCTTATGATAGGGAGGGGTTTAGGTTATGGCCAGAACATCTTTATTCAGTATAGTAAGAAATAACTAGAGACAGTCTGGCTTGGTAGTTTGTGGCTGCATCATAGACACCAGTGAGAGAGAGAGAGAGGGGAGAAAAAGAGGAGAAAGAGACGAAGGAGGGAGGAAGGAAGGATGAGAAGAAAAAGAAGACGGCTTAGGAGGAGAACAAAAAGAGAAGTATCCGAGGAGAAGAAGAAGAAGAAGAAGAAAAAGAAGAAGAAGAAGAAGAAGAAGAAAAGAAGAAGAAGAAGAAGAAGAAGAAGAAGAAGAAGAAGAAGAAGAAGAAAAAGAAGAAACACAAACAAAATCCTGGGATTCTTAAAAATATACTTGCAAGGTATTAAAAGAGTAATGCGATGGCTTGGAGTCAAAAGGGACTATCTTTAGATAGTCCATTGACGTATTATTGAACCTATTGGGAAAACTAATAACTTGTTTAAAAAAAAGACTGCAGAAATATAAAAAGCCTAATCCCCATTTTATATATTACTAGCGCAACGTCTAGTACTGGCAATGCACCGTACTGGTAACGCCTAGTAACGGTAACGCCAAGTACTTGTAACGCTGAGCACAGCAAATTTGAAGCGATTCGGTTAAGAAACGGCGGAGTTATAAGGCCCCGTTTCACGTTGGCGCTGCTCTGAGAGTGACGCGCTCTCCCGATTGTCTTCCAATTTGCTGCTAGGCTTTGCCCGGGCCATAGCAAGCCTGACAGCAAATTTGAGGCGATTCAGTTTAGAAACGGCGGAGTTATTCGTGAAAAGGTAAAGCGGCGCATAGCGCGCGCGTTTCTGAACCGATTCGCTTCCGGTTTGGCACACCGATAGTCACCGTCCCCGGTCATCTACCTGCCAAATTTGAAGGCAATCGGTCCAGAAACGCCGGAGATACGGGCGCCGAAAGGCCGGCGGATGCGCGTTTCGCGCATTTGCAAAACCGCGCAAATGACACGGCTGCCTCGGTTGCCGTTGCCATCGCCCCGTCAGGGCTCACAGCAAATTTGAAGCGATTCGGTCGAAAAAACGGCGGAGTTATAAGGCCCGTTTTGTGTTTCAGACAGACAAACACACACACACACACACGGACGGACACTTGGCTTTTTACTATATGATTTGCAGTCTTTTTTAGTACAAGTTATTAGTTTTCACAATAGGTTCAATACTACGTCAATGGACTATCTAAAGATAGTCCGTTTTGACACCAAGCCGTCGAATTTATGGTCTAACGAACTTCCTGATCCCAGGAGGGGAGGCGATTTATTGAGGTAAAATACAGGATTCCAGAAATAAATCACACAGTTGCTCCCCTTGAGGAGAGATTATAACCTATTACAAAGGGATAAATCGGGGGATCGTCTGAGAGAGAGAGAGAGAGAGAGAGAGAGAGAGAGAGAGAGAGTAGAGAGAGAGAGAGAGAGAGAGAGAGAGAGAGAGAGAGAGAGACGAGAGAGAGAGAGAGCTAGAGAGAGAGAGAGAGAGAGAGAGATGCAGACAGAGACAGAGAGACAGAGACAGAAGACAGAGAGAGAGAGACAGACAGACAGAGAGAGAGAGAGAGAGAGAGAGAGAGAGAGAGAGAGAGAGAGAGAGAGAGAGAGAGAGAGAGAGAGAGGAGAGAGACAGAGAGAGAGAGAGAGAGAGAGAGAGATGAAGACAGACAGAGACAGTTGACAGAGAGGGGGGGGGGGGGGAGAGAGAGAGACATATACAGCTGATAGATAGACGGAGATATTTTTTTAAACGAGCACAAGTGGAAAAAATCTGTTAATGAAATTTAAATGTATTAAGTTTCTTTCTATTTTACCTTTTAGGACATTCAGACAAATTCTGAGAAGACAGTAAAAACATGTTTTGATACTTTCTGATTTATGTACTTCAAAACAAAATTACATTACAAAAGAGGAGGGAAGGGTATAAACTGACATACATGCACACGCAAACACAAATTCACATAGATTGACATTGGGTTGTGTGTGTGTCAGTGGTTGTGTGTAAGTCAGTGTGTGTGTGTGTGTGTGTGTGTGTGTGTGTGTGTGTGTGTGTGTGTGTGTGTGTGTGTGTGTGTGTGTGTGTGTGTGTGTGTGTGTGAGGGAAGGGTATAAACTGACATACATGCACACGCAAACACAAATTCACATAGATTGACATTGGGTTGTGTGTGTGTGTGTACGTGTCCCCGTGTCCTCGTTGTTGTGTGTGTGTGTGTGTGTGTGTGCGTGTCTCCCGTGTGTGTGTGTTGTGTGTGTGTGTGTGTGTGTGTGTGTGTGTGTGTGTGTGTGTGTGTGTGAGGGAAGGGTTATAAACTGACATACATGCACACGCAAACACAAATTCACATAGATTGACATTGGGTTGTTGTGTGTGTGTGTGTGTGTGTGTGCGTGTGTGTGTGTGATTGTGTGTGTGTGTGTGTGTGTGTGGTGTGTGAGGGAAGGGTATAAAACTGACATACATGCACACGCAAACACAAAATTCACATATATTGACATTGGGATACGTGCGCTGTGTGTGTGTGCGTGTGTGCGCGTTTCGCGTGTGTGTGTGTGCGTGTGCGTGCGTGCGTGTGCGTGTGCGTGTGCGTGTCAGTGTGTGCCGTGTGTGTGTCGCCCCGTGTGTGTGTGTGTGTGTGTGTGTGTGTGTGGTGATTCTGTATGTCTCTCTGTTTCTCTCTTTTTTCTGTCTGTCCTTGTCTGTGTTTGTATGTCTCTCTGTCTCTTTTTGCTTCTCTCCTCCATCTTCTCTCTGTCTCTCTCATCCTCTCGCTCTCCTTTTCTGTCTGTCCTTTTCTACCTTCTGTAGGACTGTATGTCTCTCTGTCTGTCTCTTTTTGCTTCTCTCCTCACATCTTCTCTCTGTCTCTGTCTCTCTCATTTATCTCGCTCTCCTTTTCTGTCTGTCCTTGTCTGTCTATCTGTTTGTCTGTATGTCTCTAAACTGTCCGTCTTCATGTCACTCTTCTCAAACTTCTCTCTGTCTCTGTCTCTCTCATCCTCTCGCTCTCCTTGTCTGTCTGTCCTGTGTCTGTCTATCTGTCATCTGTATGTCTCTCTGTCTGTCTCTTTTTGTTTCTCTCCTCACATCTTCTCTCTGTCTCTGTCTCTCTCATCCTCTCGCTCTCCTTTTCTGTCTGTCCTTGTCT
>CM065708.1:1449008-1456508 GCA_017654935.2 Phymorhynchus buccinoides | reverse complement strand
CTTACCATTCCTTATGCAACAGACACACACATGCACACACATACACAATTGTACAAAACCATCGATTTCTTTCTTACCATTCCTTATGCAGCAGACACACACATGCACACACATACACAATTGTACAAAACCACATTTCTTTCTTACCATTCCTTATGCAGCAGACACACACATGCACACACATACACAACTGTACAAAACTATCGATTTCTTTCTTACCATTCCTTATGCAACAGACACACACATGCACACACAACTGTACAAAACAACCATGCAACAGACAAAATGCACATCGATTTCTTTCTTACCATTCCTTATGCAACAGACACACACATGCACACACATACACAACTCTACAAAACTATCGATTCATTTCTTACCATTCAAATTTCTGTTTCAAAGATTAAAAGATAAAATGTGAACGTAACCATAATAATAACAATAGCTTCATTTTGTTGTTGCTGTTTTTTGTGTCACAAGTTCCGATTATTCACCTTCCGATTATGTGTGTGCCTTAGTATACCCCCCCCCCCCCCCACCTCCCGTCTCCCATTACCCTCATTTCCCCCCGATTTTGTGCGCATGCCTTACTTAGTTTTTGTTGTTTGAAGTTTTCTTTGATTCTTGTTATTTATTATTATTTCCCCAGGGCTGGGTGGAAAAAAGCTGTCATTGCTTATCTCATGTTACCTGGTTAAATAAAATTTCGTTTTCGTTAGGGGAAGACGGGGTAAAAAGCGCATGGGCGGGTAAGAAGCCTACCCCAATTATCTCATGAAATAAAGAACATTTCAGTCAAATTTGCCCATGAGACGAATGCTAGACATTAACGCTCGTCTCATGGGCAAAATGAGACTGAAATTTGCTTCATTTCATGAGATAATTGGGGTGGGCTTCTTACCCGCCCATGCGCTTTTTACCCCGTCTTCCCCTATGCAACAGACACACACATGCACAAAAACACACAACTGTACAAAACCATCGATTTCTTTCTGACCATTCCTTATGAAAACAGACACACACATACACAACTCTACAAAACTATGATTTCTTTCTTCCTTATGCAACAGGTATTATACTTTGCTATTATTCCGCTCAGACGGTCAAAAAGAAAAAGAGTTGAAAGAGTTACACGAAGTTCCTTCAGGCTAGATAACAAGAATCGATAGCCTCCCTTCAAGTCCAGCGTCCAGTCAGCAACAAGCTAACCGTCACGTGATCAGCCGTCTTTTGACGTCACGTAATCATTTCCGGGGGGACAGAGAGGAGAGTGGGTGATGGGATTTCTCGGGGACGAAAAAGGCGATGGTTGTGTCTTGCAGGAGGTGGGATGAATTGGATAAGAGGGTAACAAAGGGAGTAACAAAGAGGGTAACAAAGAGGGTAACAAAGGGAGTAACAAAGAGGGTAACAAAGGGAGTAACAAAGAGGGTAACAAAGAGGGTACGTAACAAAAGCCTGTCTGGTTCTTCCTATGAATAAGGCAACGGGTTGGGAATGAGCCGTGGTACAGTAGAGAGCAATACAAAGAATGCTACATGGAAAATAACAAAGAACGTATGTTAAGTCCTTTCGAGACATTCTGCGTACCATGATACACCACCACACAATTTGAAGCAATTCTGTGCACTGGTTCATGGGTTACAGGGCGAGCAAACACACCCACAAACACACCCACAAACACACCCACACACAAACACACCCACAAACACACCCACAAACACACCCACAAACACACCCACGCGAAATGAATGTTATTATATAGGCATAGATATGGTATTTTCTGAGACATTCTCTCGTTGGTGATAACATTTGTTCATTCAACTTTTTTAATCAGCACTGATGCATATGACAATTCATACTCAGAAATATTGACCATAGCTATGTTATGTCATCTCAGAGCAAATTCCATTTGGTATCGCAAATATTACGTTACGTGTTCCTCGGATGGCAATCATTCCCGTCCAAACTGGTAGGAAATTGAAAGTGATTGTTGGACCGCAAATCAAAGGATGGCAAATCTATGGATCAGAAAGAAGAAGAAAAATAAGGTGGTGATGAAAAAATGGAAATCGATAAAAGACGAGGGAATTCTATATTGAGAGAGAAAGGGTGGGAGAGAGAGAGGGGGAGGGGGGGGAGAGAGAGAGAGAGAGAGAGAGAGAGAGAGAGAGAGAGAGAGAGAGAGAGGAGGAGGAAGAGGATGTGGATGAAAGAGAGAGAGAGAGAGAGAGAGAGAGAGAGAGAGAGAGAGAGAGAGAGAGAGAGAGAGAGAGAGAGAGAGAGAGAGAGAGAGAGAGAGAGAGAGAGAGAGAGAGAGAGAGAGAGAGAGAGAGAGAGAGAGAGAGAGAGAGAGAGAGAGAGAGAGAGAGAGAGAGAGAGAACGAACGAATTTTTTTTATTGAGGGAAAAAGAGTAAGCACACAATGGGCTTTTTTACATCTTGCCCTCAAACAAACATGCAAGAAAATCAATATATTCAACACAAAAATAATGAAGAAGCATGCAAAAAATAATCATCGAAATCCATGAAGAAGAAAACATAGATACAACAAAACCGTCTATCTATAGACACATTAAAGTACACATTAAAGGAAGATGAAATAGTATTCCATAAGCAGCCACCTGAATATACAAGACTAGATTTAAAAAGGTCAACTCTTGGAAGAGGTATTTTTATTTTAAAAACATTACGGACAAGGTTAATTTCAAATTTATTTTTTAATGTTGGAGGAGCATTATCGGACATTAATCTAAACATAAAAATTGCTTTGTTGTACACAAGCTTCCATTTTAGAGGTAGAATATCTAAACGCTGATAATCAGTAAGTGTAAGGGAAGATGATTTTAGAAGGATCAATTTCAATGCACGTCTATACAAACTGCATAATGGTTTTACATTTTTCTCGCTTGCCAGATCCCAAATTGTAGAGGCATAGTTGATGTGTGACTGGATATAAGCATTGAAAAAAAGTTTACGACTCTCTAAATCAAGAAAATGCTTTATCCTGGAAAGTTGATAGACTTTTTTTGATACTTGCTTACAAACCATGGATATTTGATGGGACCATGAAAGGTTGTGATCAACAATAAGTCCTAAAATTTTATGATAGTCAACCTCTTCCATGATTTCACCATTGATATACAGGGATTGAGAACCAAGGGTAAGATTTTGACGCTTTTGTCTGGTGGTGATAAGTAAGTATTTACATTTCTTGGGGTGTAGCTGCATGTGATTAAATTCGGACCATTTTATTAGTCTGTTAATGTTATCTTGTAAAGAAATAAAAACGTTTTCCACTTTACTGTCACAGGAGTGTACTGTAGTATCGTCTGCAAACATTTCACATAAAGTCGTTAGATATAATGGTAAGTCGTTAATATATATTGAGAATAATATAGGACCAAGAATGGAGCCTTGGGGAATACCATAGTTGACAGGCATAGTAGAAGATTCGCATTCATTTAAAGAAACTCGCTGCTTTCGGTCTGATAAAAATGATGTTAGGAGTTCTATGGTATTGTTAGTAATGCCATATATCTTCAGTTTTTTTAGTAAAAGATTACGATCGACAACATCAAAGGCTTTCATAAAGTCAACAGCAAGAACACCCGTGATTTTGTCATCGTTTATGTTAATAAGCCATTGGTCTACTAGGTTAGTTAGGGCCGTATGACATGAATGGTTAGCTCTAAAGCCCGATTGATTTGGATGAAACAGACCAAAATAATTAAAGTGATTAAAATTATGTTTATTTATGTGGTGTTCCAACGGTTTAGACAGCACCGACAGAATAGAAATGGGCCTGTAATTAGAAGGATCTTCATAGTCACCCGATTTGTGGATAGGTATAATTTTGGCTACTTTAAATGCTTTAGGAAAACGACTTTTAGCAATACATAAATTGTAAACATAGGTCAAAGTTTCAGTTATTGCAGGAGCTGACAATTTCAATATTTTAGAATCAATTCCATCAACGCCTCGAGTATTGGTCTGTTTTAAGTGATTAAGATAATTGAAAACTTCATGTACACTCAAAAACGGAATGTTAGGGCAGTCATTAACATGCTTGGATTCACAAAAATTCTGCAGAATATCTAAATTGTTTTCGGACGATCTATCTGACGTTATAATTGAATTTGCAATGTTACAAAAGTGTACATTCATGTCTTCGGTAGATAGGTCTTTTGGGGATGATGTGCTGGCATTTACATTTTTATTGGTTAATAGATTTATTGCTTTCCAAATGGATTTGCTATCTGATCTAGAAGAAATAAGATTTTTGAAGTAAGCTCTTTGTGCAGATCGTTTTAAAGAATTAACTAAGTTTCTTTGTTTTTTAAAATCATAGTCATTCCCTGACATCAAAAGCCTCTCTCTTTCATTAATGGCAGCGTCTATGTCCTTTGATATCCAAGGTTTTTTAGGGTTATTTCTGATACGTACTGTTTTAAAAGGAGCGTGTTTGTCATAAATATTAAGGAAACTATGGTACCAGATTTCAAAAGCTTCATCTGGATCATTGAACTGATAAACAGAAAGTAACCAAGGAGAATTTGCTAGTTCAAGAAGAAAAGAGTCTATGTCAAAATGAGTAAAGGATCTACGAGTTATTAGCCTATGAGAATTCCTAGGAATTTTAACACCGCGCTTTGACCATGTAAAGCAGACAGGAAAGTGATCACTACAGCCATACGAGGGTGAGCATGTTTCTATTATGGTGTTGACTGAAGTGGTGTAAATGTGATCGATAAGTGTTTTTGATGTAGCAGTGATTCTTGTGGGTTTGTCAATTAGTTGAGTGAGATTAAAGGATTCATAAGTTTGTAACCAAGACTTGTGTGGTTTTAGCAAATCTATATTAAAATCACCCAAAAGAAGTGTTTCATGAGAAAAAGACAACGCTTCTTCCATCATTAACGTAAATCTGTCTATCCAATCAGAGCGTTCAGCAGGATTTCTATAGATAAAGCTAATAAAAATCGGTTTAGAATGTTTTAATTGTAATTCAATCCATATGGATTCGATGTTATGATTATGGAGGGATGAAACTTCCTTAAAACGCAAACTCTGATGAACATAGACAATTAGACCAGTTTCTCTGTATTTAGATGGATCTTTACGAATTAAATGATAGCCAGGTAAAGACAATTCATTGTCAGAAATTTGTTCAGATAATCTTGTTTCCGCAAATCCAAATATATGAAATGTTTTACCGGAATTGAATAAAATATCTGATACATCACTAAACTTATTCAGTAGATGGTTGATATTGAGTAAACCAACTCTAAGGCCATCTGCAGACGGCCAGTTATCACACGTGATAAGCATAACAGGTCGTGGAAATAAGGCACGCACAAATACACAACACAGAGAATATTGTATAATATGAGATACTAAATGTAGTAGACAAGTAGATACAAAGATTGTCAATAGAGATATGTGAAATTACACAGTCAAACAATGTATATACAGAGACAAATGAGAACAATCCTTGATCAAATTCGTCAATCTAATTTCCGAATGACATATAAACAATGATCACCAAGTTAATAATCAGAGGACCAGGTGTATTAATATTGGTCCGGCATAACCTGTGGCACAGCACAGAGTTTGTTCACACACACACACACACACACACGCGCGCGCGCGCGCGCGCGCGCGCGCACACACGCACACACACACACACACACGCACACACACACACACACACACACACACACATGTGCGCATAAAGACGTGCACGCCTGAGCACATATATAATATAGCTAGGGTGTACATGAACATATGTTAATTTATCTAATTCATGCTTTTATGAACGTAATTCATGCTTTAGCTTATAATATGAACACAGAGATATAACTTTTCATTAAGTCATAGTCATAGTAATAGGGAATACACCAAACCACTATATTACACCATAGTAATCACACCACAAACAAACAATATAGACCTGCTGGCTAATCGCCATGTACACAG
Source organism: Phymorhynchus buccinoides (assembly GCA_017654935.2). Taxonomy (NCBI): domain Eukaryota; kingdom Metazoa; phylum Mollusca; class Gastropoda; order Neogastropoda; family Raphitomidae; genus Phymorhynchus; species Phymorhynchus buccinoides. The sequence continues at coordinate 1,450,528 of CM065708.1, read as the reverse complement.
ATACTTATGCACATATTTGTAAAGGAACAGTCGTGTTGTTAAAATGAAGCAAAAAATACCAAAGTTAAACAAGATTATCTTTAATGGGAAGCAGGCGCACGCACCTAACAAACACGCGCACACACGCATGCGAGCGCGCACACGCGAATATAGTATTGCTTTCATATGGAAGTAGGTGTGAGGGTGAGGAAGTAGGTGTGGGTTAGTTTACAGAACGGAACGGGCTTGGTGTGCTTGTAGGATCTGTTGGTTTGCCAGGATTTGTGATGCCACCTGTAGAAGCCGTTCTGTGTATTGGTGAACCTGGCCTTGTATGGGATGGGCATTCACCAGCGTGGAGGAATGCCTATCCTGATTTGGGGCCTGCATCGGGGTTACATCTGGCTTGGGGCCATCTACAGAGTTATACATATGGTGATGTAAAGACTGGCCCTGAGGGAAACGTGGGGGGTAGTTAGGGGGCACGAAGGATTGGACCTGTCTGGGATATGACTCTGGAAGGAGAGGAGGGAACTGGTGACATGACATGAAGGAAGGGGGGCGCTGCTCACCAGATACCCTGCCAACATTGTAGCAGTCATAGCTGTTGTATGCAGCAGGTGGAGGGGGGCGGGATGAGAGTTCGGAGTACCCAGGGGGATAAATCAATGACTGGTTGGGCTGGGAATACTGATACTCCCTTCTAGAAAAACCCTGGTTCTCTCTTGACCTTCTACCGTTAGAATACTGATGTTCATGTATATAATTCCCCTGATTTTCTCTGGACCTACTAGTAGTCTGTTTACGCCACAGACTTTTGATGTTTTCCGCGAGTTTGGCCGTTCCCCTGGGGTTTGGGTGTCTGATGTCCCTGTACAGGCCCTGATCAGCAGCAAAGGTGGGGAAATGGTCAATGAACACAACGTTACTATTCTCACAAGCCGTTTTTAGATTCAGATTGAGAGAGAGAGAGAGAGACAGACGCAGATATAGACATTTACAAAGTGAGTGAATGAGAGAGAGGCTGAGAGAGAGAGAGAGAGAGAGAGAGAGTAGGAGGAGGATGAGGATGGGGATGAGAGAGAGAGAGAGAGACAGAGAGACAGACAGAAAAACAGACACATATAGACAGACAGACCAGACAGACCAATGACAAACACAGACAAAGAAGAGAGACATGTTTGGATGGTAAGATGTTGAAAAGAACCCCATCAGTCACACATCACTATACCCTCTGCTCTCAAGGCAATGTGCACACACAGCAGCAACACAATTCCGCAGGGAAATCAAATCAAATCAAATCAATTGATCTGTAACAGTAGTGGCCATCCCTTTCATTCCAGTGTTGACTCGCACCCATTTCAATCCTTCAAAATGTCATCAACCTCATTGGGTCAACATTCCTCCTATTGTTACCTTCTCTGCCCGCTTCTCTGTTGGATTATATGATGGATGTTTGTCCCTGTCTGTCTGTCTGTCTGTCTGTCTGTCTGTCTGTCTGTCTGTCTGTCTGTCTGTTTCTGTCTCTCGCTTTAGCTTTT
>CM065708.1:1419008-1444008 GCA_017654935.2 Phymorhynchus buccinoides | reverse complement strand
ATGGACAGGAGAAAGAAACAAACAAACAAACTGGTGTGGCCAGTTGTACATAAGGTACCATGACCCATGACGAAGACACCACTACGTCCTTCAACAAGGGGGAGATGGATAGAACAAACAAACTGGTGGGGCCAGTTGTACATAAGGTACCATGACACATGACGAAGACACCACTACGTCCTCACTGCGCACTAAATTTCTAGAACGTGGCCAGGTCGTAGAAATCCTCCTCAAGCGTGACTGCAACCACGATCTCACTACGATCTGAGAAGAGGAGACCCACAGCTGAAAAATGGTAGTTATGTGTCTGTGCGTATTGTCTAGTCTTCTTCTTCGTTGTCAATCGTTCTGACAATTTACTGTCACTACGAGTGCAGATGCGTCATGCTGCCGTTATGCGCCTACCTGAGAAATAGTTAGGCCCAGAATGTCCGTCTTCGGCTGGAGAAAATCTTGGATCAAGAGTTTCTAGAACAAAGGCGGGAGAATGGACCAGTAAGGCAGAAAGGTAGTAGATGACAGTAAGAAATGGGGAAAGGCAGAGTCAAAGAGAGCGACATATTAGAAGAAATTACAAGCACGCAGCTTCCAGAAGGTGGGGGAACTATTTGTATAGCGACACCTTCCTCGGGTATCCCCACGGGGGAAAGTCTGCCTAGTGTAAAAGGGTGTTTGTGTGCGTGTCCGCGCACGCGAACAACCCCGCACTACAGACAGACAGACAGACAGACAGACAGACAGACAGACAGGGGACAGAGAGAGATGTCCGGGGAACCATGTGGTTTTCGTCTGCCCAGTTCTCTCCTAACTGAGTCTGGCACTTTGAGCTTTGGCGGATTGGAAACCATCATAACTTTGGCCGCAGCCTGGAGGGAAAAGAACAAACAGAACAGTGACAAGAACGAATAAAAAGGAACAGAGAAAAGAACCGAGCAGGGGTGGGGGTGGGGGTATGGTTATGTTGTAAGTAGAGAGCGAGGGGTGATGGTGGTTGGGGTGTTGTAAAGAAGGATGGGGGGTGAGGTTGAGGGGGGTAGATAATGGATATGGGATCATCAACAGACAGTAGCCTAGACACTAGCCATGTTTCACAGTTATTATAACGATTAACGAGACGGTGTTTTCTGGGGTATAAAAGCTCATAAATATTATAGAGTCAGCATGCACGAACGCGCACGCACTCGCAAACAGACACACACATACTCGCGCACACACATTCACACACACACTCTTTCACTCTCTGTCACGCGCGCACACGCACACACTCACAGGCGCGCGCGCGCGTATGCGCACGCGTGTACATACAAATAATTATAAGCAAGTCAGTTTATGCACAAACACAAAATATGACGGACACACTCTCTCTGTCTCTGTCTTTGTCTGTGTCTCTCTCTCTTTGTCTGTCTGTCTGTCTCTCTCTCTGTGTGCTGTATGCCTTTTTCTTGTCTGTCTGTCTGTCTGTCTGTCTGTCTGTCTGTCTGTCTCTCTCTCTCTCTCTCTCTCTCTCTCTTGTGACGTATGCCTCATTGCTGTCACATATATTCTGTCTGTATTAAACATTTGAAGACCAGTACAGACGTTGGCAAGAAAACATTAATAACCTTCAAACTGACGCAAGAAAAACAAAATGGACGAACAAAATAATGTCTGTTATTTAGAATTTTAATCTTGGGGTTTTTTCTGAACTTTTGTTAATACTGACAGTAACCTTTCCGTTTGTTGTTTTGTTTTGTCATTCATTCATCTATTCATTCACTATTTCTTTCTGTCTGTCTGTCTGTCTGTCTGTCTACCTGTCCATTTGTTTGTTTGTTGATGTATTTTTACTTCCTTTTTTCTTTTCTTATTTTGAAACCTTACTGAACGCATTGTATGCCAGTCAGTCGTTTCCGACCATGACTACCAAATTGCAGAGGGGGGCAGAAACTATTCTGGAGGGCTGGGCGATAATTTGTTTATATTAAAGATGCTTTGCCCAGGGTACATCCCCACTCTCTCGGCCAAAGGGATTTGAGGACACAGCTGGTGTTGGGGAAGGTCCCCAAAGGCCAGCCCATCTCTTTGGCTGCAGCACCAGAGCCGGTGCAAGGACCCCCTTACTGAACGACATTTTATACAAATGGTACACTCGCATTCATTACACACACGCATGCAGACACGCAGGCGCACACACACACACACACACACACACACACACACACACACACACACACACACACACACACACGCACGCACACGCACGCACGCACGCACACACACACGCGCACGCACGCACACACACGCTGTCATTTTTAAAGATGATGTTGAAAAATATATTAAAATCGAAAATGTGTGCTCTCAAAGGGGATGTTTGGTGAATTATTGACCAACACACACACACACACACACACACACACACACACACACACACACACACATATGCACACACACACACTCTCTCTCTCTCTCTCTTTGATGAATCATATGCTTTTTTTTTTGTCAGGCTTTCTCTGTGTAAATAATACGAAGGTGCAGATACCCGCAACAGAACATTGAATAACTTTGAACTGTTACAAGAAAGACAGACAGACAGACAGACAGACAGACAGCAAGAAAGACAGAAAGAAAAGAACAAACAAAATAATGTCTTTTTGCATATTCTGTTTTCTTGTTGTCTTTTCATTTTCTCTTTTGCGTTCAGTTTTCTTTTTCTCTGTCTGCCAGTCCACTTGACTGTTGCTGCTTCTTCTTTCTTCTTTTTCTCGTACGTCAGAGGGACACCCCAGCATCCAGTCTCTTTCTCTCTCTCTCTTATCACTCTCTCTCTCTCTCTCATCAGTCTCTTCCCTCTGTCTCTCTCTCATCTGTCTCTTCTCTCCCTCTCTCTCTCTCTTTCTCTCACCTCTCTCTCTCTCCCATATTACTATGATTATCTCTCCTCTTCCTCTGAGTCTCTCTCATTGCACAGTACCCTCCTCCCTTCCTCTCCTCACACCCACTTTCCTTGTACACCCTCTATTTCATCTATTTCTACCACATAACTTTTTTTTGATGTTATCAAATGGAAAACGTCGTTATCATTGCGATCACAGAAAGGGGAAGTCATTCCCAATCTCTCTGTGGGGGTTACAGGAAATGGGACAAGCAGGGGCCGAGAAGGAATGACGTCACATGATGTCTGGAAAAGGCTTTATTTCTAGAGTTGAGAACCGGTTCAAAAATTCGAACCGGTTTTAAACCGGGTTTCCTTCTTCGAACCGGTTTTACCGAACCGGGTTTTTTAACCAGTACTCGCATCACTAGTTTCACCTATGCAAACACATATTTATTCGTCAGAATATTCACACACACACGCACGCACGCGCACACATACACCGGCACACACAATCAAGAAACTTATGACTTATGACACACACACACACACTCAACTCAACACTCAGTCAAAGTCAAAGCCATACACCACAAACTAGAAACAGCTACTCTTGGTTTACAAACACCCAATCTGCGCTGAGAATCAGTGTTATTTTTCGAAAAGAATGCGTTATTCTAAGAAAAAACTTTCTTTCAGTTTGCAGTTAAAAAAACCGGTTCACAGCATCTCGAACCGGTTTTTCGAACCGCGAAAGTTTAGCACCGATTTTTCGGTTCAAACCGTTTTTTCTCCCCACCTCTATTTATTTCTGGTGGTCATGATGTATGAGAGCAACAGCGAGTGACTGATCATGTAGAGTGTTGGTCAAGATGGTACATGTACTTTGGATTTATCGCTATAACGATGCTACCATTGTCTTTGCTATTTACATTATCTTTAAAGAATAAACCGTCCTATTCTTTAGTCATTTCACATTAGAGCCCAGGGCCTGTATTCACGTTGAGATAGCATGAGACTTAGCATGATGCTAACTTAGCTCTTCCAATGTCCTATAGGATTTAATATGACTTTTGGAAGAGCTTCTAAGTTAGCATGATGCTAAGTCTCATGCTATCTCAACGTGAATACAGGCCTATGTCCACTCTTCCATGTAGTTTCTCATTGCAATACCCACTTGCATTCAACATTTTCCCGTTTACCTTTTGGTACAAAAATTCCCAACCTTTAGATTTTAACTCCGAGACTTTTCCTATTTTCCAACTGGCCATCCTACTTGTTCATTCGCAAGTCATTCTTGACCTCTCAACACTCGAACTGGCTATTTTTGACCGCCGTTCTGCCTACGCAGAAAAGTTTTCTCTTTCTTTCTTTCTTTCTCTTTTTTTTCAATACTTCAATCTTTTACCCTAGACGACATACCTTTGTCTTTCCCTTTTATCTCTTCTTCCCTCGGATCTTCACTCTCTCTAGGATTCTTTGATCTTGCCGTCTGGGCAGGGGCAACATTAACGCCGCATTACCTTCTAAGCTGTCGTCTGATCATGAAACGAAAGTAAAAGAAGGGAAAAACATCACAGCATCAGACAACCAATGGCTGAGCAGCATGGCATTCAGCCCCGCGTCGTTCAGGAGTGAAAGAATCGCTGCGATCTGGTTGGATAAAAAGGCAAATCTTTTGACATTGAAATGATATATACTGAGGGTTACTTGAGTTTTAAAAAAAAGTAAGATACAAAGGAGAATCCTGATAAAACACATTGTATTCAATGCTGGACTGATTAGCCTTTAGTTATACTATTGAGTTATTATTCTGTGTATGGAAAACAAACTTAAGCATCTTTTGTTAACGGAGGGGGGGGGGGGGGGGGAGCTAAGTAGGCCTATAGAGGAGAAAAAGGGGGAGGGAGGCATGGAGGGGGGTGCACAAAAATATGAACAAATGAAAAGAACTGTAAAACAATGGAACCTAATATGTAAGTGTCTGTCTCAATGTTATTGCTTTTGACAATTTCTTAATACCTTTATACATGTATTGCCTGGAAGAAAGCAGTAACTGCAACGGAAACATGCCAGAAAGACAGGCAGACAGACAGACAGACAGACATAAGAGAGAAGCGGAGAAGGAGAGAGAGAAAGGTGGGGGGTAGAGACAGAGAACGGAGACAGACATCCAAGGGAGGGAAGGAGGAAGAGAGAGAGAGAGAGAGAGAGAGAGAGAGAGAGAGAGAGAGAGAGAGAGAGAGAGAGAGAGAGAGTGAGAGAGAGAATGAGAGAGAGGCAGAGAGAGAGAGAGAGAGAGAGAGAGAGAGAGAGAGAGAGAGAGAGAGAGAGAGAGAGAGAGAGAGAGAGAGAGAGAGAGAGAGAGAGAGAGAGAGAGAGAGAGAGAGAGAGAGAGAGAGAGAGAGAGGTATAAGTTGGGATAGGGATATAAACAAGCGAATGAACAGGTGCATGAACACACACACAATGGACAAACAGACACACAATGAACACACACAATGGACAAACAGACACACAATGAACACACACACAATGGACAAACAGACACAATGAACACACACACAATGGACAAACAGACACACAATGAACACACACACAATGGACACACACACACAATGGACACACACACACAATGGACAAACAGACACACAATGAACACACACATGACAAACAGACACAATGACACACAGACACACAACAATGAACACACACACAATGGACAAACAGACACACAATGGACACACACACAATGGACAAACAGACACACAATGAACACACACACAAAACAGACAAACAGACACACAATGAACACACACACAATGAACACACACACACAATGGACACACACACACAATGGACAAACAGACACACAATGAACACACACACAATGGACACACACACACAATGGACAAACAGACACACAATGAACACACACACAATGGACACACACACACACAATGGACAAACAGACACACAATGAACACACACACAATGGACAAACAGACACACATGGACAAACAGACACACAATGAACACACACACAATGGACAAACAGACACACAATGAACACACACACAATGGACAAACACACACAATGGACAAACAGACACACACACAATGAACACACACACAAACAGACACACACACAATGGACAAACAGACACACAATGAACACACACACAATGGACAAACAGACACACAATGAACACACACACAATGGACACAATGGACAAACAGACACACAATGGACAAACAGACACACAATGAACACACACACAATGGACAAACAGACACACAATGAACACACACACAATGAACACACACACAATGAACACACACACAATGGACACACACACAATGGACAAACAGACACACAATGAACACACACACACAACACAATGGACAAACAGACACACAATGAACACACACACAATGGACAAACAGACACACAATGAACACACACACAATGGACAAACAGACACACAATGAACACACACACAATGGACACACACACACAATGGACAAACAGACACACAATGAACACACACACAATGGACAAACAGACACACAATGAACACACACACAATGGACAAACAGACACACAATGAACACACACACAAATGGACAAACAGACACACAATGAACACACACACAATGGACAAACAGACACACAATGAACACACACACACAATGGACAAACAGACACACAATGAACACACACACAATGGACAAACAGACACAAAGCAAACAGTGACAATCAGGGAGACAGACGGAGAAATGTGAACAGGTCCATTGGGTTTCAAAAACCAATTGTCTTTACGTTGCATTGAGGAGAACAAACAATAACACGAAGACTAAAACACCATGGAAACGGGTCAGTTCTTTTGTCTTTTTTCTTTGTTTGCTTCATGTCTCTGTCTGTCTCCTTCCCCTCACTAACACTCTCTGTCTCTCTGTCTCCGTCTGTGTGTTTATCTCTGTCTCTCTTTCTCTCTCTGTGCATGTTTGTGTGCGCGCCGTTGTCCGTTTCTCTGTCCAAAGTGTGAATCTATGGCCAAAGGACAAAACGAGATTTTAGGTGTGTGTGTGTGTGTGTGTGTGTGTGTGTGTGTGTGTGTGTGTGTGTGTGTGTGTGTGTGTGTGTGTGTGTGTGTGTGTGTGTGTGTGTGTGTGTGTGTGTGTGTGTGTGTGTGTGTGTGTGTGTGTGTGTGTGTGTGTGTGTGTGTGTGTTAGTGTGTGTGTGTGTGTGTTAGTGTGTGTGTGTGTGTATTAGTGTGTGTGTGTGTAAGTGTGTGTGTGTAAGTGTGTGTGTGTGTAAGTGCTATTGTGTGTGTGTGTGTGTGTGTGTGTGTGTGTGTGTGTGTGTGTGTGTGTGTGTGTGTGTGTGTGTGTGTGTGTAGTGTGTGTGTGTGTATGTGTACATGTGTGTGTGTTAGCTAGTGTGTGTGTGTATGTGTATGTGTTAATGTGTGTGTGTACGTGTGTGTGTGTATGTGTGTGTGTGTGCGTGCGTGAGTGTGTGTGTGTGTGTGTGTGTGTGTGTGTGTGTGTGTGTGTGTTAGTGTGCATGTGTGTTAGTGTGTGTGTTAGTGTGTGTGTGTGTGTGTGTGTGTGTGTGTGTGTGTGTGTGTGTGTGTGTGTGTGTGTGTGTGTGTGTGTGTGTGTGTGTGTGTGTGTGTGTGTGTGTGTGTGTGTGTGTGTGTGTGTGTGTGTGTGTGTGTGTGTGTGTGTCTGTGTGTGTCTCGGTGTGTGTGTGTCAGTGTCTGTGTGTGTGTACGTGCGCGCGAGAGTGTGTTCTTGGTATGTGTGTGTGTATGTTCGCGCGCGCGCACGTGCGTTGTGCGTATGTGTGTGTGAGTATACGACAGAGTTGCATGTGAGTGTCTGTGTATTTAAACGCGCTTTGTGTGTGTATATGTCTGAATGTGTGTGCGTGCATGCGCACGGGCATGTGAGTAGGTTACATTTGTGTCGTCAATCTCTCTGTCTCTCTCTGTCTCTGGTTTAAACGTGTTATTGTCTTTACATAACAAACATACAAAGCAACAAAACTGAAGCAACAAGCTAGGCTTATGGCGTGCTCAGTATAAGAGACAGTGCATATCAGACAATGTTGACGGATTGAACCCTTTCACCGCCAGCCATCTTTGAGCCAAAAATGTCCATTAACTTGCTTGGCTACAGAAAAGATTTCATCTGCAATATTGTTGGATTTCTCTGTGACACATTTAGAATAGGGACAATCCTTACTGCTCAAATTTAGGAACACAATATCATTGAATAATAGACCCTGATTTCAAGGGTTTTAATTACATGGGTGTTAAATCATTGTGGTGCAAAAATGCGACATTGGCGGTGAAAGGGTTAAATAATATGCTTCAATCTCTCTGTCTCCCTCTCTCTCTTTGTTTTCAGGGTGTCTATATGTGTGTCACTATATCCACAGTGTGAATGCAGGGTAGCAAGGCAGATCCATACTGTCGCTGCAGACAGTGACAAACTTTCAGAGTCGAAGACACACAGGAGCCAAAAATCGATATCACCATCTAACTGACTGACGTGGAATCTCTCTCTCTCTCTCTCTCTCTCTCTCTCTCTCTCTCTCTCTGTGTCTCTCTCTCTTTCAGTAAATCTCTCTTTCTCTCAGTCTATCTGTCTGTGTCTTTCTCTCACTCGCACATGCGCGGACACACACACACACACACACACAACGCACTCGCACACACAATTACACACACACACACACACACACACACACACACACACACACACACACACACACACAAACAAGCAGGTGCACCACACGCGCGAACTCGCTCGCGCGCACACATAAACCCACACACATACACGCGCGCGCGCGCACACACACACACTGACGCGCGTAGTAAAGAGATAAAAACCAGTCAACACAGAGGCCTACTGATGTTTGATGCTGTTTGATATCAAAGATCCTAACGTGACAAAGCCTGCTGTTCCCGTTTGCCAAAGGGAGCGGTGATACCAGGCTGTTGCGCAAAGAGATACGCCGAGTAGGAGGGGCGATATCATACCAGGGACAGCAACGGCTGAATCTCTTTGGTGATACCAAGTTAGTAATCCTCCCTCCACACACACAAGCACACGCAGAGAGATGGGTGAGGGGGGGGGGGGGGGGGGGTAGAGAGAAGAGAGGGGGAAAGAGAATGGAAGAGAGGAGAGACAGAGTTGAGAGAGAGAGAGGGGGGGGGTGAAAGAAAAAGAGAGGGCGGCGGGAGGAGAGAGATAAATGAAAGTAGTATCAACTCTAAAAGGGCTAGACACACGTCCACTAAAATCGCACGACTGTACGATACGATTCGATCACGTGGTCTCCAAAAACAAATGTGATTCGCGCTTCGAGACCACGTGATCGAATCGTATCGTACAGTCGTGCGATTTTAGTGGACGTGTGCCTGGCCCTTAAGACAAAGTCGGATGGAGAGAGAGAGAGAGAGAGAGAGCACGCCCAAACATCAAAGACAGATTCGTCCATCACTAACCTGCTACCCCTTGCGTTTGGACGAGTTTACTTTCCACCAATCCGTAAAAAAGCAAATCCACTTCTCGTCTGTCCAATCCGCAACTCTGTCAAACAAAGAAAAAAAGGAGAGAAAAAATCATGATAGGTTTCATTCTAAATGATAAAAATCAAGAAAAAAGTAAGGCAAAGACAGCGTTTGCAAAACCAAGAAGAAAATGTCGATGAAAGAAAATATTCATCTGTTAATTAAAACATATATTGTTCGCTACTGCTTGTGGGTATATTGTGGGTTTATTGTTTCTGCTTTGTTTTTTTAGGGATAGCTCTCTCAAAGCTAATGCAAATGTCTTCTTCATCGTCGTTATCGTTTTCGTTTTCCTCATCGTCGTTATCATCGTCATCATCATCGTCACCATGATCACCATCATCATAATCACACTATACTACTACTACAACTGCTACTGCTGCTGCTACAACTACTACTACTAGGCTGCTACTGCTGCTACCAAGCACGTTTTCTTTTTGTTATGCGTTTTCGGAAAGATGGTTGATCGCTTAAAATCTCTCTCTGTGTGTCTCTCTCTGTTTATGTCTCTTTCTGTCTCCCTCTCTCTCTATATTTGTTTCTCTCTCTGTTTATGTCTCTGTCTGTCTATCTGTGCCTCTCTCTCTCTCTCTAAAAAGTATTGTTTGCTTACTCTATTTTCCTCGGGAAATAAAAAATATGTATTCTCTCTCTCTCTCAACATGGTATATGTCATCAAACAAATTCCGCCATTTACAATTTACACCCTCAGGCTACAATTCTACCGCACTGGGTCCCAGTGCTTCACCTCATCAATTATAGTTCGCTAAGTTGCCACCACTTCAGTTTCTATTCCCATTCTATACTGTTGTTCCAACAAATCGCACGTTCAACCCGCTTTATTGGCTCTTGCTGCACTCTCACACAAACACTGAATATGTTAGTATCTGTGTCGATGTGCAGGTTGCGCAGATGTAGCGCTTTACGAAAATAAAGCGCTCGATTTCAATATTCCTATGCGACGACAATACAGCGTTTTGCGTCGATGTAGCGCTACACTAGAGTAAAGCGCTCGATTTCAACATCTATATGAAACGAGAATGCAGTTAAATTTGTGTCCAAAAGGAGAACTTGTTAATGAATCGATGTGGAGTTGCCCAGATGTAGCGCTGTAGGAAAGTAAAGCGCTCGATTTCAACATCTCTATGCGACGAAAATGCAGGGTTTTGTCAGAAGGGAGAAACCTCTAAATGTCTCCATGGAGTATTGCGCAGATGAAACGTTTTATGAGATTGAGAGTAAAGCGCTCGATTTCAACATCTCTATGCAGCACACTGCATAGTGAAATATGGATAAAATGACATGTTTTGTTCTTGTTATTATGGTACTAGTATATTTGTCCATGATGTTACATATCTACTTCTTGATATTGTTTGTCGTTTCTGATAGCAATTAGTATAGACATCACTCTGCATTGATGTTTGAGTGTTTAAATATGTGTGCTTTGTTTTATATTTCTGTGCCCCAAGTGGGTATGAAATAAACCATTTGCCTTGCCTTGAAACCCTTTGTAGTAAAGGAAGGGAGATCATACTGTAATGCTGCAGAACAGCGACCGACCTTTTTATCTTCAATACAGGAAAAAAGATGGGGGGTATGTTTCAGGGTTTTTCTGTTTGTCTGTGTTGTTTAGTTGTCTTCACTGGTGGCAGCAAACAAAGTTCCTGTTCATATATTTTGTAAAGGACAATAAAGATTGACTGATTTTTTAAAATAAAAATTAAATCCATTTGCCATACTACAAACGAATGCCTGTCTGTCGTTTCCGACCATGACTGCCAGATAGCAGAGGGGGCAGCTGCTATTCTGGCGGGTGGGCTACAATGTGTTTATAGGGGAGAAGCCTTGCCCAGGGTACATCCCCACTCTCTCGACCAAAGGGATTTGAAAACAGATGGACCAAATACCGCAAATAACATAATGCAAAGATTTCAGAACCAAACATATTCTGCCTTAGTTGCATCTTTATCCGCTGTTTCATCTCGCTGAGATATACAGCAAGCTCCAAGGTTTACTCTGTGTCCAACTGTACTTCATTTTTGAAAGACTTATTGGAAACCCCGTCTTGTCTAATTCGGCGAACTTTCTAGAATTTACTTATATATGGCAAGTCTTTTCATGTCAGAAAACCTTTTCCGAGACATTGATATGCGGCTAAGATTTTCCGCGTGTCTGGTTTTTCTGAAACGGTGGTTGGCAGCCATCCCATTTTCCCGCCAGTCGACCTTTTTGACATTCTTACGATGCTGGATATCCATACGACTTAATAACATTCACTGTCTGTCTGTCCGCCAGTGGCTGCGTGCGGTCTGCTTCAGGAGGCGTTAAGTTTCTGCCATACAAAACGAATTGAGCTGGCCGGGCTACTTATTGGCCACTGCAACGACCACCTTTTGCAAGAGTGAATGCCCTTGGTGGGTGGGGGAAGATGCTTGAGTACTGACCAAACAAGGGAATAACTCTCGCAATAACCCTATATGAGGCCACTGAATGGCTGCCTTTTGCAAGAGTAAAAGCCCTTTTGGATACTGACCAACAAGGGCTTAACTCTTGCCGTCAAGGGTGTTAACCCTAGTTGCAGTGGCCAATGGCCTCCAGTCTGATGCAATGGGTCGATATACATGTATATACGTTTTTGTTGAAAGCTAGAAAGTACTTTACAAGTCATGTTGCATGTTAACGTTAGAAAGAAGTAAAAAGGAGAGAGAAAACCCCTGATACAGTGGAAACCTCCGCCAAGAAAGAACTTCACCTTCATGGGCTCAAGATAGAGCTACTTACGGATAAACAATTCTAGAAGGCTGTTGGAATGATCATTCAGAATGAGGTAAATTAAAAGATTGACCAACAGAAAGACAGACAGTCAGACGAAGGGACAAAGGCTTAACTGACATTCTTAAGAGAGGGGGTGGGTGGGTGAGAGAGACAGAGAGAGAGAGAGAGAGAGAGAGAGAGAGAGAGAGAGAGAGAGAGAGAGAGAGAGAGAGAGAGAGAGAGAGAGAGAGAGAGAGAGAGAGAGAGAGAGAGAGAGAGAGAGAGAGAGAGAGAGAGAGAGAGAGAGAGAGAGAGAGAGAGAGAGAAACAGAGATACCCAAAGAGAGAGGCACAAGATAATGGGAACAGGGGAGTCAAGGTATATAGCGTGTCAAATGACATCAACAGAAGAGCTTATTATGAGACATTATTATTATCATTATTATTATGATGTATTTATCCGCTGTAGCCTGCGCTTAGCACCGAAGAATGATGGCTATCCTATGTACTTCAGACAGAGAGAACGGGTATGATGCATGTAGGCAAGTCACACAACCCTCTCCTTCGACAGTAACCTCTTCCAATTATTGTGTATGGTAATGGAGGTAAAAGGGCTACTTTTGTTTTTGCTTTTATCGCCTCTTGTGTGCGAATAATTCTTTCAAATATTAAAGACACACTGACCCAACACGATTAAGTCGCTTGTTGTTTTCTGGATAGTTGTGACCCACATCCAAATGTCCCCAACTTCAAATTGAGGCTGCTCTTTAAAATGTTTCGTTTTCAATTTGGGGGCATTTGTATGGGAGTCAAACCTGATTAAAACAAGATTTCTTACCACCTATAAGAGGGGACAACACGTGAAACCCGTGATTTTGACACGTGATCTGGTGGGTCTTTAAACGGTTAGGATGTGTTGTAGTGTGGCTGGGCTTCTATTGCTTACATCCAAAACTAAATGTCCGAGGATGAAATAGTGAGGCCAAGAGAGGCGATAACGAAATTGAAAAAAGGGGTAACTCTTTCTAATTAACTCCCTTCCACTAAAGTTGATTACGATACCAATCATCTAGCAATGCGTGGGTCAGAACCAAAGTGAGACAAAGCATCATTCTCAATAAAGAATGTGCCAAGTTCACCTTTATGACCCTCCACCCACACAGTACACGTCAACAATGGTGGAGAGGACAACATACAAACAAATCAACATCTATCCAAGAGTGGCATAGCCTTCTAGCCTTGAATATGTTACACATAAACAACACACAACACAAAACAAACTGGTAAGCCTCGAAACGAATTTTGGTTAATCAAAGATTGAAATAGTGAGGCCAAGAGAGGAGATAACGAAATTGAACAAATGGGTAATACTCTCTTTCTAATTAACTCCCCTCCACCAAAGTTGATTACGATACCAATCTGAGGGTTTGAAACAAGAGTAAAGGGGGTTTATTGCTTAGGGGAGGGGAGGGGGCGCTTTGCTCCACCTTAAAGACCCACCACACCGAGCGTCTTCACGCATGAAGTCTGAACAAATATACACTGTACCGAGAAAGAGAGGGAAAGTGCACATCGGCGTGGTGGGTCTTTAACATATCTACGAAGTTATGAATCAGTTCGTCGACAACTTCCAATCCAAAGACGTTCAACAATGTGGTGCGGGGTGCTGTGCTGCATGTTGGTTGAAAAGTCAAACCGTGTAGCTGATAACGGAAAGACTATTGCACAATTATGGAGTCAATGAACATTCTGCGCAACTCACTTCCTTCACCCACATCCTCCCACATTCTATTAACGCTGCCATCTCCCTCTCTCTCTCCTCTCTCCCTCAAACACACCCACAGAGAGAGAGAGAGAGAGAGAGAGAGAGAGAGAGAGAGAGAGAGAGAGAGAGAGAGAGAGAGAGAGAGAGAGAGAGAGAGAGTTATTCGATTTAATAGATATAAAGATGATGGGACGATCTTGGAGGTACTGCAATACAAGGAAAGTCCCGAGTTTTTAATCGATAAAGATATATGTATTCAGAAATGTACACACGCCGATATTCCAAAGAAATTCTTACCTTTATATTATCATCGCTTCCCATCCGAGTTCTATGTCCCATATGGTTTCGGCCGAGAGGACGGTAAGAATAATTAAATGGATCCGAGTTCAAGGTTCAACTATTATGTAGTCAACTGTCGGACAAGGTTTTACTGAAAGTGGCAATGTATATTTCTGAAGCCTTACAATGGAGGAGAGCCAGTTAAACATTCGTGCAAAACTGTCTTTTTGTGATGCACGTGAAATTTGTTGCACCCCTTACTTTCTCATGCTTTTTTACTTCGTCCCACCTCTTGCATGCTACAGTCTGTGCTATTCAATTCTCCTGTTCTTACGGGGTCAGATGGTCTGAAAAAAATGAATAAACCCAGTATTGTTATTGTTATTATTACACACACACACACATACACATACATATTTCGTAAGCTAGAAACCAGTTTCCATGCCACATCACGCAGACACATAATCCACTCCCAGGAACGAGACAATCGTGAGCAGACCTTATATTGCAGTTATTATTAAACAGTCATACAATACGTTTCTGTCATTGCAGCAAGATACAGTATAATTCTTCTTCTTCGATCGCTCAGACAGTTTCCTGTCAATTATGCGCGCAGATGCGTCATGCTGCTGTTATGCACCTAACTAAGAAACCATTAGGCCCAGCATGTCCGACTTCGGCTGGAGGAAATCTTTTTGAAAACGTTTCTTGGAAAAAGGCAGGAGAATGGACCGGAAAGGCAGAAAGATAGTAGATGACAGCAAGCAAAGGGAAAAGGCAAGAGTCAAAGAGAGTGACAGATTAGAGGAAGTTACAAGCACAGAACTTCCAGAAGGTGGGGGAACTATTTATACAAAAGACCCCCCGGTATCCCCACGGGGGAATACAGTATGATGTCACCCATGACAAAAAGAAAGGAAGAAAAGACAGAAAAACAAACAATCCATCCTAACTACATGTGTGTACATCATCTAGTGCGCTTACGCAAAAAGATTGGGGAAACGAGGCCTTTGATCCAGATAAACGTTGACGATTGAATTGCCTTTCAGAGGGCAATGAACACTAATTCGTCTTCTAACTTCTAGTTGAGGGGAAACAATGAACGGCTGATTGCGTAATATCTATAGAACATCAAAGCAATAGACTAGTTAGGACCAGACAAGAAATATGCCTGCCCTTTAGGATAAGGAGGGATACGGATTTTTAATCAAAAGGCCAAGGCCCCATATGATGGGGTTACAATGAACAAACATATTGTAGGAAATAACAAATATATAGTATATATATATATATATATATATCCCTATCTGATATATATTATATATGTTTGTATACATCTGTATATATATATACAGTATAAGCATGGAAAGAATTACTTATCAAATAACCAATCAATCATTCATTATGCACATAAACATATAATCAACACATTCAACTGATCATTATGCCACGCATATTCAAAGCCTTGTATAAGAATATAGCAAATCGTTTAACAATAGATTCATTAGATGATGCTAAGAGATAGTAAGTCTAAACATTGACGGATACCGATAATACTTAGAAGGAATGAATCGTTCTCTAAGATCATTTAAAGAGAGAGAGAGAGAGAGAGAGAGAGAGAGAGAGAGAGAGAGAGAGAGAGAGAGAGAGAGAGAGAGAGAGAGAGAGAGAGAGAGAGAGAGAGAGAGAATGAAATGACATTTTTATTCACGAAAAGGCCAAAGCCCCATATGAACAAAGGACGCTAGCATTTTACACATAATAAGCAATAACCACTGAATACAAAGCACATCATAGGATAAGAGAGAGAGAGAGAGAGAGAGAGAGAGAGAGAGAGAGAGAGAGAGAGAGAGAGAGAGAGAGAGAGAGAGAGAGAGAGAGAGAGAGAGAGAGAGAGAGAGAGAGAGAGAGAGAGAGAGAGAGAGAGAGAGAGAGACAGAGAAAAAGAGAGAGGCAGTCAGACAAAACATAAACTTCTAACATGGACAGAAAGAAAGAATCAGATATATTTAATAATAATAATAATTAGCATTTATAGCGCCTAATCTTAAAAACATAAACCTAAGCGCTTACAATAATAAATCAGTATTTATATACATATAGGCCCTACATAACAGTCCACAGACAAAGAATAAACAGAACTATCAATAGAAAAAGGTAGGCGAGTAAAAACAAACCAACAAAGACAACACAACCTCCTGCGCACATGGACTACAAAAACCCGTGGAAATGTCAAGTGTGTTACAGACCTTTAGATCAAAGTTCAGAACCTCGTTGACTGCGTCTGCGCAACAGATACACAACGCAGATCCTCCCCTCTGCCGAAATCAATGTCAACTCACAGCGCTAAAAGGGTCAGCCATACTGAGTACGATGCGATGTTAATGCGATCCGATTGTGACGATGTCTGTCAGTCTTGATTCGCGTGAAATACTTCCGTCTAAAAATGATTCTAGTATTTTCGCTCGTTATAAGGGAAGACGGGGTAAAAAGCCCATGGGCGGGTAAGAAGCCCATGCCAATTATCTCATGAAATAAAGAACATTTCAATCAAATCTGCCCATGAGACGAATGCTAAACATTAACACTCGTCTCATGGGCAAAATGTAACTGAAATTTGCATTATTTCATGAGATAATTGGCATGGGCTTCTTACCCGCCCATGGGCTTTTTACCCCGTCTTCCCCTACTCATGTAAATCTCAATACACGAACAACATAAAATGTCTGATAGGAAAACATAGCTATTTCATCAGATTCCTGTAGGGGGGACTGTGAGTCTTGATTCACGTGAAATAGTTCCGTCTAGAAATGATTCTAGTATTTTACCTCACTATACTTATGTAGACCCCAATACACGAACAACATAAAATGTCTGATAGGAAAACATAGCTATTTCACTAGATTCCTGTAGGGGGGACTGTGAGTCTTGATTCACGTGAAATAGTTCCCTCTAGAAATGATTCTAGTATTTTCGCTCGGTATATCTTCCTGTAGACACCAATACACGACTCAAATAAAATGTCTGATTTGTTTTCCAAAAGTCCAGACTATTTCATCAGATTCGTGTACGGAGGACTACAAACATAGTGAACATAACTAGTAGGATTTCATCAGATGTAAGCATAGACTACAAACATAGTGAATATAACTAGTAGGATTTCATCAGATGTAAGGGAGACTACAAACCACCCTCTGTTTTCATAACTAGTAGGATTTCATCAGATGTAAGGGAGACTACAAACATAGTGAACATAACTAGTAGGATTTCATCAGATGTAAGGGAGACTACAAACATAGTGAACATAACTAGTAGGATTTCATCAGATGTAAGGGAGACTACAAACATAGTGAACATAACTAGTAGGATTTCATCAGGCATGTAAGGGAGACTACAAACATAGTGAACATAACTAGTAGGACGATTAATCGTTCATCAGATGTACGGGGGACTACAAACATAGTGTGTGATTGCTAGTAGGATTTCATCAGATGTAAGGGAGACTACAAACATAGTGAACATAACTAGTAGGATTTCATCAGATGTAAGGGAGACTACAAACATAGTGAACATAACTAGTAGGATTTCATCAGATGTAAGGGAGACTACAAACATAGTGAACATAACTAGTAGGATTTCATCATATGTACAGGAGACTACAAACATAGTGAACATGACTAGTAGGATTTCATCAGATGTCTTCTTTCTACAAACATAGTGAACATTACTAGTAGGATTTCATCAGATGTACAGGGGACTACAAACATAGTGAACATAACTAGTAGGATTTCATCAGATGTACAGGGGACTACAAACATAGTGAACATAACTAGTAGGATTTCATCAGATGTACAGGGGACTACAAACATAGTGAAATAACTAGTAGGATTTCATCAGATGTAAGGGAGACTACAAACATAGTGAACATAACAAGTAGGATATTTCATCAGATTCCTGTAGGGGGGACTACAAACATAGTGAACATAACTAGTAGGATTTCATCAGATTCATGTAGACGGTAGAATTTCACGAGAATCCCGCCTCACAAATGTCACAATCCGATCGCATTGGGATCGAATCGTGTGCAGTGTGGCTGGCCTTTAAAGGGACGCACACACGATCATGCACGGTGCAGAAAACACGACTGAGCATGAAGCACGGAGGAAGACAAACAAACAGACAAACAAACAGACAGACAGACAGACACACCAAACTAACAAACAGATGCATATGCTTAAAATATCAGCAAAACAGACAAGTCAGAAGGCAAACAAATATTTTTACAAAAAATGTAGGATATGACATGCACATCTAAGAAAATATCTTGTTCTTCTCGTACGTCAGAGGGACACCCCAGCATCCACTATGAAGGCGGCGGTATGTTGCAGGTCCTCCAGGCTTCCGAAGAGCTTCTGGGCCACAGAGACGGGGTCTGGCCAGGTCTTCTTTCTTTGCTGTTGGAACAGTGGACATGACTGTAGGATGTGGTCACTTGTTTGGTTCTCAGTGCCACATGGGCACTTGTCTGATTCACCGATGCATAGTTCTCAGAAAATATACACTCAGGCCTTCTAAGGTATTATAACAGAGATTCCGTCAAAATAAATATGAAATATTCAACATCTAAAAAGCAATATAAAAAGTAAATATACACGTGCGAATGCTATAAATCTGCATCGCTACAAACGAACTACAAATCTGCATTGTACAATGAACCAGAAGGGACAGAAATATAAGGGGCGAACAGGAAGATGTCTGACAAACTGCTCTATGATTGTGTCCACGTGTCATTCAATCTCACAAAAACCGCCCGCAGACATGGGACAAAAATCGATATTGTCGAGCCCGTAATGCGGACACTTTGGACTACTAGGAGTTTTAGATAAACGGCTGAAAAAACCTGTCCATTTTCTCACCAACCTATCTATTGATTTTATCGACCATGCTCCTGTTGTGAACTCAGCTCAACAGTTATTCAATGTTGCTATAAATAAAATAAAAAGATTAAAATTATAGCCCCGTCGACAATTAAGGCCATGTCAGGGCTGTCACCACGTTGAATCTTACCACGTAAGAATAAGAAACAGCAATAAAAAGACATGGTAAAAACAAAATCAGTTTTATGCTAAAATACTTTGTTGCTATCAAAGCAGCCCCCTGACGGGTAAATAATCAACATGGACGAGCCAATGTTGCACACATATTAGAGTTGGGGGTTTAGACAAGCCTGAAAACTGGCCATTTCTGAGCAATCTATTTACTGATTGCATCGATGTGTGTCAACAAAGTACCAGTCATCCAATCTTGCTATTAAAGCAGCCCTAACATAATGGAAAGAACCAAATTTACTGAGTTAATATTGAAGACATGTTGAATTAAGCATGAAAAATGGGTCATTTTCTGTCCGGCCTATTTATTGATTTATCAACGTGTTATGTTGATGTCAGTTCAGCACCACTCGTTCGATATGGCTAACGCAGCCTCGCGCGAGGGAACAAGTCACTATTGCAGACACACTGGAGTAGAGGGTTTAA
Source organism: Phymorhynchus buccinoides (assembly GCA_017654935.2). Classification (NCBI taxonomy): domain Eukaryota; kingdom Metazoa; phylum Mollusca; class Gastropoda; order Neogastropoda; family Raphitomidae; genus Phymorhynchus; species Phymorhynchus buccinoides. The sequence continues at coordinate 1,424,241 of CM065708.1, read as the reverse complement.
ATAAGCATGGAAAACTAATAGCCGTTTTTCTTATCGATTTTTTAAAATATTGATTGTATCAATGAGTGCCTCTGTTGTCTAAAGCAACCATCACGCCTAGAAACAATCAATATTGCTGAGTCAGTAGTATTATAGACGAGTTGGAGTTAAGTAGCGCTTTTAGACAAGCATGGAAAACCAACCATTTTCTGGCCAATTTATGTATTGATTGCATCGACCCATGATCCTATTGTTGACTCCACAGTAGCCGTTCAATGTGGCTATGAAAGCATCACCAGACGTGGATAGAATCAGTATTGTTGAGCCAATAATGCAGGCACCTTAGAATAGGGTTTTTAGAAAAGCCTGAAAACTGGCCATTTTCTGACCAACCTCTTTTATTGATTGTATCGATGTGTGGTCCTGTTGTCAATGCTCATTCAAACTTGCTAAAAGCCAGCCTCATTCGTGGAAACAATCAATATTACCCAATCAATATCGCGGATGCGTTGGGGTAGGGGTTCTAGATAAACGTAGAAAAGAAAAAACCTGGGCCTGTATTCACGTTGAGATAGCATGAGACTTAGCATCATGCTAACTTAGAAGCTCTTCCAAAAGTCCTATTAAATCCTATAGGACATTGGAAGAGCTTCTAAGTTAGCATCATGCTAAGTCTCATGCTATCTCAACGTGAATACCGTCCCTGGCCATTTTCTGACGAACCTTGTCATTGATTGTATCGACGTGTGGCCCGGTTGTCAATTCAGTACCAGTCAATCTGGCTAAAGCAGCCCTCACACGTGCAAAGAATCGGTATTGTCGAGCCAATATAAAGGACTCGGCGGAGTAAGAGTTTTAGATAAACTCTAGAAAAACTGTCAATTTTTGATTGTATGGACTGCTTTCCTGCTTGAACTCAGCAACAGTCATTCAATCTTGCGTTTAAAGCAGCTGTCAGTCAATACTGCGGCTTGATGGAACTAGGGTTTTAGATAGGCAGAGAAAACTGTCCTCCTTTTCTTTTCTTTTTCTTTTTTTTAACCAATTTATTTATTGATTGTATCCACATATTGGAACAGACTTCATAAGTTAAGTTTACCATCCTTAAAATTCAGAAGATTAAGGGGAGATTTGATAAATGTTTATAAAAATGTTCACAACCCTGACAAAACTAACAAACATTTGTTTCAATTATCTAATGATTTGAGAACCCGTAACAGCGAACTAAAAATACTAACCCAATACAGTAGAACTAACATGAGAAAAAGCTTCTTTTCTAACAGAGTCACTCAGTACTGGAACAATCTCCCTGCACAAACTAAACTTGCTTCTAACATTAACCATTTCAAAAACCTCCTAGATAGTGATCCCAAAATTGATGTATTGAAATACAATTATGATTAAGACAACAATGATTGCTCAAAAAGCGTCACAGCTATGCCAGTCTAATTGCTAAACAAAATCACTAAAACGAACAATCAAAAGAAAGGGCACATCAAGAGGCCACGAGGCCTGGCTGCCCTGAAGATCTGACCTGACCTAACCTGACCTGTTTGTCCTGTGGCATTCATTCAATCTCGCTAAAGCAGCGCTAACACGAGGAGACAATCATTGTTGCTGGGCCAATAGTGCAGACACAGTGAGTTAGCTGAGCAACGTAAGGTTAGCCAGTGAGTCATTCAATTTCGCCAAAGCAGCCCCAACACGAGGAACAAATCAATATTACTGAACCAAACTTGCAGACACCATATTGGATTAAGTAGTCTAGTTGCATAAGCGTAGCCAGCGATTGATTTTATCAATTGTACTGACGTGTGCTCCTGCAGTGAACTCAGCAATACCCATTCAATCAGACGTGGAAACAATCAATATAGCTGAGTCATGTTGCAGACACCATATTGGATTAAGCAGTGTAGTTGCATAAGCGTAGCCAGCGATTGGTTTCATTGATTGTATTGACGTGTGTTCCTGCAGTGAACTCAGCAATACCCATTCAATCAGACGTGGAAACAATCAATATAGCTGAGTCATGTTGCAGACACCACATTGGATTACGCCCCCCCCCCCACATCCGTGGGGATACCGGGGAATCTTTTGCATAAATAGTTACCCCACCTTCTGGAAGTTCTGTGTTTGTAGCTTACTCTAATATCTGTCACTCTCTTTGACTCTGCCTTTTCCCTTTGCTTACTGTCATCTACTATCTTTCTGCCTTTCCGGTCCATTCTCCTGCCTTTTTTCACAAAACACTTTCAAAAACATTTCCTCCAGCCGAAGTCGGACTTGCTGGGCCTAACTATTTCTTAGTTAGGCGCATACCGGCAGCATGACGCATCTGCGCTCATAGTTGACAGGAAACTGTCTGAGCGATCGAAGAAGAAGAAGAAGAAAAAGAAGAAGAAGAAGAAGAAGAAGAAGAAGAAGAAGAAGAAGAAGAAGAAGAAGAAGAAGAAGAAGAAGAAGAAGAAGAAGAAGAAGAAGGATTGCGTAGCTAGCATAAGCGTGGCCAGCAAGTGATTTATTGACTGTGTTGACATACGTTAAAGCTGTCAACTCAGTTATTGTTAATTATTGATTCTGTTACTATGTGTTCCCGTTATTAGGTAGTTACCAGTCAATCTGTCTTGCTAAAGCGACCTTTATAGACGAGGAAATAAATACTCTATATTGTAGAGACAATATTGCTGACACCTCGGGGGAAAGAAAGGTTACATGACCATGGGGACTGGCCAGTTGGGAAAAAGAACACACACAAACACACACACACACATACACACACACGCACAAAAACACACATACACACGCACACACACTCGCCTGTGTGTGTGGGAGTGAGGGAGAGAGAGAGAGAGAGAGAGAGAGAGAGAGAGAGAGAGAGAGAGAGAGAGAGAGAGAGAGAGAGAGAGAGAGAGAGAGAGAGAGAGAGAGAGAGAGAGAGAGAGAGAGAGAGAGAGAGAGAGAGAGAGAGAGAGAGAGAGAGAGAGACAGAGAGAGAGAGAGAGAGAGAGAGAGAGAGAGACAGAGAGAGAGAGAGAGAGAGAGAGAGAGAGAGAGAGAGAGAGAGAGAGAAGAGAGAAAGAGAGAGAGAGAGAGACAGACAAAGAGAGAGAGGGGGTGATACTGAACGGCTTACAAAGCAATTGTTACACAACATGGAATTCCTACAGGAACGAGTAAGGTTACATTCTAATAACATGGTACACGTGTTTAAAACATCTTTCTTATAACATTTAACTAGAACTGTTTCCTGACCTAAACACGTGCGTAATATTGTGCAATAATAATGTGCCTCATTCGTTCAACACCTTTATGTAAGGAAACAACAACATTGCATAACTTAAACACGTGCGTAATATTGTGCAATAATAATGTGCCTCATTCGTTCAACACCTTTATGTAAGGAAACAACAACATTGCATAACTTAAACACGTGCGTAAACAACGTCCTTATAACTACTAGTTGCCTTGCACCTCTTGAAGAACTAGCTGATGACTATTGTCAGGCGATGTATTGGATTAATTTGGTGCACTAAACAACGGCAAGTGGATTAAGTAACGTGTTCATGCACGTGCCCCCCCCCCCCTCTCCCTCACACACGCACGTGGGTCCCGCGCGCGCACGCACACACACACACATCTTTCGCTCTAAAACACGTGCTTATGTAACATCATTGTACTTGCCTAGCTAGCACTTCTTGTTCTTGGAGAACTTCATTAAAGCTCACGGCTATTAACAGGCATTGTGTTGAATTAATTGGGTACACTAAAGAACAGCAACTGAATTAAATCACGTGTTCATGCACGTGCGCGCGCACCTTCGCTCCCTCCCCATCTCCTCTCTCCTCCTCTCTCACGTTTGATTAAAACATTTCAGTTCTTCATTAGTAAATGCTTAGAATGCAACTCTCAAGATGGTGCTCAGTTTTGCAATGTCTTTTTAGACTGAATAATAGGCAATGATTTTTAACATAGCATAGCATAGCATAGCATAGTATACCATAGCATACCACAGCATAGCAAAGTACAGCATAGTATAGCATAGTTTGGCACTTTAGGCTTCACAGCCTTTTGCCTGCTATGTAGTTGGTATAATATTGGTTTTTAATGTTGTTGATTTTTTTTTGGATTGAGAGCGCAGCATTTGAATAATTAATTTTGAGCTAAAATAAAAGACTGCCCCATTGCTCTGTTCGAATTGTCGATTGAACAAAGGAATCCTCCGCTGGACCCTCGTTACAAACCATTCATATTGCAATAAACCATTCATAAACGAACCAATCAAATAGCGCCATTCGTAAACACGTGACGATACAACGCACATAAATCAATATGTCGCAGACGAGAGCTGAGCAGGGGTTCGCTTGAACCAAATCTTCCAGCATCTCTAAAAAGATTCCTTTCGCTTTGGATCGATATACTCCAAGGACACTGGGTGTAAATGCTGCAATAAATAAACACTGCTATAAAAAACGAAATCAAGAAACGAAGATGGCTGCTTGAACTAAATGAAGAAACGAAGATGGCTGCTTGAGCTAAATGAAGAAACGAAGATGGCTGCTTGAGCTAAATGAAGAAACGAAGATGGCTGCTTGAACTAAATCAAGAAACGAAGATGGCTGCTTGAACTAAATGAAGAAACGAAGATGGCTGCTTGAAAATGAAGAAACGAAGATGGCTGCTTGAACTAAATGAAGAAACGAAGATGGCTGCTTGAACTAAATGAAGAAACGAAGATGGCTGCTTGAACTAAATGAAGAAACGAAGATGGCTGCTTGAACTAAATGAAGAAACGAAGATGGCTGCTTGAACTAAATGAAGAAACGAAGATGGCTGCTTGAACTAAATGAAGAAACGAAGATGGCTGCTTGAACTAAATGAAGAAACGAAGATGGCTGCTTGAACTAAATGAAGAAACGAAGATGGCTGCTTGAACTAAATGAAGAAACGAAGATGGCTGCTTGAACTAAATGAAGAAACGAAGATGGCTGCTTGAACTAAATGAAGAAACGAAGATGGCTGCTTGAACTAAATGAAGAAACGAAGATGGCTGCTTGAACTAAATGAAGAAACGAAGATGGCTGCTTGAACTAAATGAAGAAACGAAGATGGCTGCTTGAACTAAATGAAGAAACGAAGATGGCTGCTTGAACTAAATGAAGAAACGAAGATGGCTGCTTAAACTAAATGAAGAAACGAAGATGGCTGCTTGAACTAAATGAAGAAACGAAGATGGCTGCTTGAACTAAATCAAGAA
>CM065708.1:1389008-1416508 GCA_017654935.2 Phymorhynchus buccinoides | reverse complement strand
ACTGGCTTAATTAGCCCTCGCCTCGTGTGTTTGAGCAGACACACAGCACTTAGAACACAGTGCGTCATTCAAAAATTGATGTCATTTACATTTTTAAGTCACATGTTGCAAGTTCTATCAGTTTGTGGCCACTGGCCACCCCTCATTTAAAAAAAAAAAAAGAGTTGCAAGTCGCTGACGCATCCTGCGGTTTCAAGCTTCGACCACCACGGCTACGTGTGTTTTGAGCATGGTCGAAATGCGCGTAGAGATAACCCGGCATACCACGTTCACCACCAAGATCCCACCACGCTGTTACTACGCTACGCACGACTACAATACGCTACGCCAAAATGATGCTAGTTTCAGCCACATTGTGGCTGATTGTCAGAACGTGGATTATGAAGTGGGAATGTGGCCCGTGTGTTGTTGATTGACGTAACATGGCTGAAAGACTCCAGGGATCATCCCAACTAGAGTACCTTGAGAGAGAATGAAGGCACCCTCCCAATCCCAACAGCCGAAGCACTTGAACACCATGGTACAAATGCACCAGCTAGGGACGAGAAGATTACCGTGTGTGACCGTGTTTTATTACCCCGCCACGTGGGCAGCCACACTCCGACGTCGGGGGATTTTGGAGAGTGATGATGTTATGCTAGGAGCATGGCAAAAGACAATCCCCTCATAACTATGTAGCCTTGGTGTTCTAGCCTATGTCAATAATTTTGGTCTGACAGCCTGTGTGTGATGGGGGTCTTAGTATAAAAATGATAACAAAGAAGGTAAGTTACGTCAGCACCAAGTGCCCATCCTACTACACAGACTAGCATGCACTTTACATACCCCTACCAGACAGACTAGCATGCACTTTACACACCCACCCCACTAAAGACTAGCATGCACCCACCCTCAAACGTTTGCAAGGATTTTTATTTATTTTTTATTGATTTTTTTTTAAAACTGAGAAGCAACATTCTGACACTACATTCTCAGGAAAAGGAGAGAGAGAGAGAGAGAGAGAGAGAGAGAGAGAGAGAGAGAGAGAGAGAGAGAGAGAGAGAGAGAGAGAGAGAGAGAGAGAGAGAGAGAGAGAGAGAGAGAGAGAGAGAGAGAGAGAGAGAGAGAGTGAATATAGACGGGGGCTTATGAATATTCACAAAATAATTATGTTTCATATAAGCACGTCATTTTCTCCGCATTGTAGACTCGTACCGGTAATGACGTGGGTATGTAAAACACGGTTCATACATATTCATGAATCAGTAAGCCTAATTAAAGATGCCGTGAAAAAATGAAGTGGGGTTATCAAGCTTTGTTGAGTTTCATCATTCATATGTAAATGATATGCAAAATAGACAGGGGTTCTGTTCACTTTGAATATGACTAAACTGCAACGATAGATATTGACGGTTCCATTAACGTTCGCCACTGTCGCCTCTTGGCACCACAATGATTTAACACCCATGTCACTGAAAGGCATCAAATGAGGGTCTGGTATCCAGTGACCTTATGTTCTTAGTTTTGGGAGGTAAGGACAGGCCCTAAGTTATGCACGTCACAGACGAATCCCCAATATTGCAGACGAAATCTATTTTCTACCTGTGTAAGTTTAATGGTAAATTTTGGCTGACGAATGGCTAGCGTTGAAATGGTTAAATGTTCAAGGAAAAAGAATTTGTCATTCACTGAGATTCGATGTAAATCAATGTAGTATTATGCACATTGCGAGCATGCGCACACACATACAGATACATGCGTACGCACACACCTCTATGTGTTTCATTATCTCATTACCTATCATCTGGTTTATACATCTCTCTCTCTCTCTCTCTCTCTCTCTCTCTCTAGCCAATTTAAGATATATACATTTATTTTTCTTGCATTTAAACGTAGAGTAGCTCATTATTCATTCAATAATTATTTTAATTTAAATCACATTTCTCCCCTTAATCCTTGCTTTTGTTCTACCTGAATTGTAATGGGTCACGGGCCTATATACCATTAAACATTTGTCAATTATCTCTCTACCCCATCTCTCTCTCCCTCTCTCTCTCTCTACTTATCTGTCTATCCATCCATCTATAATATGCGGCGCTTGCACGCACGCACTAATCATCATATAGTAAAAAGCCAAGTGTGTGTGTGTGTGTGTGTGTGTGTGTGTGTGTGTGTGTGTGTGTGTGTGTGTGTGTGTGTGTGTGTGTGTGTGTGTGTGTGTGTGTGTGTGTGTGTGTGTGTGTGTGTGTGTGTGTGTGTGTGTGTGTGTGTGTGTGTGTGTGTGTGTGTGTGTGTGTGTGTGTGTGTGTGTGTGTGTGTGTGTGTGTGTGTGTGTGTGTGTGTGTGTGTGTGTGTGTGTGTGTGTGTGTGTGTGTGTGTGTGTGTGTGTGTGTGTGTGTGTGTGTGTGTGTGTGTGTGTGTGTGTGTGTGTGTGTGTGTGTGTGTGTGTGTGTGTGTGTGTGTGTGTGTGTGTGTGTGTGTGTGTGTGTGTGTGTGTGTGTGTGTGTGTGTGTGTGTGTGTGTGTGTGTGTGTGTGTGTGTGTGTGTGTGTGTGTGTGTGTGTGTGTGTGTGTGTGTGTGTGTGTGTGTGTGTGTGTGTGTGTGTGTGTGTGTGTGTGTGTGTGTGTGTGTGTGTGTGTGTGTGTGTGTGTGTGTGTGTGTGTGTGTGTGTGTGTGTGTGTGTGTGTGTGTGTGTGTGTGTGTGTGTGTGTGTGTGTGTGTGTGTGTGTGTGTGTGTGTGTGTGTGTGTGTGTGTGTGTGTGTGTGTGTGTGTGTGTGTGTGTGTGTGTGTGTGTGTGTGTGTGTGTGTGTGTGTGTGTGTGTGTGTGTGTGTGTGTGTGTGTGTGTGTGTGTGTGTGTGTGTGTGTGTGTGTGTGTGTGTGTGTGTGTGTGTGTGTGTGTGTGTGTGTGTGTGTGTGTGTGTGTGTGTGTGTGTGTGTGTGTGTGTGTGTGTGTGTGTGTGTGTGTGTGTGTGTGTGTGTGTGTGTGTGTGTGTGTGTGTGTGTGTGTGTGTGTGTGTGTGTGTGTGTGTGTGTGTGTGTGTGTGTGTGTGTGTGTGTGTGTGTGTGTGTGTGTGTGTGTGTGTGTGTGTGTGTGTGTGTGTGTGTGTGTGTGTGTGTGTGTGTGTGTGTGTGTGTGTGTGTGTGTGTGTGTGTGTGTGTGTGTGTGTGTGTGTGTGTGTGTGTGTGTGTGTGTGTGTGTGTGTGTGTGTGTGTGTGTGTGTGTGTGTGTGTGTGTGTGTGTGTGTGTGTGTGTGTGTGTGTGTGTGTGTGTGTGTGTGTGTGTGTGTGTGTGTGTGTGTGTGTGTGTGTGTGTGTGTGTGTGTGTGTGTGTGTGTGTGTGTGTGTGTGTGTGTGTGTGTGTGTGTGTGTGTGTGTGTGTGTGTGTGTGTGTGTGTGTGTGTGTGTGTGTGTGTGTGTGTGTGTGTGTGTGTGTGTGTGTGTGTGTGTGTGTGTGTGTGTGTGTGTGTGTGTGTGTGTGTGTGTGTGTGTGTGTGTGTGTGTGTGTGTGTGTGTGTGTGTGTGTGTGTGTGTGTGTGTGTGTGTGTGTGTGTGTGTGTGTGTGTGTGTGTGTGTGTGTGTGTGTGTGTGTGTGTGTGTGTGTGTGTGTGTGTGTGTGTGTGTGTGTGTGTGTGTGTGTGTGTGTGTGTGTGTGTGTGTGTGTGTGTGTGTGTGTGTGTGTGTGTGTGTGTGTGTGTGTGTGTGTGTGTCTGTCTAGTGTCTGAAACACAAAACGGGCCTTATAACTCCGCCGTTTTTTGACCGAATCGCTTCAAATTTGCTGTGAGCCCTAACGGGGCGATGGCAACGGCAACCGGGGCGGCCGTGTCATTTGCGCGGTTTCGCAAATGCGCGAAACGCGTATCCGCCGGACTCTCGGTGCCCGTATCTCCGGCATTTATGGACCGGCGTTACCAGTACTTGGCGTTACCGTTACTAGGCGTTACCAGTACGGTGCATTGCCAGTACTAGGCGTTGCGCTAGTGCTAATAAAACAAACAATATACTGTGCATTTGCGTCATATGATAGATCGTGACAAAGGGTTACGATCTTCTCTTTTCCTATATATTTCTTTTTGTGTTATTGGTGGGGGTTGTTTTACGTTTTACTATTTAGTTACACCCCTTCTTGATTCTTTGTTTCACTTGACATTTAATCTGATATTTCCAGTGAAAACAAAAGGAAAAAGGAGATTAAAAATTATTTAGGAAACTCTGTTTATCAGGCATAGTCTGAAGTCCAATCCTCTGAAAACCGCGGTCCAAGGCCATCGAGGCCCCAGACTATAGAGGAACAACACTGAAATCAGTTCCCAACATGACCAAAAAGGCTGCAATGAGATATCACTATAAAATGCTATTTAACAGAAAAGATAAATTAAAGTCAAAACCTCTGACAGAAGAGGCCAATCCTCTGTCAGAAATTCTCAATACTCTGAAATTAGCAGATCCTCTGACAATTCTGATACCTGGTTTACGCTTGCATTGTTAGTCCATTGTATATTATGCATAATCGCGTGCGTGTTCGTATCAGTGTGCATACATGCTCGCACCACCAATGCCAACTAATGAACCCCTTTGCCTGGCTAATCGAATCAAACATTCAGGAAAAGCTAACACGATGTTATTCACAGAGCACGCCACCAACACAGGAACTCTACAGTTTTACCATCTACCAGCCATCCAGACTGCAAAGCGTCTCCGCTACAAAGATATTCTTGCCCACCCATCCAGAATAGCCAGCTGCCCCTCTGTTCTCTGGCAATCATATTCGGAAACGACTGCCTGGCACACGGCAACTATCTACCAACCAACCAGTGAAGCGAGCAACGTGCCACTGTGTGAGACATTGTGTCTGTCAGTGCATGCCAACTAGAGGTGGGGGGGAAACCGGTTTGAACCGAAAAACCGGTGCTAAGCTTTCGCGGTTCAAAAAACCGGTTCGAGTTGCTGTGAACCGGGTTTTTTTTAACCAGTAACTGCAAACTGAAAGTAAGTTTTTCTTAGAATAATGCATTCTTTTCGAAAAACAACACCGATTCTCAGCGCACATTGGGTGTTTGTAAACCAAGCTGTTTTAGTTTGTGGTGGTCCATGGCTTTGACTTTGACTGAGTGTTGAGTTGAGTGTGTGTGTGTGTGTGTGTGTGTGTGTGTGTGTGTGTGTGTGTGTGTGTGTGTGTGTGTGTGTGTGTTATAAGTTTCTTGTGTGTGTGTGTGTGTGTGTGTGTGTGTGTGTGTGTGTGTGTGTGTGCGTGTGCGTGTGCGTGTGTGTGTGCGTGCGTGCGTGCGTGCGTGCGTGTGCGTGCGCATATGTGCGCGTGCGTGCGTGTGTGTGTGAATATTCTGACAAATAAATATGTGTTTGCATAGGTGAAACTAGTGATGCGAGTACTGGTTCGAAGAGGGAAAACCGGTTTTAAACCGGTTCGGATTTTTGAACCGGTTCTCAACTCTAATGCCAACCTACTTTTGTTCTCAAAGCACGTTCAACGCGGAATCTAACCCCACTATCCCCAACTAACCAGATAGGTACGGTGAATGAAAAATCAATGATTCAGTGTGCTGACACATGCTGGGTTCCCGGGCTACGTCCATGCAAGTAGGGGCTCCAGAATCATTCCTACTGTGTGTTAAAGACACACTGACGCACCACGATTAAGTCCCTTGTTGTTTTGTGGGTAGCTGTGACCTACATACAAATGCCCCCATTTCAAACTGATCTGCTCTTTAAAATTATGTTTCTCTTTGAATTTGGGGTCATTTTTATGGGAGTAAAACCTGGTCAAAACAAGATTTCTTACCAGCTATAAGAGGGAAAACACGTGAAACCCGTGATTTTGACACGTGATCTGGTGGATCTTTAAGATCAGCCTAGGATTGTTTTTATAAAACCGAAAGAAGCAGACTTTGAGATTTGTCTAATTAGACGTTAAGCCAACCATTGAGAGAGAGAGAGACTTTGAGACTGAAGGTCGTAAACATGAGGAGGGTGACGAAAGTACATTGCTGTTTCGTTCTCCAAGCACGCTCTACTGAGCGCTGAACTGTAGAACCCTACAAATGACGTCACTAACCAATTAACCCCTTGTTGCGCGCGGCAGATCCAATAATCAGTTAGTTGGTAGGAAACTAGCACGGTTGTTGTTCTCAGAGCACACGGAATTCTAGACCCCCACTATGGCTAGTGCACGGCAAATCAATCAGTTAGCAGGCCTCCCCTCTGGCACGTTGACACGATAAACAATTAGACTAATCACGCCTTTAATCTGTTCTAGCACTCTGGCAACGGGAGACCACCCGGTTATTGATTAATGCCACTACCATTACTATCATATCATCATCAACACCACCACCGTTAATTCAACATCTACTGGTTGACGTTACCCTGTAGAAAGGGCCTGGAGTAAATGAGAGCTGTGCTGTGTATGATTTTCTACAGCATTGAAATATCACGCTACAGCTTAGTCTTTCGTGGAAACTATGACTTTCTAACTAGGAGGCATTTGTACTGGCTCTAGTACTGCAGCCAGTGGGATTGGTTGGCCTTTGGGGACCTTCCCTGATCAGACATGTTTACTCTACTCTTTTCGAGTAGTATTCTACTCAATTTGGACCTCTACTACTCTTCAAAATTGAAAATAATGCTAGATTCTACTCATTTTCAGTAAACATTATTTGATGGTTTAATGAATAAAACTACACATTTTGCACCAAAACTACTCATTTTAGCTATCCAGACTACTCAAGACTTGTGTAGGGGGTAAACAGGTCTGTCTGATGCCAACTGTCGTCCTCAAATCCGTTTGGCCGAGAGAGTGCGGATATACCCTGGGTAAGGATTCGGATTCTCCACTATAAACAAATTGTAACCCAGCCCGCCGGAATAGCGGCTGTCCCCTCTGCTATCTGGCAGTAATTGTCGGAAACGACAGACAGGCAACAACAACAACAGCAACAACAACCAGAAACGACCCAAATACATCACCTCCAACACTACCATAATCACAAACAACATCAACAACCAGAAACGACCCAAATACATCACCTCCAACACTACCATCATCACAAACAACAACATCAACAACCAGAAACGACCCAAATACATCACCTCCAACACTACCATAATCACAAACAACATCAACAACCAGAAACGACCCAAATACATCACCTCCAACACTACCATAATCACAAACAACATCAACAACCAGAAACGACCCAAATACATCACCTCCAACACTACCATCATCACAAACAACAACAACAACAACCAGAAACGACCCAAATACATCACCTCCAACACTGCCATCATCACAAACAACAACATCAACAACCAGAAACGACCCAAATACATCACCTCCAACACTACCATAATCACAAACAACATCAACAACCAGAAACGACCCAAATACATCACCTCCAACACTACCATCATCACAAACAACATCAACAACCTGAAACGACCCAAATACATCACCTCCAACACTGCCATCATCACAAACAACAACATCAACAACCAGAAACGACCCAAATACATCACCTCCAACACTGCCATCATCACAAACAACAACAACAACAACAAAAACAACCAGAGATGCATTGAGGAAGGAAAATTTATAGGACAAAATGTCCTGAAACAAGAACATCAATATGACAAAATGTCCTGAAACAAGAACATCAATATGACAAAATGTCCTGAAACAAGAACATCAATATGACAAAATGTCCTGAAACAAGAACATCAATATGACAAAATGTCCTGAAACAAGAACATCAATATGACAAATGGTCCTGAAATAAGAACATCAATATGACAAATGGTCCTGAAACAAGAACATCAATATGACAAAATGTCCTGAAACAAGAACATCAATATGACAAAATGTCCTGAAACAAGAACATCAATACGACAAATTGTCCTGAAACAAGAACATCAATATGACGAAATGTCCTGAAACAAGAACATCAATATGACAAATTGTCCTGAAACAAGAAAATCAATAGGACAAAATGTCCTGAAACAAGAACATCAATATGACAAAATGTCCTGAAACAAGAACATCAATTGGACAAAATGTCCTGAAACAAGAACATCAATATGACAAAATGCCCTGGCTCTTGCAGAAAATCAATATAACGACGAAAATTGAGTTTTACGTCCTCTTGGTCTGAATCAGACACATATGGGACATTTGTAAATACAAATATGGTGGGAACGATACTGGAGGCAATGCCCGGAGGCAGCACGAAACCAGTAAAGTCCCGAATTGTTTATGAATACAGATAAGTATAGGTGTAGCGGTAACCACGCCTCGGTTAAACCTCATCGGCTATGTTACCGCCACAGTATATTGACTTATAAAATCAATATGACAAAACCATGGTGATTTTTTTTATAGGACATTTGCCCTGACAGGGGGGGGGGGGGCACTATAGGACATTTTCAGTGTTAACAGGACAATATATCCTATGTCCTGAATGTCAGAACATTACTGCTAGAACAACCATACAACCAGATACCTTCTTATTCGCCTTAAGCAGCCAACTTCATCACGTTGAAGATTCTGCTGCACTTTAGTTTAGGGGGGCAGTACAAAAGAAGAATTGGAATAGATGGGAAAGCATTGTGCATAGCAGATAGAAGCTGTCATACTGTAAAGAAAAGGAAGAAAATACCGTATAGAAAAGGAAGATAGATAGATACATTTAAAAACAAATAAATAAATAAAAGAGGGTGGGCTATAAACCTTTATTTCGTTGTATCTAGGCAAGACCAATCCGGCTACCGTAACGGTCCCCGGGGGCGAACCCCGACCGGCACAGCTCCTGCCCTTCATTTACCACTACTTTGATCTATGGTCCCTAGTTCTCTAGTGAATGGCCCCTAGTTCTCAACTCGTTCAGAAAATGCTAACACCGCCACCACAAGCTGCTTGTGGTGTCAGTGATGTCCCGAGGCCCCGGTCATAGGACACTGACATTAAAATTAAAAAATGTCATATTGAGTTCTCCCGTGTCAGGACAAATGTCTGATTTTTTTTAGTCGATGCTTTGTCTTGTTGATTTTTGCAATAGCCAGGACACTGTCCTATTGATTTCTGCAATAGCCAGGACACTGTCCTATTGATTTCTGCAATAGTCAGGACATTGTCCTATTGATTTCTGCAATAGCCAGGACATTGTCCTATTGATTTCTGCAATAGCCAGGACATTGTCCTATTGATTTCTGCAATAGCCAGGACATTGTCCTGTTGATTTCTGCAATAGCCAGGACATTGTCCTATCGATTTCTGCAATAGCCAGGACATTGTCCTATCGATGTATCTTGTACCAGGACAGTTTGTCCTATCACTTTTCGATCCTCGGAGCATCACTGCAAGCAACAACAACAACATTAACAACAACAACCATACAATTAGAAGCCCCTCAAGTTCATTTGGAAATTGCTGATACCATGACCACTGTCACTACCAATACTGTCGACGACAGTAACAACAAAATAACACTACAAGAAGAAGAAGAAGAAGAAGAAGAAGAAGAAGAAGAAGAAGAAGAAGAAGAAGAAGAAGAAGAATATAATCAGAAACATAACTCGTTCGGAAAGTGGTGAGCAAAGTTGCATTTTAGACCCCCTCCCTCATGTTAAAGACCCTCAATATCAAAATCTGTCAGTTTCATAGCAACAACTCCAGGCTGATCCTAACCCTAGCCCTTTCCAGATAATGGCAGAGGCTTATCGGTGAATAATGTTCTCGCAAAAAAATTAGGGGGTGGTGGGGGGAGGGGTATGTACAAGATAGCCAACTGCTGATATCACCATCACCACCAACAATACCAACATTAACAACGACTACAACAACAGCACAACCACAAACCACTCCAACTCACCCCAGAAAGTGCTGGCACCACTAAATCAAACCCGCAGAATCAAATCGATAAGCACTGTACCGCTTGATCCGTATCCAAACAACCCCAGTCTGTCACGAGGTTTTTATTTTATTCTTTCTCTCTTTCTGTTCGTCCAAATCTCTCTCTCTGTCTCTCTCTTCAGTGCTTTTTCAAATTCAACGAAGAACCGGCCGTGCAGAAGAATATCAAACTAATCAACTAATTAATCAAAAATGACTCAGAAACAAGAACACAAGCCACCATCGAAGACGAAGTAATAAAGCAGAAGAACAAGGAAAAGGAGCGAAATGATGTCTAAAGAAAAAAGCGCAGTCCCTAGCAGCCAACACGAAGTCTAGAAGCAGCGGCCGTACACATTACAGCCGTGTGGTTGTTAGGCCACTGACGGGGAACGCAAGCCCTCATCGATGTCGTCGTCGTGGTCGTTGGCGCTGGCGGCGGCTGCTGTTGGCTGGCGATGGCACTGCCGCCGGCTTGAAGTAGGTTGCTTAAGCGTGGCGTTCCGAAAGAACGCTTCATGGAAGAGCAAAGTTGCCAAGTGTTGCTCCTCCTCGTTGCGAGCGCTTTGAAATGTTCTGCAACATCTTTTGGAGGTTCTTTGCTGCAGAAAACTGATATAGCAGCGTGTGTGTGTTTTGTTGTTGTGAGCAAATGAATGAGATTTTAACACACTTTAGAAATCTTGCGTTTTTGTGAAAGACTGTTTTTGTTCTTTCATTCTCATTGTATTTTTTCAATTATCTATTGACTCATAATGTCGTAATGGTCTAAATGTCTGATCTTTTTCAGATTGTCGTGAAGTCTATTACGGCAGTCAATTCAATTATTTCTAATTATTAGGAAGGATGAAAGAAAAAAGATGGCTCGCTAATCGCAAAAGCATTTCACTCGTTTTTAAAGACCCACCACGTCACGTGTCAAAATCACGGTTTTCACGTGTTTCCCTCTTATAGCTACTAAGAAATCTTAAGAAATCTTCCTAGCATAAGAGGGAATGTGACACGTGACGTGGGGGGTCTTTAAGGACAAAAGTTCGCCGTTCAATTATCCTCTACACATTGACTAGACGATACTCAATGGTGACTGTGCTCTCTCTATGGAAGGAAACACACTGATGAAGAGCGGACAAACATGTAGATTGGTCACTCCCGCATAATTACCACCCTCACTCTCAATGTCTGCTTCTTCCAGTTTTTAAAAAACATTCCAAGGCTGATCCTAGCCCCACCTCTTTCCAAATAATGACAGAACGTTGCTTCTCGTTGAAACTTTTCATAGTGAAAATTTGAGACCGGGCGACGATGTATTCCGACGCTTAATAAGTCGCACAGAACGTTACGATCGAAGCAACCCGTCCCCTGATGATGGCGTGGCAGTAGCATGAGAGAAGAACAAAAATAGGGGAAGTAATAGAAGCAAGGGAGTGCTTGCTTGCTTAGAGTGGGGTGTTGTGGGGAGAGAAAGAAAAAAACAACTCGCTAACTGATAAGAAAACGGTGACATGGTGGTGTTAATAGCGAATTTCTGTTTGCTGGTTATTATGATATTATTAAGTCTTCGTCTTTCATGGAGACAGTCTGTGTTTGTCTGTGTCATTGATCTGTCTTTGTCGTTTTACCCTAGTTTTTCTTCACCTTTGTCATTGATCTGTCTTTGTCGTTTTACCCTTGTTGTTCTTCACCTTTGTCATTGATCTGTCTTTGTCGTTTTACCCTTGTTTTTCTTCACCTTTGTCATTGATCCGTCTTTGTCGTTTTACCCTTGTTCTTCACCTTTGTCATTGATCTGTCTTTGTCGTCGTTTTACCCTTTGTCCCTGTTCTTCACCTTTGTCACCTTTTTTCTTCACCTTTGTCATTGATCTGTTTGTCGTTTTACCCTTGTTGTTCATTTGTCATTGATCTGTCTTTGTCGTTTTACCCTTGTTCTTCACCTTTGTCATTGATCTGTCTTTGTCGTTTTACCCTTGTTCTTCACCTTTGTCATTGATCTGTCTTTGTCGTTTTACCCTTGTTCTTCACCTTTGTCATTGATCTGTCTTTGTCGTTTTACCCTTGTTCTTCACCTTTGTCATTGATCTGTCTTTGTCGTTTTACCCTTGTTGTTCTTCACCTTTGTCATTGATCTGTCTTTGTCGTTTTACCCTTGTTCTTCACCTTTGTCATTGATCTGTCTTTGTCGTTTTACCCTTGTTTTTCTTCACCTTTGTCATTGATCTGTCTTTGTCGTTTTACCCTTGTTGTTCTTCACCTTTGTCATTGATCTGTCTTTGTCGTTTTACCCTTGTTTTTCTTCACCTTTGTCATTGATCTGTCTTTGTCGTTTTACCCTTGTTCTTCACCTTTGTCATTGATCTGTCTTTGTCGTTTTACCCTTGTTCTTCACCTTTGTCATTGATCTGTCTTTGTCGTTTTACCCTTGTTCTTCACCTTTGTCATTGATCTGTCTTTGTCGTTTTACCCTTGTTGTTCTTCACCTTTGTCATTGATCTGTCTTTGTCGTTTTACCCTTGTTCTTCACCTTTGTCATTGATCTGTCTTTGTCGTTTTACCCTTGTTGTTCTTCACCTTTGTCATTGATCTGTCTTTGTCGTTTTACCCTTGTTGTTCTTCACCTTTGTCATTGATCTGTCTTTGTCGTTTTACCCTTGTTCTTCACCTTTGTCATTGATCTGTCTTTGTCGTTTTACCCTTGTTGTTCTTCACCTTTGTCATTGATCCGTCTTTGTCGTTTTACCCTTGTTTTTCTTCACCTTTGTCATTGATCTGTCTTTGTCGTTTTACCCTTGTTTTTCTTCACCTTTGTCATTGATCTGTCTTTGTCGTTTTACCCTTGTTCTTCACCTTTGTCATTGATCTGTCTTTGTCGTTTTACCCTTGTTGTTCTTCACCTTTGTCATTGATCTGTCTTTGTCGTTTTACCCTTGTTGTTCTTCACCTTTGTCATTGATCTGTCTTTGTCGTTTTACCCTTGTTCTTCACCTTTGTCATTGATCTGTCTTTGTCGTTTTACCCTTGTTGTTCTTCACCTTTGTCATTGATCTGTCTTTGTCGTTTTACCCTTGTTCTTCACCTTTGTCATTGATCTGTCTTTGTCGTTTTACCCTTGTTGTTCACCTTTGTCATTGATCTGTCTTTGTCGTTTTACCCTTGTTGTTCTTCACCTTTGTCATTGATCTGTCTTTGTCGTTTTACCCTTGTTCTTCACCTTTGTCATTGATCTGTCTTTGTCGTTTTACCCTTGTTGTTCTTCACCTTTGCTTGTGTCATTGATCTGTCTTTGTCGTTTTACCCTTGTTCTTCACCTTTGTCATTGATCTGTCTTTGTCGTTTTACCCTTGTTGTTCTTCACCTTTGTCATTGATCTGTCTTTGTCGTTTTACCCTTGTTGTTCTTCACCTTTGTCATTGATCTGTCTTTGTCGTTTTACCC
The DNA here is from genome assembly GCA_017654935.2 of Phymorhynchus buccinoides. Lineage (NCBI taxonomy): Eukaryota > Metazoa > Mollusca > Gastropoda > Neogastropoda > Raphitomidae > Phymorhynchus > Phymorhynchus buccinoides. The sequence goes on along the minus strand of CM065708.1, from coordinate 1,403,192 downwards.
TTGTTGTTCTTCACCTTTGTCATTGATCTGTCTTTGTCGTTTTACCCTTGTTCTTCACCTTTGTCATTGATCTGTCTTTGTCGTTTTACCCTTGTTGTTCTTCACCTTTGTCATTGATCTGTCTTTGTCGTTTTACCCTTGTTCTTCACCTTTGTCATTGATCTGTCTTTGTCGTTTTACCCTTGTTCTTCACCTTTGTCATTGATCTGTCTTTGTCGTTTTACCCTTGTTCTTCACCTTTGTCATTGATCTGTCTTTGTCGTTTTACCCTTGTTCTTCACCTTTGTCATTGATCTGTCTTTGTCGTTTTACCCTTGTTGTTCTTCACCTTTGTCATTGATCTGTCTTTGTCGTTTTACCCTTGTTCTTCACCTTTGTCATTGATCTGTCTTTGTCGTTTTACCCTTGTTCTTCACCTTTGTCATTGATCTGTCTTTGTCGTTTTACCCTTGTTGTTCACCTTTGTCATTGATCTGTCTTTGTCGTTTTACCCTTGTTGTTCACCTTTGTCATTGATCTGTCTTTGTCGTTTTACCCTTGTTGTTCTTCACCTTTGTTTGTGTCATTGATCTGTCTTTGTCGTTTTACCCTTGTTGTTCTTCACCTTTGTCATTGATCTGTCTTTGTCGTTTTACCCTTGTTGTTCTTCACCTTTGTCATTGATCTGTCTTTGTCGTTTTACCCTTGTTCTTCACCTTTGTCATTGATCTGTCTTTGTCGTTTTACCCTTGTTGTTCTTCACCTTTGTCATTGATCTGTCTTTGTCGTTTTACCCTTGTTGTTCTTCACCTTTGTCATTGATCTGTCTTTGTCGTTTTACCCTTGTTGTTCTTCACCTTTGTCATTGATCTGTCTTTGTCGTTTTACCCTTGTTGTTCTTCACCTTTGTCATTGATCTGTCTTTGTCGTTTTACCCTTGTTTGATTCTTCACCTTTGTTCTTCACCTTTGTCATTGATCTGTCTTTGTCGTTTTACCCTTGTTGTTCTTCACCTTTGTCATTGATCTGTCTTTGTCGTTTTACCCTTGTTCTTCACCTTTGTCATTGATCTGTCTTTGTCGTTTTACCCTTGTTGTTCTTCACCTTTGTCATTGATCTGTCTTTGTCGTTTTACCCTTGTTCTTCACCTTTGTCATTGATCTGTCTTTGTCGTTTTACCCTTGTTCTTCACCTTTGTCATTGATCTGTCTTTGTCGTTTTACCCTTGTTCTTCACCTTTGTCATTGATCTGTCTTTGTCGTTTTACCCTTGTTCTTCACCTTTGTCATTGATCTGTCTTTGTCGTTTTACCCTTGTTCTTCACCTTTGTCATTGATCTGTCTTTGTCGTTTTACCCTTGTTCTTCACCTTTGTCATTGATCTGTCTTTGTCGTTTTACCCTTGTTCTTCACCTTTGTCATTGATCTGTCTTTGTCGTTTTACCCTTGTTGTTCTTCACCTCTTTGTCGTTTTACCCTTGTTGTTCTTCATTTGTCATTGATCTGTCTTTGTCGTTTTACCCTTGTTGTTCTTCACCTTTGTCATTGATCTGTCTTTGTCGTTTTACCCTTGTTGTTCTTCACCTTTGTCATTGATCTGTCTTTGTCGTTTTACCCTTGTTGTTCTTCACCTTTGTCATTGATCTGTCTTTGTCGTTTTACCCTTGTTGTTCTTCACCTTTGTCATTGATCTGTCTTTGTCGTTTTACCCTTGTTGTTCTTCACCTTTGTCATTGATCTGTCTTTGTCGTTTTACCCTTGTTGTTCTTCACCTTTGTCATTGATCTGTCTTTGTCGTTTTACCCTTGTTGTTCTTCACCTTTGTTTGTGTCATTGATCTGTCTTTGTCGCTTTACCCTTGTTGTTCTTCACCTTTGTCATTGATCTGTCTTTGTCGTTTTACCCTTGTTGTTCTTCACCTTTGTCATTGATCTGTCATTGATCTGTCTTTGTCGTTTTACCCTTGTTTTTCTTCACCTTTGTTCTTCACCTTTGTCATTGATCTGTCTTTGTCGTTTTACCCTTGTTGTTCTTCACCTTTGTTTGTGTCATTGATCTGTCTTTGTCGTTTTACCCTTGTTGTTCTTCACCTTTGTTTGTGTCATTGATCTGTCTTTGTCGTTTTACCCTTGTTGTCTTCTTCACCTTTGTTCACCTGTGTCATTGATCTGTCTTTGTCGTTTTACCCTTGTTGTTCTTCACCTTTGTCATTGATCTGTCTTTGTCGTTTTACCCTTGTTGTTCTTCACCTTTGTCATTGATCTGTCTTTGTCGTTTTACCCTTGTTGTTCTTCACCTTTGTCATTGATCTGTCTTTGTCGTTTTACCCTTGTTGTTCTTCACCTTTGTCATTGATCTGTCTTTGTCGTTTTACCCTTGTTTGTTCTTCACCTTTGTTTGTGTCATTGATCCGTCTTTGTCGTTTTACCCTTGTTTTTCTTCACCTTTGTTTGTGTCATTGATCTGTCTTTGTCGTTTTACCCTTGTTGTTCTTCACCTTTGTCATTGATCTGTCTTTGTCGTTTTACCCTTGTTGTTCTTCACCTTTGTTTGTGTCATTGATCTGTCTTTGTCGTTTTACCCTTGTTGTTCTTCACCTTTGTTTGTGTCATTGATCTGTCTTTGTCGTTTTACCCTTGTTGTTCTTCACCTTTGTTTGTGTCATTGATCTGTCTTTGTCGTTTTACCCTTGTTTTTCTTCACCTTTGTTTGTGTCATTGATCTGTCTTTGTCGTTTTACCCTTGTTGTTCTTCACCTTTGTTTGATCTGTCTTTGTCATTGATCTTCACCTTTGTCTTTGATCGTTTTGTCCCTTGTTGTTCTTCACCTTTGTTCTTCACCTTTGTCATTGATCTGTCTTTGTCGTTTTACCCTTGTTGTTCTTCACCTTTGTCATTGATCTGTCTTTGTCGTTTTACCCTTGTTGTTCTTCACCTTTGTTTGTGTCATTGATCTGTCTTTGTCGTTTTACCCTTGTTGTTCTTCACCTTTGTTTTTGTCATTGATCTGTCTTTGTCGTTTTACCCTTGTTTTTCTTCACCTTTGTTGTTCTTCACCTTTGTCATTGATCTGTCTTTGTCGTTTTACCCTTGTTGTTCTTCACCTTTGTTTGTGTCATTGATCTGTCTTTGTCGTTTTACCCTTGTTTTTCTTCACCTTTGTCATTGATCTGTCTTTGTCGTTTTACCCTTGTTTTTCTTCACCTTTGTTTGTGTCATTGATCTGTCTTTGTCGTTTTACCCTTGTTGTTCTTCACCTTTGTCATTGATCTGTCATTGATCTGTCTTTGTCGTTTTACCCTTGTTGTTCTTCACCTTTGTTCATTGTCATTGATGTCTTTGTCGTTTTACCCTTGTTTTTCTTCACCTTTGTTTGTGTCATTGATCTGTCTTTGTCGTTTTACCCTTGTTGTTCTTCACCTTTGTTTGTGTCATTGATCTTCACCTTTGTCATTGATCTGTCTTTGTCGTTTTACCCTTGTTGTTTCTTCACCTTTGTTTGTGTCATTGATCTGTCTTTGTCGTTTTACCCTTGTTGTTCTTCACCTTTGTTTGTGTCATTGATCTGTCTTTGTCGTTTTACCCTTGTTGTTCTTCACCTTTTGTTCTTCACCTTTGTCATTGATCCTTTGTCGTTTTACCCTTGTTGTTCTTCACCTTTGTCATTGATCTGTCTTTGTCGTTTTACCCTTGTTGTTCTTCACCTTTGTGTCATTGATCTGTCTTTGTCGTTTTACCCTTGTTGTTCTTCACCTTTGTTTGTGTCATTGATCTGTCTTTGTCGTTTTACCCTTGTTGTTCTTCACCTTTGTTTGTGTCATTGATCTGTCTTTGTCGTTTTACCCTTGTTGTTCTTCACCTTTGTTTGTGTCATTGATCCGTCTTTGTCGTTTTACCCTTGTTTTTCTTCACCTTTGTTTGTGATCTGTCTTTGTCGTTTTACCCTTGTTGTTCTTCACCTTTGTCATTGATCCGTCTTTGTCGTTTTACCCTTGTTTTTCTTCACCTTTGTTTGTGTCATTGATCTGTCTTTGTCGTTTTACCCTTGTTTTTCTTCACCTTTGTTTGTGTTTGTCGCCTTCTGCACTCATTCTTTGCACTATGCCTTTGATTTCCTCTCTCTCTCTCTCTCTCTCCATTCATTTCATTCAATATTACCATTCTATGTTTTGATGAAGCTGAAATTAGAAAACAAGTTCTTTTTCCACTAGGGCTACTTTACATGTTCTCATGGCCATAGGCCTACATATTATTCCATATGCAGACTAATTTTCAATTCAGAAATTAGATTAAAAGAATAGTTGCTATATATTTTAGTTTCGTGTCGTGGCATAGCCCATTTATAATTTCCATTATGAACATGAAATGATAAATGTTTTCAAAATGAATGAATCAATACATGTGAAAAAGATAGGCATGGGTACTAATTTAATTTTATTGTGCGCCTAGAATAAAATGTTAAATGAGTTTGGGCGGTGTTGTAGATGGTTGAGAAATGTAGAAGAGTGGACATGAATAGTTGAGGGGGTGGAGTTAAAGCAGCCATCAGTTTTCCATCAACACTCCTCATAGGCCTGTCCCCCATCCACCAACCCGACAAATGCATGCCGCAGCCTACCTACTACCATCGTGCAGGGATGTATGTACTGTACATCCCTGCATCGTGCCTGTCCCCCATCCACCAACCCGACAAATGCATGCCGCAGCCTACCTACTACCATCGTGCAGGGATGTATCTACTGTACATCCCTGCATCGTGCCTGTCCCCCATCCACCAACCCGACAAATGCATGCCGCAGCCTACCTACTACCATCGTGCAGGGATGTATCTACTGTACATCCCTGCATCGTGCCTGTCCCCCATCCACCAACCCGACAAATGCATGCCGCAGCCTACCTACTACCATCGTGCAGGGATGTATGTACTGTACATCCCTGCATCGTGCCTGTCCCCCATCCACCAACCCGACAAATGCATGCCGCAGCCTACCTACTACCATCGTGCAGGGATGTATCTACTGTACATCCCTGCATCGTGCCTGTCCCCCATCCACCAACCCGACAAATGCATGCCGCAGCCTACCTACTACCATCGGCATCGTGCAGGGATGTATGTACTGTACATCCCTGCATCGTGCAAGACAAACTACCGGAAGTTTTCATTCTTTCCGAGGGCTGTGGCAGAATGGAACTGTCTTCCATCTGAGGCAACAACATCAGCCTCAGTGGAGGAATTCAAAGCCCGGATCTAACCCCTCCTCCTCCTCCCCCCCCCCCCCTCCCCCAGTCCCAAACCAAACCCATCCTTCCCTGCTCCCCCCCCCCTCCCCAATCGCTCGCCCCGCCCCTCCCTTCCTTGTCCCCGTGTAGCTGACCATCTGGGCAGCCAGTCATATTTGGATTCAATATTTACGGAAGCCCCCTATTATGATAGCATCAAAATCTTCAAAATGTTGAAGTGGGATGCTCAACTGAAACAAGAAGCAGAAGCACATGGGCAGCAAACTCGTTATTTTACCAACCTGTTTCAGATGCCCGGACGTTGACACGAATTGTCGAATGCATGATGCACATTGTGTTGCCAAGGAATGAAAAGTTTTGTGGAAAACAGTTCGAAATCTTTCGGGTTTAAACACCGACAGATTTCCAGTCTTAACAGTTGACACCGTTACATTTTGTTGTCATAGTTTGAAGAAAACAGTTTGGGTTTTTTAAATGCAAAAGCTTGGTTTCATTCTTCCTTAATGTCGTCTGCTAAAATCTAACCAATCAAATATATGTGCAGTCAGTACGCTTAATAAATTATAGCCAGTGATTGGCTACTATGTGATTAAAACTATCGTCTGCAACAAACTAGCCAATCACAAAACGCGTCTATTGTCAAGATCCTGACGTTGCAGTGGTAGGCATATTGCGATTGGTAAGTTTGCATAGTTTGTTTATGTCTTGTTTTTTAAATAGTTTCCATGACGACTGATTTAATTACTCGTCACCCTCCACTGTTTCCTTTTTTTTTTATTATCGCATACTCTATAATTATAGTAGGTGAATCAAGTAGCTTTCTTTCAACCCCCCCCCCCCCCCCCCCTTTTTAGCAATAGTTTTCAAAAGTTAGATGAACTTTAATTTGATTGATCATTCGGAGACTGTTTATAAAGAGTGGGCTAATGGCCTAATCCTTTATTTGTTCTAGTGTGCGTGCAAAATTAATGCACGTGTGATGTATTTGATATTATACATGGTGGAAGACAATTTACTATGTGTGTTTGAACAATGCCAATGGACAATAAAGAAACGTATGACTATTTAGTATTTAGCTGGTTGCTTAGCCAGCTTTCAAACATAATTATATTTAAGATGGAGCTGTGAATTCACGAGTTCCACCAGATAGGAGTGAAGAGCTAGGGAGCAAACAGAGCAGAAATAGAGTACACAGAGGAGAAATAGGAGCAAACAGAGCAGAAATAGAGTACACAGAGGAGAAATAGGAGCAAGCAGAGCAGAAATAGAGTACACAGAGGAGAAATAGGAGCAAACAGAGCAGAAATAGAGTACACAGAGGAGAAATAGGAGCAAACAGAGCAGAAATAGAGTACACAGAGGAGAAATAGAGTACACACAGCAGGTACTTTTATGTATACCTGTTAGATTTAAACACAATTGGAAATCTGTTTAACGTCCTCCGGTCTGGAACAGACACATATGGGGCATTAGTAGATATAAAGATGTGGGAACGATCCTGGAGGCAATGCCCGGAGGCAGTGCAATACCAGTAAAGTCCAAAAGTTTTAACAATACAGATATAATTTTTTTAAACACAAATGTTGCCATTGGTTGCACTATCAATAACATGTAAACATTTTGGCCGTAAAAATTAATCTTATTTCATTTTCGGTCGCTTTCAAATTACTACTTCTTCTTCAATCGATCAGTTTCCTGTCAATTATGAGTGCAGATGCGTCACGCTGCCGTTATGTGCCTACAGACCTGTTTACTCTATTTTCGAGTAGTATTCTACTCAATTTGGACCTCTACTACTCTTCAAAATTGATGATTAATGCTCTTTAATTCTTAATTGTGACTCATTTTCAGTGAACAGTGTTTGGTGGTTTTAATGAATAGGACTGCACATTTTACACCAAAACTACTCCTTTCAGCTATCCAGACTATGCTACTCAAGACTTGTGTAGGGGGTAACCAGGTCTGCGCGGCCTAATTTAGAAACAGTTTGGCCCAGCAAGTCAGATTTCGGCTGGAGGAAATTGTTTCTTGAAAAAAGGCTGGAGAATGTATCGGTAAAGCAGAAAGATAGTAGTTGACAGTAAGCAAAGGGAAAAGGCAGAGCCAAATTAGAGGAAGCTACAAACACAGAACTTCCAGAAGGTGGGGGAACTATTTATACAAGACTCCATGGTATCCCCACAGGGAGGGGAGGCGGTTAGAATTGCACGTGTCACCATACCTCTCTCTGCCATCAGTGCCAGCACACACATTGCTTTTTCTGCTGTCCCATCTTCTGGGCCGTACAGTGGCGTTGCTCCCACGCCGCTCATTCGAATCCCAACTCACAGTCACACCTCGCTTTGTCAGGTCTCAGAATCCAAAACCAGCAGTCCAAGGGTAGCTAATCTATGTTAGGCCGTCAGGAGGCAACCAACCGAGGAGACACTGCACTGCTGCCGAGTCACTTCAGTGGAGCCTGTTCTGAGCCAACAGCAGACTTTTATTTTGTCGGACCGTGGATGCATGGGTGATCCTGGGAAATTTCAAAAATCCTGCAAGGGGGCGGCCCTGGCGGAGAGCAGGAGCAGCACACACACTTACTGCTCTTTTTTCACCCCTCTAGACTAGTACAAGTGCTACATTCCTTTGAATATAGCAAACGTTGATATAGGCCCTTTTTATTGTACAAGTTTGTGTGTGTGTGTGTGTGTGTGCGTGTGCGTGTGTGTGTGTGTAAGAAAATCGTTGTTTCACACATTCTCATAATCCGATGACGCTGGCTCTGGGCAATTTAAAAATCCTGCAATTCAGGACATCCTGAAAGAAGGAGCCTCCATGTAGAGGAGAAGATGGCCAACCCTGAAGACTCGTTCTATCAGCTTTTCCCATCCTAATTTCCTGAACTGCATCACCCACGGATTCACCACACACACCATCACAAGACAGCACACAATAGTTTGGTAAAATTTCAATGGTGCTTTTTTTTTTGTCCTTTTCAATTTCTATCCACACAGCATTTTCGAAACAAACAAAAAATGTCAAGTTCCTTTCAGTCAGTTTTACATCTGATCTACAAAGCATTTTAACCCTTTCACTGTCGATGTTGCATTCCTGTACCACACCGATTCAACACCCATGTCACAAAAAGGCATGAAATTAGGATCCGTTAGCCAACGACCTTATTTTGATAATTTTAGGAGATAAGGATAGGCCTTGTTTGACGCGTGTCACAGGGGGATTCACAGTATTACAGACGCCAACTTTTCTGTGCCCACACAAGTTTGACAGAAATGTTTGGCTGAAAAATGTCTGGTGGTGAAAGGGTTAAAACAAATGTTTGCATTTTGTTGGTTTTCTTCTTTTATTAGGAACTTTACACACATTTTAAAACAAATAAATAGTTTGCAATGTTCACAAAATGTTATTACATGTCAACGATGGTAATTCTTAGCAAGAAATTAGACGCTTTGCTTTGGCTACAACCGACTGAAGATACATAACACAAGCATTTTTAATAAACCGCCCCGCACACCCGCCCTTTTCACATCAGAGTTCAAGTCAATCCATCAACACAATCGCAAATTCATACATCTCCACTCTAACCCACTCACTCACAGAAATTCTAAAAAAACACTCACTCTACACACTACATACATCTAAAAGCACACACACATCCAACCAATCACATTAAACACACATCCAACCAATCACATTAAACACACATCCAACCAATCACATTAAACACACATCCAACCAATCACATTAAACACACATCCAACCAATCACATTCATAAAATTTCGGCAAAAAAGGGTGCTATAACATCCCACAATTTCAACAAAACTGCGCACATCCAAACATCCATTTTCCCTTTAAAAAGAATCGGCACAAAAGGTTACAGCCGACAATTTTGACGAAACAATCACCCATCCAACCACTCAATTTCTCTTTAAAAAGAATCGGCTGAAAGGAGCGACGAGCCGGCGATTTTTAACGAAACGTGCCTCACATCAAACTACTTGTTTTCCATAAATTAAAAAAATCAACCGAAAGGAGTCACAGCCGACAATTTCAAGAAACCACACATCCTTCCACTCATTTCTCTGTTAAAAAGAATGATCAGAAAACCAGTTATATATCGTCAAAGCCTATGGTTTCTCAGTGGAAAATAAAGAGGGGAGAAAACCCAATGTCAACTAAGGAACAGCTTCGGCAAGCGACGAGTCGACTGATCTACTTCACGGCACAATCTTTCTCACACGCTGGATCTGGTCGCATGCTGGAAAAATCATCATCGTCATTGCCTCCGAAACGTTTGTTCCCCAACAGGCAAGAGAGGGGGGAGAGAGGAAGAGAGGGGGTGGGTGGTGAGGAGAGGGAGGGTAGTGTGGGGGTCGGGGAAAGGTCAAGGGGAGGCTAGTCCCTGGCCGAGGTTATACGGTGGTGCTGGTGCCTCGCCGACCTTGACCTTGACCTTGAACTGTGGGTCGTGCATATTCCACAAAGTCGTCGATCAGAACGGGCCAGGCTCCTGACAACAACAACAACATGAACATGGCTGGATTGAAAGGAAGCCATTTTGATGCAGTACTTATGAACACACACATTGCTTTGTTGCTCCACCAAATTCACTACAACACGGCCTAGACAGCTGTTAAACAGTCCAAGGAAGGTAATTGAATAAGTAAATGTATTTTGCCTTCTAACAGTAAGTTCCCTTGAATGACACTACAGTGGAACCTCCCTTAGAAGACTCCCTCCCACATAAGACCTGCTTCTCCGAGACATTGCCCTTCTTTGTAAGCGTTAAAATTACCTCCCTTATAAGACCTCATTTTGGATGATTTTTGGAGGTCGGATAAGGGAGGTTCCACTGTATTGCTATGTGTACCATATTTGACGGACTATAAGGCAATACTTTTTTCCTAGACTGAGACCCCTGCGCCTTATAATATTACTGATAATATAGTAAGACACTGTATTAACAAAATCTAAGTTTGTGTAAAACTTGGGGGGTGCACCTTATAATAATGTGACTGATATAGTAAGAAACTGTATTAACAAAATCTGAATTTTGTGTAAACTTTCGGGGGTGCGTCTTTGTGACTGATAATATAGCAAGAAACTGTATTAACAAAATCTGAATTTTGTGTAAACTTTCGGGGGTGCGTCTTTGTGACTGATAATATAGCAAGAAACTGTATTAACAAAATCTAAATTTTGTGCCAAATTTCGGGGGTGCGTCTTATAATCAGCCTTGTAGTGTGTAAAATAAATTGGAATTTCCAGCGACAATCTTCTGCCATCCTGCCCTGAACAGATTAACAGTGACGACAATCTTCTGCCATCCTGCCCTGAACAGATTAACAGTGACGACAATCTTCTGTCATCCTGCCCTGAATAGATTAACAGTGACGGCAGTCAGCTGCTATGTCTCCATAGATTGAGTTGAATATGGATGCAGGCATCAGAATTGTCTTATGTCCAATCCTCTGAAAACTGGTACAAAGGCTACCAAGGCCCCACACTCTGAAATCAGTTCCCAACATGACCCAAAACGCTTAATCTTAAGTTAATGCAGCGATAAATCACTTCAAAATGCTATTTAAGGTGGCACATTGCGCTTTTTGAGGGCAATTTATGTTCATTTTTGTTTCTCAGGATCTAATGAAGATATCTACATGAAATGTTGCCCACTGATGAAAAACATGACCCTGACCATACATGCCAAATGTGAAGACTGTGTGAAGGCATTATGAAAGTATGGAGTCCATCCAAAAAACATCCACACAAAATCTTAGCCCCTCAACAGCGCTGGATTCAAGCACTGCATGGTGATGCTGATCATTTGTTACTTTCCTAAGACATCATAGAGTGCAATGGGCATAAAATTAGCATGTCTGAGTTGTTAACTCGCGATCTTTGTCTCACCAAACAATAGATAGTAAGAAATTCACAGGATCTCGTTTGAGACAGAACCCGAATTAACAACTCAGACATGCTAATTTTATGCCCATTGCACTCTTTGATGTCTTAGGAAAGTGGACAAATGATCAGCATCACCCTGCAGTGCTTGAATCCAGCGCTGTTGAGGGCCTAAGATTTTGTGTGAATTCTTTTTTGGATGGACTCCATACTTTCATAATGCCTTCAGTCTTCAAATTTGGCATGTATTCTCAAGGTCATGTTCTGTCTCGGTGGGCAAAATTTCATGCAAACTTTATTAAATCCTGAGAAGAAAAAAAATTGCCCCCCAAAAGCGGTGTGCTACCTTAACAGAAAAGAGAACACTCAATAGAAAGACAAAACCTCTGAGGGTAAAAGCCAATCCTGTGTCGGAAATCCTTAATCCTCTGAAATGTGTAGATCCTCTGACAATTCGGATGTGTGTGGATGTGTACAGTGCATCAGTGTTTATACCTTTTTCATCATAGCTGCTCATATCGTCGTTGATCTGAATGCAGAAGTCATATTGTATATTAAAGTTATATTTTATTAATGTCAGATGTGTTATATTGTCGTTGATCTGAGTGCAGATGTGTTATATTGTATCATCCATTATATTTTAATACCTTCTTCATCGTAGTTGCTCATATCGTCGATCTGAATGCAGATGCGTTATATTGTATCATCCATTATATTTTAATACCTTCTTCGTCGTAGTTGCTCATATCCTCGTTGATCTGAATGCAGATGTGTTATATTGTAGCATCCATTATATTTAATACCTTCTTCATCGTAGTTGCTCATATCGTCGTTGATCTGAATGCAGATGTGTTATATTGTAGCATCCATTATATTTAATACCTTCTTCATCGTAGTTGCTCATATCGTTGATCTGAATGCAGATGTGTTATATTGTATCATCCATTATATTTAATACCTTCTTCGTCGTAGTTGCTCATATCCTCGTTGATCTGAGTGCAGATGCGTTATATTGTATCATCCATTATATTTAATACCTTCTTCGTCGTAGTTACTCATATCCTCGATCTGAATGCAGATGTGCTATATTGTAGCATCCATTATATTTTAATACCTTCTTCGTCGTAGTTGCTCATGTCCTCGTTGATCTGAATGCAGAAGTCCAACAACAGATTCCACGTGTCTTTAGGGATCGACCGCTTGTGGTTTTCCTGCAGCCAAAATACAAACAGGGGAGACAAGTGAGAAACTGCAATACAATGCAACGTGGTACAATATCACAAAGAACCACAACATTAAAGCACACACACATCAAACCCTTCTTCGCATCGTTTGTCTTGAAAGTTCCTTGAGAATCAATGGCTTGTGTGGGTGTTTTTCTCTGCAGTCAATACACACACGGGGAGAAACGATAAACTATCCAGTGTTACTTTTGACGCACATATGTGTGTCACTGACGCTCATAACTGCCATCTTATAACCGAGCTTCAGACCAGTGTGTCAATAAATAATAATAATAATAATAATAATTAGCATTTATAGCGCCTAATCTTAAAAAAGCCCTAAGCGCTTACAATAATAAATGAATAAACCAGCAAGCAATATAAATAAATAAACGACAAAGATATATTATGCACACGCACGCGCATGCACTAAACACACACACGCACGAATGCACTACACGCATACACACACACACGCACAAACAACACACAAACACATGCGGATGGAAGGGGCCCAGCACTTTGAAAAGAAATATAGCAGGCTATGATTTGAACAGAGTAGTTTTGAGAGAAGACTTAAATGAAGAAAGGGAGTTATAAATCATAGCAAAACTTCAACTGATGTACAGTTTTAAGAGAAAGGTTAAAAAAAAGAAAGAAGTAAAAACCTCCCAATACATGCAGGTGACCCTAAAACCTCCTAATACATGCAGGTGACCCTAAAACCTCCTAATACATGCAGGTGACCCTAAAACCTCCTAATACATGCAGGTGACCCTCTAAAAGCCTAGGGAAGAACAGGTACATAGGGGACATTTCTATATGTACAGATAGTGGGTTGATCCTGGAGGTACCGCAATACCAGGTCAACCCAGTAGTTTTGTGTGAAATACATATGAATATTTGAAAAACAAAATCTAGAGACCCAGGGAGAAAGGTGGCAGAGTGGTTAAGACGTTCGCCTGCCAAATGTAATGCGTGACTGCAGCGTGAGTGACCCGGGTTTGAATCCCGGCCTCGCTTTCTTTCTTTCTAGTTTGACAAGAAAATTGAACTGAATGTCGAGTCCTTCGGATGAGGACTTAAAGCTAGTCTGACCCGTGCGCTTTACGCACGTAAAAATCCCACGGCAGTTGAAAGTCGGTAAGAGCAGGGAGAAACCCTGCTGCCTGGTATGGCCAAATTGATAGCTAGGTTTTCCAAGTGTGCCCACACCCCCTCCTCACCCTGTGCCCCCCACAATTTAAAAAAAAAATTGGGTAGGCGCTGCACTTGGGGGAGAGCAGCCCGAATTTCACAGACATAACTCTCTGTGACTAGAATATACCAACAACAACAAAATGTCACATGCTGGCTCCGACAGCTTAGTTTTGAAGATAGACGTAACTCACTGGGGACTGGCCCATTTGCTTCCCTTGTTCTGTGGGGAATGGGCGTTACTAGGTTAGGGAAAAAAGTCACCAAAAATAAGTTATGAAGAGTTAGGCATCAATATTTTCAGGAAAGATTAGCAACACCATGCACTAAACGGTCGTAAAATATCACATTCCATACCTTCGTTGTTTGCTTCCTATTGACGAAAACAACCAACACACAGGAAAAATAATAATTTCACATTCCGATCTTTGACCCCTCCCTACAGCCAAACCTGAAAGTAAAGTCTGCAGTGATTGGTTGATTTCAAGAGAGGCAAGGTCAACGCAAACTGAAAGTAGGCTATGACGTAGCGCTTGAAAGCTGGTTACACACCATAAATCAAAACATCTTGAAAACTCTCATGAGCTGGATCTGGCTCATTAATTTTAAATAGTCGTGCAAGCCATGAGCTGGACCAGCT
>CM065708.1:1324008-1386508 GCA_017654935.2 Phymorhynchus buccinoides | reverse complement strand
TAAATTTTGGCTGAGGAATGGCTAGCGTTGAAAGGGTTAAGACCTACTTCTCTGAGACATTGCCCTTCTTTGTAAGTATTAAAGTTACCTCCCTTATACAACCCCCTCCCATTAAGACCTTATTTTAGATGATTTTTCAAGGTGTTAAAACGGAGGTTCCACTGTATGTATTTTAAATGAACATGATTTTTATTTCAGAAAGCGCCGACCAGGCTTGCTGCTCTTCACCATGCTATATAACTGGCCATCCTCAATCCTTTTGGCCGAGCTAGTGGGGATGTACCCTGGGCAAGGCATCTCCACTGGGCAAGGCATCACCACAAGTCTAGCCCAGCACTCCACAATAGCAGCTGCCATGTCTGCTATCTGACAGTCAAAGCTGGAAACAACACAGGCACACAAGGTAACACTCTCTACCTATGCTATTTCCGCCATGTCGCTAACAAACAACAGACATACATGTGTGTGTGTGTTAACATTCTGACAAATAAATATGTGTTGCCATAGGTGAAACTACTGATGTGAGTAGTGGAAAAAAAAACGGTTTGAAAAAACCAGTTCAAAGCGAAAAACCAGATTAAAAACCGGTTCGGAATTTTGAACCGGTTCTCAATTCTACCCATTTCCATCATCCTTGGTGAACTCGCACTGCATTGCAGCCTTGATCCTCCAGACCAGAATGAGCACTGTGCAGGACTATTATTGTATTATCATTGTGTGTATTTTATATAGTAAACACTGCATATGAAGTATTAATACTATAGTAATATACCCCATTTCCACCATGCCGTTAACAAATTCCTCTTTGGTGAACTCGCACTGCGTTGCGGCCTTGAACCTCCAGGCCAGAATGAGCACCGTGAGGGACTATTATTGTATTATCATTGTGTGTATTTTATATAGTAAACACTGTGCATATGAAGTATTAATACTATAGTAATATACCCCATTTCCACCATGCCGTTAACAAATTCCTCTTTGGTGAACTCGCACTGCGTTGCGGCCTTGAATCTCCAGGCCAGAATGAGCACTGTGAGGGACTCAGGGTTGAGCTGCAACTCCTCCAGAAACTTCATCACCCCATCCACTGTCATCTTCTCCTCCTCGTGAGGATCTGGAACATAGCACAGCACAATATGAAATAGTGCCATAAATAACTTTGGTACAAAGGGAGTTAATTATGAGAAGTTCCTTCCCCTTATTCATTTCACTATATAGCAGAGCATAGATGGGACTGGCTGAAGCCTTCCCCTTGTGGCTTATTAACTCATTTGCATCGCAATGATTTTGAATTATTTTTAAAAAAATCAACAAATCATTCCAGCCATACACACAAACAAAACAGACATAAACAAAAAGAAAAATGAAAGAGGGTTTTATTTCAGGTTAGACATCTAGGGAAATGGTACTATTAGATCAGTTTTTATTAAAAAAAAGACTTTATATCGAAACACTCTCTACAGCAACTGGTTTCCCTACAACAAACGCAAAGTAAGAGGCAAAAATGTGGTCTAAGGGAGCAAAGCAAGTTTAGAACAAAGTGACCAAAGTATGATGTGCACACAGATTTACTTCCATTGAAGCATCTTCATGAAACTGACAGCTTTGTATTTCTTCCACACACATTATAGGCGGACTTGAACTTGAAGGAGTTAACATCTCTTCTGCCCAAACAAAATGTTTAATGACTGATTGTTCAAATCAAATCACAAGAGGAGGTAATATCAGTTAACCCCTTGACTACCACCAGCGTATCACGTACTGACCTGATGACATCACACTCAGATGAAGATGAATAACCCTGATATGCTGGCTTTTGCTCTAAGTCTAACAGTCAAGAGATTTATAACTATATCACCAGACCATTTTGCCAGATTGGCTCTATGAGTCTATCGGTTGTCTTTTTCATGGCATGATTTGCCCAATGTTGTTTTAAATAATTTTCTCTGGCAGTCAAGGGGTTAAATACTGTTGGGTGAATGCCAGAAGGTACTAAAGAGAGGAATAAAGAGAGCTCACACTCATACTCATAGTACAGGTCTTCTTATTTTCACCCAACGATATTTATATTTACGAGTGTAAGGGAGGTAATAGTGACAGAAATGAGCACGCCTGGTTACTCTTTCCATCAATAGATCATCTTCTCTTTGACTGAGGCAAAAATGTAGATCTTATGTGGCCAGTTGGTTAGAGTTGCCGCTCATAATCCAACATGTTTGCGGGTGCGGTGGGTTCGAACCCGGCTGGTTACCCGGCAAGCTACTAAGCTTGGAATATAGAAGGGTGCGAGGAGACATGATAGTGGTTTATAAAATTTTGCATGGTTTGTATGATTCCTCAACTACTGCACCTCTTTTTCACTTATCTAGTCATAATACTACTCGGGGACACAATTTTAAACTAACCAAAACACTAACCAACACCAGACAGTTTCATTCATTCTTTACTAATAGAATAACAAATTTATGGAACAATTTATCATTTGATACCGTCAATGCACCTTCAGTAAATGCATTTAAAAATCGTATTGACAAAGAATTATTAAAATATACTTTTTCTACCAATTTGGATGTATATGAAAAATAAAGCTAAGTGTTAGTATACACTCAAGCCAAAATAAATCCACGGGCAAATAAAATATTAAAAAAACAATTGATATTTGATGCCAAAAAAATTACCACTAATGAGGGCACACTAATGAGGGCAAAAGGCTTATACTATAGCCTATAGCCATATGTGATGTGATGTGGTGACTGTGTTGTATCCTTGGGAAAGATACTTTACTCCTATTTCCTGGTCCTTCGGATGAGACCTAAAACCGAGGTCCCGTGTGCGAACGCACGCACAAGATCTTGCGCGCACGTTAAAGCCCATTCCACTATTCGGTACGAGTAGGCCGTGTGTGCCGGTGGGATGGATGACACAAATTCACATAGCACGCATCCTGTGCGCTATTAATGGTCTGAATGAAGACCGGTGAGTGCGGGGCAGGATAAACATCCCCAACTGGAAGAAGAAGAAAAATGTCATATCACCTCCCTTGAAATCAAGACAAAAAACCCACGACAGAATTTGGAAGCCAAGTAATGAAGTATATCATGTTTTTGCCATTTATTTATAACAATATAAGCATGCTCTAGTTACATTGGATTTTTGCCAGATCCCCAAGCTAAAAAAAGGTTCATGATTCAATACAAACACAAACCAAAGAGTCACACTCATTGACAGTACTGACTCAGACACAACTTTGTGAAACTGTACATCACAACCAACATACACTCTAACCTCTGTAACGCTGCCATAATGTTTCCAGTTTCCTTTTGTCGACCGTTAGACGAGGTTCGCTGTTGTATTTGTCAGGATTTTGATAGTAGTTGTCCACTGCGACATCGAGTTTCCAGTCGTGAGCCCCAAGACAAGTAATGGCAGTTTTCTCCCCTGTTTGTGTGAAGGCGATGAACTGACGGACTTTGTCCCTTTGTGAGCCCTTCAGTTTATGCTAGAAAAAGAGAATACATTATTTGAGTTTTCAATAAAATATACAAACATCATGATTTGTCATACTGATCGCTTACTATGAGAAAATCGAGGACAAAGACACTAGCCTTACCATGGTCGATTTGCGTTCTGCTCCTACTGGCACTTGTCGGAAGTTCCTGTTTGGAGTGCCCATTGCGCATGACTTGTGTTACAAAAATAGCAATGCTTTCAATGTTAATTTTGGGTGCCTTCAAGAACTTATTTTCTTTCTCCTAAACGAGACAAAAGCTAAAACACTAAACGTTAAAATGCACAAGTCTAGAGCTGGAGTTAACACGCTTCTGACTGGTACCCAAGTAGGCCTAAACCTAAGAAAATGAACTCACAACAATCACGGTCCAAAACAGCTGCTCACCAAGTCTGTAATCGATTGGTGCACCCAAAAAACGGATGTAACCAATGAGGGGCTAGAACTGGAAAAGGTTTCAATCGGATATGGCGTAGGATCACGTGCTTTATTTCCCGCCGTTTTGACCACTGGACGCTCATAAACTTTGCAGACGTGTGGGCTGTGTGTTTATGAGTTTTATTGTCTACATTAAGTGATATAAACCAAACAAAATGCCACCAAGAGATTACGCTGCCGAAAAAGGTAAGATCAATGCCTTGTTCTGTCAAAGCAGGCAGTATGGAAACTCGGTAACTTGATTGCTGAATGTCCCTTCGGCTTCAATCAATGCTGAAAATTCATATCGATCACAGTAATATCACACAACTTGAGTTGACTCAAAAGTGTGCTGTAGACCGTCTACTAACGCCTTCATAAATCATACAGAAATCTTTATTGATAGATGTGTGCACGCGCATGCGTTGATAGCAACCCTAGGAGAAAAGATGTGTGTGTGTGTGACTCCAGCTTTGAACGGGAAGATTGCGACACGTTTTCTGAAGGTCTAGAAGAAGCGTGTTTGGGTCCTGTTCAGTGTTGGTACCCCAAAACCCAAGGAAACTTGAGAAAACCAATATAATCAGGACATTTTTATGTTGTGTCTTTTCCTGCTCCCATCTTACTATTCCTAACCCTATCCCTAACCCTATCCCTATATCCCTAACCCTAACCCTATCCCTAACTTTCTGAGTTTTATGCGACTCGGTTTTTGGGGGTACCAACAGAGGTTTTTTGGGTACCAATCGGAGTTTTTTCAATTTTTGGGTACCAACAGAGGGTTTTTTGGTAAAAAGAACCCCCAAAACGTTTTTTTGGGTGTTTTGACGGACCGAGCGTGTTTTCTAAAAATAGGCGGACTTTATGATTTTATCATTGCCATTGGCTAACGTGTATCACTATCAGGTTCAACATTAGCCACTTCTGATTGGTTACAGCTGATATTTGTGAACCAAACAAGAAGCTAAATATTCACAAAAATCGCCTGAATGAGCTACGGATGTATGTTGTCGCATGAAAATAGGTAGCTCGTAAAAATAAGTAGCTCGCTACCTATGACAGTGTGTATTTGCGACATTGAGAATGAACCACAAATTTCACTTTTTTCTAGGGTTAGGGTTAGTTAAATGGTTAAAGTACCAAAAAAGTGAAATTTGTGGTTGTCGCAAATACAAATACTCTCATAGTAGCGAGCTACTTATTTTTACGAGCTACCTATTTTCATGCGACATATGTCACATAGGGTGTATGTCATAGTCATACTATGTGTTCAAAGGCGACAGTGTGTGTGCAAATACGACAGTGCTATGTAGGCTATGTCGCAGTCAGAAAAGTCGCTCAGTCAAATAAATCGCCCACTACTATGAGACTCGGAGAGTGTGTATTTGCGACAACCAGAAATTTCAGTTTTTCTGTACTTGCCTAACCCTAACCCTAGAAAAAAGTGAAATTTGTGGTTCATGCTAAATGTCGCAAATACACACTCTCAATTGACTGAGCGACTTTTTTTGGCTGCGACAGGCTACTGCAAACCCTGATACAGTTGTAACTTCTGACCCTACCGAACCCATGCATGAACACACATACGCTCACACACAGTTTGTGTCACACACGCACTACAAACGGACACAAATACACGCAGATCTATACATGTATACAAAAACACGACGTTACACGTAGACACACTGATTGCAGTGGTCTTTACCTGATTTTACGAAGAAAACTGCAATCAAATAGGGCTGTCGCAAATGTACACACAAGCAAACTTGGTGTGTCCATTTGCGACAGTAACTTCAAAATTTAGAGTTAACATTTTTTTCCCCTCAAAAAAATTCTTTTCTTTGCATACTCTGCCTCTCTTGAGGGTTAAGGTATCACCTAAGCATGCTTTTCAGTCGAATGTCATTAACAGAAAAATGGTACTAAACATGCTTTTCAGTCGAATGTCACACACACACACACACACACATCCACCTACGGCTTGTGACGTGCAAATCTGTCGCTCGTGCAAATCTGTAGCTCGCTACCTATGAGAGTCTGTATTTTTGCGACATTGAGCATGAACCACAAATTTCACTTTTTCCGTGGTTAGGGTTAGTAAATGGTTCAAGTACGGGAAAAAGTGAAATTTGTGAATGTCGCAAATACACACTCTCATAGTAGCGAGCGACAGATTTGCACGCGACATGGCTATCTTCTTTTAGGTACGTTATTCATGTTTCTGTGACTATATAGCTGAGAAACACAATTCTATATTCTTTTTCCATTTAGAAAATGGGACACACTCACACAGACACCCAAGCACAAATACTCCCGCCCCTTCTTCAATGCTTTATTTTCCTGTGGATACAGAAATCTTTATTTTAAGAAAGGACACCACAGTCATATTGATAGATGTGTGCATGCGTTGATAGCAACCCTAGGAGAAAAGATGTGTGTTTGTGACTGTACAGCTTTGAACGGGAAGAAATGTTAACACTATTAGTATTAGAGTTAACATTTTTTTCCCTCAAAAAATGTTTTCTTTGCATATCCCCCCTTTATACTAAACCCCTTTGCTACATGGAGAGATACCCCAAAACAGCATCCCTTTGGGGACACCTGACTATCCTAGTTAAGTTTCCAATATGGAGTTATGTCATACAGAATAACCAAAAATTAATAACTCCAAACTACTATTATAGATAAAACGAATTTTATAACAGTTTCACTGAGCTAAAGTTTACTATTATAGAGTTAAAATTTTCCCCCTCACAAATGAAATAAAGAGGAATAAATATATAGTGGAGGGGGAAAATGTTAACTCTTTTATACTAGTCCGTCTATAGAAACGGACACAACTATTTAGTAGTGCAGTTCCCAAAACGGTACATGCGGTGGGATGGATGACACGAATTCACATAGCACGCATCCTGTGCGCTGTTAATAGTCTGAATAAAGACCGGTGAGCGCGGGGCAGGATGAACATCCCCAGTTGGAAGAAGAAGAAGGGGGTAAGGGTAGCTAAACTACGTCTTTGCTGAATTATCCAGTAAACTACTGAAATGATCATCATGACGATGTGACTGTGCTGTCCTTGATTTTCAGAGAAAGTCACAGGCATCTCCTTTCTGAGGGAGTTCTACGTGGATGGTGAATTATCCAGTAAACTACTGAAATGATTATTATGACGATGTGACTGTTGTCCTTGATTTTCAGAGAAAGTCACAGGCATCTCCTTTCTGAGGGAGTTCTACGTGGATGGCAGACCTGCCTACCCATACGATTTTTTCCGTATTTTGTACACGATTTTGAGCCCCAGTACTGCAGTACGGTAAATGGAAAATTAATACGGCAAAAATTTGAACTTAAGGTCTTTTAAGATCGGTCAAAATCGAGTGTTTTTCGTCATTTCGCATGGCGGTTTAATGTTCTGTAATGTTCCGTTTTGGGGTCTCCTTGCAAAATACGGAATTTTGAGAAAAAGTATGGAATTGTATTTCGTGGAGTACCTAAAAAAGAAATTGGGGGTAGGCAGGTCTGGGATGGTGAATGATCCAGTAAACTACTGAAATGATCATTATGACGATGTGACTGCTGTACTTGATTTTCAGAGAAAGCCACCTCGTTTCTGAGGGAGTTCTACGTGGATGGTAAAGATGGAGGCAAGAACTTTGTGTACGGACAGCAGTTGGTAAGGCTTGGGCCCTTTATTATCTATTTTTTAGATAGATTTTGTGGGGGTTTTTTTCACAGTGGCTACGGTTACAGGGTTGTTGCAACACTCGACCATGTTTCGTTGAATGTTTCGTCAACAATTTTTCTTTTTTTGTATGTTTAACACATCAATGTTTCGTTAAACTAAGGAATAGGGTTAGGAACATGTTAGTCAATGTTAATAGTTTTTCAAGACATTTGCGCACAGTTTTTGTGTCCCGTGATTGAGCGCCGTAGCTGTAGCCTGGAGAATGCGGGTTACAGACCTGAGTTACACTGTAAGTGTAACTCTACCCTCTGCCTTTTTTAATTTTTATATATCAAGTCGTCGAATGTTTTATTGTTTATTCTGAGTATTTTTTAAAGCAAAATCCACATTTTCACATAAAATAGAACTTGAGAAGTTGTGGAAAATGCAGCCAATCTTGCTCTATTCTGTCATGAAATTATTTCCCTTGTGGTTTTAAATTTTAGACGTAGCCCGTTCTTGTTATTTGCAACAGCGGAAACTAAAAGCATTAATTCAGAATCATAATGAGAAAGATGACTTAAAATTAATGAGAATTGAGCTAGACATGTTGACACTTTTTAAACTTTTTTTCTAAAAACTGGAAATTTGATCGTTTTTTTATTCAGTCGAAGGTGGCTCACAGGGAACAGGTGGCGCTGCTTGTTGACCTTGACCACGTGCAGGACTATGACCCTGACCTTGGGGATGCCATTGTGGAGAACACGCGACGATACATCTCCATCTTTAGCGACGCTGTGCAGGACTTGCTGCCCGAGTACAAACAGAAAGAGGTCAGTTGACAGAGGTTCTCCATCTATAGCGACTGACTTCAAACAGACAGAGGTCAGTTGACAAAAGTTCTCCATCTATAGTGACTGACTACAAACAGAAAGAGGTCAGTTGACAGAGGTTCTCCATCTATAGTGACTGACTACAAACAGACAGAGGTCAGTTGACAAAGGTTCTCCATCTATAGTGACTGACTACAAACACAGAGGTCAGTTGACAGAGGTTCTCCATCTATAGTGACTGACTACAAACAGACAGAGGTCAGTTGACAAAGGTTCTCCATCTTTAGCTGTGACTGACTTCAAACAGAAAGAGGTCAGTTGACAAAGGTTCTCCATCTGTAGTGACTGACTACAAACAGACAGAGGTCAGTTGACAAAGGTTCTCCATCTTTAGCTGTGACTGACTTCAAACAGAAAGAGGTCAGTTGACAAAGGTTCTCCATCTATAGTGACTGACTACAAACAGACAGAGGTCAGTTGACAAAGGTTCTCCATCTTTAGCTGTGACTGACTTCAAACAGAAAGAGGTCAGTTGACAAAGGTTCTCCATCTATAGTGACTGACTACAAACAGACAGAGGTCAGTTGACAAAGGTTCTCCATCTTTAGCTGTGGCTGACTACAAACAGACAGAGGTCAGTTGACAAAAGTTCTCCATCTTTAGTGACTGACTACAAACAGACAGAGGTCAGTTGACAAAGGTTCTCCATCTATAGTGACTGACTACAAACAGAAAGAGGTCAGTTGACAGAGGTTCTCCATCTTTAGTGACTGACTTCAAACAGACAGAGGTCAGTTGACAAAGATTCTCCATCTTTAGTGACTGACTACAAACAGACAGAGGTCAGTTGACAAAGATTCTCCATCTTTAGTGACTGACTACAAACAGACAGGTCAGTTGACAAAGATTCTCCATCTTTAGTGACGCTGTGACTGACTACAGACAGAGGTCAGTTGACAAAGGTTCTCCATCTTTAGCTGTGGCTGACTGCAAACAGACAGAGGTCAGTTGAGAAAAGTTCTCCATCTTTAGTGACTGACTACAAACAGACAGAGGTCAGTTGACAAAGGTTCTCATCCTGGAACTTGTAATTCCTTGAGCGACCACAGCGACTGTTGACAGGTCTGTCGCTAGACTTCAAGAGATGTACAGAATTGCACATAACGAGCCCTATTCTGGTATTTCGCATTTTGATGGAGCAGAGGGCTCACCTGGAGGGACAGGAAGTAACAATTAATTGATTGGTTTGCATTGCGATACAAAGACGCGCTGTTTGTTTCAGGTGGTGTTTAAAGACACCTTAGACGTGTACATCGATCACCGCATTCTGATTGAGAAGAGGGCTCACCCCGAGGGACAGGAAGTGACCAGGGATCCTCGCACCAAGTACCCCCCGGAGCTGATGAGGCGATTGTGAGCATAGTGTCTGGGTTGAGCTTGGCTCTCTTTGGTGTTGGGGCTGTGTGTGTGTTACGCCCAATCCGTGAAATTGCCTATTTCATGAAATGGGCAAAATGCTTTGCCCATTTTATAAAATGGACAATGGATAACACATTTTTGAATCCCCATTCACACAGGTATTGATTAAGATTGATTCGATGGTATCACACTTTTCTACATTGTATGTGGACCCCTATCCTGCCCCCCAACTCAACCAGATGCTAATCTGGGGCATGCCTGAGCCACATGTTGAATCAAACGTTTTATCAAATTAAGTCTGAATAAAATAATTTTAACTCATTTACGGATGAGATTTCTCATTCGTTTGAACCAATTCTTGATCTATGTGTGCTAATGAACAAAAACTTTTTCATTCATATTGATTTTCTCAATTGCAAGGTATAAATTGTCTATTTCACGAACTGGGCAAGCCATTTTGCCCATTTCATGAAATGGGCAATTTCATGGATTGGGCGTAACATATGTGACCCAGCACCACGAAAGGGACATTAAGTCGCTGGGCTAGTTTCTCACAACAGGCTTGAAAAGTCAAAAATCTCATTTTTTATCAGTTTTGAGTTAGGGGTATTTTCGTGTTCTCTAACATCCATTCTTTTATGTTTATAAAGGACAATATTTGTTATGGTCTCTAAATACTCCAAAAAGTGCTTTAAAATGAGTAGGTCAATGCATTTTTTTTCAGCTAGGCTAAACTTCAGACTGATTTATCAAAATGGCCAACAGTCACCCATCCCAATCTAAATGCTCATAACTCTAAAACGGAAAAAGTTACAAGAATGGTTCGTATATCATTTGAAAGAATTGTCTGAAGTTTTAACTGTACCATTTTCTTTGAATGGTCATTTTGACACTTAATGTCCCTTTCGTGGTGCTAGGTCATATATATTAAATACAGTGTAGACAAAGCCATGAAAGCACATCTAAAACTTAGTTTATGTTCTAACATATGAAAATGTTAAAGCTATGGTGACTCAGTTTTGCTCAGAATTAAATTTCTGCATTATTTTTGCTCCAAATTATATTTCTGCATTATTTTTGCTCTGAATTATATTTCTGCATTATTTTTGCTCCAAATTATATTTCTGCATTATTTTTGCTCTGAATTATATTTCTGCATTATTTTTGCTCTGAATTATATTTCTGCATTATTTTTGCTCTGAATTATTTTTGCTCTGAATTATATTTCTGCATTATTTTTGCTCTGAATTATATTTCTGCATAATTTTTGCTCTGAATTATATTTCTGCATAATTTTGCTCTGAATTATATTTCTGTATAATTTTTGCTCCAAATTATATTTTTGCTCTGAATTATATTTCTGCATTATTTTTGCTCTGAATTATATTTCTGCATAATTTTTGCTCCGAATTATATTTTTGCTCTGAATTATATTTTTGCATTATTTTTGCTCCGAATTATATTTCTGCAATTTTTTTTTCCTTTCCAGTGAGCTGTACTTCAAAGCACCGACCAATCAGAAAGCTGCAGCGATTCGCGAGGTGAAAGCGGACAGCATTGGCCACCTGGTGTGTGTGAAGGGAATCGTGACGCGTTGCACGGAGGTCAAGCCCATGATGACTGTGGCTACCTACACCTGTGATACCTGTGGCAACGAGACCTACCAGCCTGTAAGACACCTGTTGTTATTGAAGTGTCCTTATCGTTTGTGATGTGAAGGGTGTCGTGCTGTGATACCTGTGGCAACGAGACCTACCAGCCAGTAAGACACCTGTTGTTATTGAAGTGTCCTTATCGTTTGTGACGTGAAGGGTGTCGTGCTGTGATACCTGTGGCAACGAGACCTACCAGCCAGTAAGACACCTGTTGTTATTGAAGTGTCCTTATCGTTTGTGATGTGAAGGGTGTCGTGCTGTGATACCTGTGGCAACGAGACCTACCAGCCAGTAAGACACCTGTTGTTATTGAAGTGTCCTTATCGTTTGTGATGTGAAGGGTGTCGTGCTGTGATACCTGGGCAACGAGACCTACCAGCCAGTAAGACACCTGTTGTTATTGAAGTGTCCTTATCGTTTGTGATGTGAAGGGTGTCGTGCTGTGATACCTGTGGCAACGAGACCTACCAGCCAGTAAGACACCTGTTGTTATTGAAGTGTCCTTATCGTTTGTGATGTGAAGGGTGTCGTGCTGTGATACCTGTGGCAACGAGACCTACCAGCCAGTAAGACACCTGTTGTTGTTGAAGTGACGTGAAGGGTGTCTATGTATTTATGTTTGTGTATTGTCCAAGAACATTTTCTACTAAATACGTTGTATGATACTGCTCAACAAAAATAAGTTTTTACCATAAATCAGATGGGAGAAATATATTAAAAATACAATGAAGAACATGCAGCCAAAATATTGTTACCAACACAAGCTTGGTGCAGTTTTTATTTAAGATTTCTAGATTCAGACTTTGATGGAACAGCTGTGCGTGAATTGTCAGTCAGATTGATAGTTGGTGACTGAATTGATTTGCCCAGCTTCGGAGCATGAATTGTCAGTCAGATTGATAGTTGGTGACTGAATTGATTTGCCCAGCTTCGGAGCATGAATTGTCAGTCAGATTGATAGTTGGTGACTGAATTGATTTGCCCAGCTTCGGAGCATGAATTGTCAGTCAGATTGATAGTTGGTGACTGAATTGATTTGCCCAGCTTCGGAGCATGAATTGTCAGTCAGATTGATAGTTGGTGACTGAATTGATTTGCCCAGCTTCGGAGCATGAATTGTCAGTCAGATTGATAGTTGGTGACTGAATTGATTTGCTCAGCTTCTGTGCGTGAATTGTCAGTCAGATTGATAGTTGGTGACTGTGAATTGATTTGCCCAGCTTCTGTGCATGAATTGTCAGTCAGATTGATAGTTGGTGATTGATAGTTGGTGACTGAATTGATTTACCCAGCTTCTGTGCATGAATTGTCAGTCAGATTGATAGTTGGTGACTGAATTGATTTGCCCAGCTTCTGTGCATGAATTGTCAGTCAGATTGATAGTTGGTGACTGAATTGATTTGCCCAGCTTCGGAGCATGAATTGTCAGTCAGATTGATAGTTGGTGACTGAATTGATTTACCCAGCTTCTGTGCATGAATTGTCAGTCAGATTGATAGTTGGTGACTGAATTGATTTGCCCAGCTTCTGTGCGTGAATTGTCAGTCAGATTGATAGTTGGTGACTGTGAATTGATTTGCCCAGCTTCTGTGCATGAATTGTCAGTCAGATTGATAGTTGGTGACTGAATTGATTTGCCCAGCTTCTGTGCGTGAATTGTCAGTCAGATTGATAGTTGGTGACTGAATTGATTTGCCCAGCTTCTGTGCGTGAATTGTCAGTCAGATTGATAGTTGGTGACTGAATTGATTTGCCCAGCTTCTGTGCGTGAATTGTCAGTCAGATTGATAGTTGGTGACTGTGAATTGATTTGCCCAGCTTCTGTGCATGAATTGTCAGTCAGATTGATAGTTGGTGACTGAATTGATTTACCCAGCTTCTGTGCATGAATTGTCAGTCAGATTGATAGTTGGTGACTGAATTGATTTGCTCAGCTTCGGAGCATGTTTTTGTCGTGTCTTGTTAATTCAACATTTTTATCGTTGTGTTTTCTCTCTCCAGATCAGCTCTCCGTCGTTCATGCCCCAGCTGCTGTGCCCGAGCCAGGTGTGCACCACCAACAGGTCCGGCGGCCGACTCTACCTGCAGACCAGAGGGTCCAAGTTTGTCAAATTTCAGGAGCTGAAAATGCAAGAACATGTGAGTTCTGTTGGTGTGTGGATTGGGGGGTGGGGGAGGAGGGCGCTTAGTTAAGTTTTTAGAAGCTGAAAATCTAGAAACGTGAAACCACCTTCTCCAGGGCTCCATGTGGGTGTGCCTGAAGCCTGAATTCAGGCAATTTGATGCAGGTTCAGGCAGTAATCTGCCTGAAAAATACCCTCTCCAACAAGTTATTATGCTCTTGAACTGATCATTAGCTTTAGAGCTGTCAAGACAAATTCAGGCAAAGGGTTTTGTCATCACATGCACACGTGCTTCTATCTGTAGCTCATACTCATGTCGTGTTGGCTTGGTTGTTGTCTTTTTAAAATGAAAACTGCCTTTAATATTTTAATCAGCTGTTGTATTCTTTTTGAGTGTATGTGTGAGTGAGTGCACATCAATTTAAAGAACCGACTGGCAACAAAGCAGTTGACATTTGGTCAAAAATTATGCACGCACACACACACTCACTCACTCACTCAGTCACACTCACTCACACACACACACACACACTTTCACCTCATCACACACACAAAGCATGCACCTCACCACTAACACCATCAAAAGGATGGCGCTGAACTAATGGGAGCTAAGTGGGAGCATCCTGAATGTCTGGAGTATGGGTCCCTGTGACTGAAAAATAATGCTAATACCAAAAAGCCTGTATATACTAAGAGGGAAAACGCTGCAGCTGACTGAAGCCCGGCCTTTTGCTTCCACCCTTTCACCTACACTACAGGTGGGGATCACTGCGAACTCACTGCCTCTTGCCACCTTCCAGGTGGGAAGTAAGAAAGTTGGCTTCATTCTTTGCAGGATTTCAGGCTTTTTGCTAATACCCAATGTGGTGTTGATTATTAATACTCATTGTTGTCGCTTTATTTTTCAGTGTTAGTTAGTCTGTTGCCCCGTCAACTGCTATGGTCATCTCAGGACTGTCACCGCGTAAAGTTAGACCATGTATAGCAAAACACACATCAATGATTCTTAACAACATCCAAAGACCTATATAAAAAAAACCCAGTACAATTCACGACATGGCATCTTCATCATTGTACCCTATAGCTCATAATTTCAGACAGTGCTGGAAAACGTTGAGCCACTCTACTCTACTTATGGGATCCAGGTTAAGAAAAACAGTATAAATAAAGGATAACACATAATCCTAGTTATAAAAAAGGCCATATAGGCAAAGATGCACTGCAGAATGGGCAACATGTGCCCACTCAAGTGCGCAAGGTCTCGGCGTGAAAGCCAGTGAACAATTAAAAAAACTGGCATGTCATAAATTGTAAATGAGGATGGAGAGAATGAAAAATGGGGATGAGGGGCTACTCTTAGTTTAAAGCTCCCCCACCACGACAAGGTGGAAGCCCGCGGGGGAGATTTTTCAGAGTGACCAGGTGCCAGTGGGCAATATACCTCGCTTCATGATGGTCATCTGTCGGGGAGAGGTGACACAGCCCTGATGATTGATGTACTGACCATCGTTATTGATGTACTGACCATCGTTATTGATGTACTGACCATCGTTATTGATGTACTGACCATCGTTATTGATGTACTGACCATCGTTATTGATGTACTGACCATCGTTATTGATGTACTGACCATCGTTACTGATGTACTGACCATCGTTACTGATGTACTGACCATCGTTACTGATGTACTGACCATCGTTATTGATGTACTGACCATCGTTATTGATGTACTGACCATCGTTACTGATGTACTGACCATCGTTACTGATGTACTGACCATCGTTATTGATGTACTGTAGGCACCGGCACCCAAAAATTTTATCTAGGAATTCAGGTTTGCAAAATAGCTCATTAGAAAGTACTTTTAAAAATAGGAAGAACACAAAAAACAAAAAAGCTCTATCTTTAACGGTTTTGAAGATACAACTGTTTAAAGTGACGTTTTGCGCCACATTCGGAAAAACTGAATTTTCCCTCAAGTTTAGGGATCTATAAAAACCCAACTATGTCTTACATCAATATTTTCTAAGTATGATTTAAATCTACATAACAAACACAGCACAAAAACATACACAGAATATTCCTACCATTAAAAGTATTTTTATAACAGGGCCTCAAACTTGGCAAAAACGCTGATTTCTAAAGGTAAAAATGTGATGATTAGGCATTTTTGGAGCATCACCAAACAAAAAGTACCCATTGTATACCCTTGAAAACTTATTTCTGAGCTGTCTACAACATGGTTAATGGGCCTATTTTTTTATAGGCAGCTCACTTGACATATAAATGTTTTACTTGGCTTCAAAGTATGGTCATCAGCTAAAAATGCCCAACGGAAAAACAAGGGGCAATACCCGGTGTGACACTTTGAACACCTATAACTCAGAAACTATGCATCAGATTCCTTTCAAATTTTGCATGTTTGTTTAAAGGGTACTAGCAAACAACATATTAAAAATTCACTGTAACCAGTCACCAAATAAGTAAATTCAGCAGATTGTTATGCTAATTAACATACAAATATGCACCGTGGGCAATTAAAAAAGCCTCTCAAATCTATACTCAACTTAATTTATGTACTCCTGGTTGTATATATTTGACACTGTAACACCTTACTTGTTGTAACTAACCATTAAAGCATCATCATCAGTATATTCAGAGTCAAATAAGCAAAATGTGAAAAGCACTGTACAGAGTGCTGAAAATGTGAACATTTCAAGAATATATTTCTTTGTACTGCGAGTACTTGAAGGCCAATGAGTCATGATCCTCAACTGTCCAGACTCGAGCATTCTGAGAACCAACATTAAAGCCAGAACCAATGACAAAGATGGAAGAGATCAGATCCACATCTGGCTTCTGTGGCCAGACGTAGGTGTTGTTCGAGACGGAACATTTCTTCATAAACTTCACTTCAGCCAGCTGAGCTGAAATGGGCTTTGTGACACATCCAATGTGGAAGTCAGTGTCATAATACACTGCCACATATTCCCCTGGATCAGTGAACAGGAACTGGCCAAAGGAAGGTCCCTCCTCGCTTTCAGCATCTGATGGAGGCACTCTCTCGTCGTCTGCATCCACATCCATCGGTTCTTTAAAAAAAAAAAAAATTATAATTAATATTCAATGGAATGTGTCATAATCAGTTCTTAATAAATGCTATTGAAACAATGTATTTTCAGTGATTCAACTAATTTTGAGTACTCTGATGCTAAAGAGGATCAAACAATGCTGACAAAACAAATCATTAAGTGTGAAATAAAAATAATCTATGCGACTCCTTTACACAGGCCTGGCACATGAATGCCAACAAAACACCACATGAAATGATGAATGGAAATTTATGTCAAACTCTGCACTAGCCATAAAATAAAGTTTAAAGAAATTCACAAGAGAACACCATGATTCATGTTGTTTGTCTACCACCATACCATCATGTTCAAGGTCACTGTCTGTCTCCCGCTGTTGATGTCCACCTGCTGGCCGGGCTGCCCTCCCTGCTGGTACACCAATCTCCATGTTTCCTGGGCCGGCTGGAATTTAATAGAAGAAAATGTTATTCTCACTTACATAATATCACTCATGTTCAGTTTATTTTCAAATAGAATTGTGCCTTTAAAAAAAATTTCATGTCAAATATCAGTCAGTCACGGGCAAATAAAGAAGTACAAAATAAGGGTAAACTATTTATATGTGCTCCTATGTTATTGTGTTATTTTCTTTTATGTCATTTCAGGTTGTACTTGTAGCATGATATATATGATTAAACTTTGAACTATTCTCACACTGTGTCATGATTGGTATACTTTATACTGTGCGTATGATTCTTCTTTTAAACAAAGCAAACATTACTACTTTGTACATAAAAAGTTTTCAGCCTTTTATTTGCTGTTGTTTAACTGTTAAAATGAAAAACAAGGCAAGCTCACCTGCCATATCCTGCCGCTGTTCCAGGAATGCTTTCAGGTTCTCAGTCAGCTGCGCCACACTGGTGTTTGATGTCTTCAAAAGAGGTGACTTCTCAAGCAGAACTGTTTTGTGATAGTTCATCTGAACCTGGACAGCTGCTCTCTTGTCTTTTTGCAAATCATACCGGGCTACCAGACCATCAACATCTGCAGGTGTATGACAAGGCCCTCCGTGCTGAAGCAAACTGGCTGTGATGCTTTCCTTCTTCTCAGCAAGAGCAGCCTGTTTCTGTTCATTCTGCAGTTTGTTTTGCTCAATGCCAAATCTGCTCTGGGCAAGGACATCAAGCTCATCTTGGCGGTGCCGTTTTCTGAACTGCTGTGCCTTTTTGGCTGACAGATTGAGCAGCCGTTCCTGCTCAGCTAGTGGTTTGACTTGAAACCAGTTGCGCATGGTTTTGTTGCGAACTAGCATGTTCATGGTGGCATGGTGATGGCAAGCAGCATTTCTTCTTTTGTAGATGGACAGATCCAGATCTCCAAAGCAGGCTTCACCCAACAGGTTGGTGATGTGTGAATGAGACATTTTTTCATGCTTTGCAGCATCCCTCACATCATGGTAGGCCCCTCCAGGCAGGAACTCTTTGAGCTGTAGGTCAATCACCTTCACCAACTGTGCACATAGTGGCTGCAGAAGACTGGCGGTTTTCTCTTTCATGTCGTCATCCGCTTGCATGGCAGAATCAAACGGTGCACAGTGTGGGAGCGCTCGACCAAACAGAGTTTGCAGCGTGGGATCAAACATGGGCCTGGCATCATGACTCCACTCTTGCAGTTCCACCTTCATCTCCACAACATGCCTGTAGAAATCCAGGTATTTAGTCCCTGACCCTAACAGTTCCCAGTAGGGCCCGGTGACTCGAAAGAAGAGGAGGGTCAGAGCAAGAACGTAGGGAGCCAAGAGGTCACATTTGGCATCAATCAGGACACTCTGAAGCTTCTGATTCCTTTCTGGGAGGTATTCTTGCAGGAACAAGATGATGTCTGCCCTGTGGTAGTGCAGAGCAGCAGCGGCTTCAAAAAGATTATTGAAGCGATTGCTTTTGAAGCTGGAAATGATGGATGCTTTGTGGTGGAGAGAGCAAAATGCAAGCCATCCATCCCTACAACCATTTTTTTCATCTCCCCGTGGCCCAAACACTTCACACGCCATTCTTATGTAGCGCGCTACTGCAGCCTCTGCAGTGGAAAACTTGCTGAACTGCTGTTCACGATCACGCCCCAACCGCACTTCATTCCTCTCCGTCTGGATTTCTTTGCACGCTACATTTGTCTTGGCACTCAAGCCAAGAAGGAAATGAGCATTGCACCCGAGGAACTCAATTGATTCATCAGTCCCAAGAGTGGTCTGGACTGCTTCATTCAAGTCCTTCTTAAACTTCTTCATGACCGCAGCTCTGTCAGTCATGACCCCTGCCAAGTTGCGAAGAATGCGCTGGAAATGCAGCTCCTTTTCTTCCTCTTCATACACCTCTGCAAGCTCCTGCAGCAGAGCCAGGGTGACTTCCACTAATGTTGAAGCATTTTCTGTGGCAACGGTGGTAAATCCACAGGACAAGGACCCCTCGGCTGTTTTGATTTGGTAGCCAATCCACTTTTTTTTGTCTCGGCTGGTTCCATCTGTATGGAAATCAAACCGACCAGAGGTAACAGCTTCTGCTACTTGCAGCTTAGAAAGCACGTGACCCTGGTCAGCATAGCGGCGCACTGTCCTCTCTGATGGGAGTTCTTCCTGCTTGATGTCAACACCAAACAGATGTTTGGATACAGCCTGGAGGACGAGGGGACAGTTTTCAGCTGAAACCTGCAGAGACAAAAGGGCTATGGTGGCTTTTTTCACTTCTGAGGAAAATTCCTTGTGGGCTCCATCCTTCAATGTTTGGACAGCTGGCTGTGCCTGGTTTGCAAGGAGGTCAGCAACCTCTTCTTGGTAGTGCTGTACCGTTTCCTGGTGTTTGGTTTTGAGCTTCTGTACGTCTTTCTTGAGGTTGGAAACTTTAGTTTGTTCTAGTTTCAGCTTCCATCGGAGATCGTTTGTTTTTCGCCGACAGAAGCCAAGCCGATGGTACTGTATTTCTGTTTCCTTTCTTTTTAAGTAGCGCTCTTTCCGCTGCACTCTTTTGTAATAGGCACTCCCACGAATTCCTTTGAGAGTTTGAAATGACTGCTGCAATCGGTGTTGCACGTCAGTCTGGCTTTCTTCAAGAGTAGTGTTCTGTTGTTCAAGCTCTGTGATCCTGGCTTCTGCTGCTTCTAAGGTCTGCTTTTGATGCTTTACTTCAGACTGAAGAACGCTGATTTCTTCTGTTGCCGTCTTAAGCTCTTTTGTTACATCATCTCTGTCTCTCCTCTGGGCAACAAGTTTTGTTTCCTTGGTGGCGAGCGCTCTGTCCTTGTCTGAAAATGCAACTGGAGCTCTTGGTGCAGGTGGAGGAAGGGCAAGATCAAAGGAGTTGCAAAGGAAGATGTTCATGTTCTCCTGTCCCTTTGGTCGCTTGATGCTTTTATTCAAGGACTTGTGTCTATCCATGCATTTGTTGAGTCTGGCGGTCAGCTGCTTATCTGACAATGACCCAACATCTGTACCAAGTTTTTCAAGTGCACTGCGACTTGAGAGAACCCATGTCTTCGAGTTGTTTTGATAAAAATGCAGTAAATCAACAACAAGCCCATTTGTCAAGTCTGGTTTGGGCTCTAAAGTCTCAAGGAGGTCAGGATTCAAAAGATGCTGCCTGAAGATCTGATGTTTCAGTAGATGGTCTCCCACATTCCGCATCATGATGTTTCTGCCCATGTCTACTGAAAGGAATGCCTCCAGGTCACCGCCATCTTTCACCACCTTTTCCCCTTCCTTGACAATGGCTTCAATTTCCAACCGAAGATTCATCCCCTGAAGAGGGTCATTTTCTGTTACTTTGGTGTACATATCATCTATGTCCTCCCATTTCATAGAGTGCTGCAGTCTAAGAAGCTGAAGCTGAAGCAGCAATTTTGTGGTCATTGCTACTGGAACCAGCTTTAGATAACGCCCACGTCCTTCACTGTTCAGTCTCAACAGGACAGCTTCCATGCGATGTAGATAGTCACCATCTGGGATTAACCAATAATATTATGTATTAAGAAAAATGATCAAAATAATGGTGTATGGGGTGATGTGGGTGGCAGAAGGGGGGGGGAAGAGGAGAGGGGGTGAGAAAGAGTGGTATGTACTCTCCCTCAGTGTGTGTGTGTGTGTGGGGAGCCGGGGGGGGGGGGGGGGGGGGGAGAAAGAGTGGTATGTACTCTCCCTCAGTCTGTGTGTGTATAAGTGGGGGGGGGGAGGAAAGAGTGGTATGTACTCTCCCTCAGTCTGTGTGTGTGTGTGCATGAGCCCGGGGGGGGGGGGGGGGGGGGGGAAGAGTGGTATGTACTCTCCCTCAGTCTGTGTGTGTGTGTATGAGCCAGGGGGGGGGGGGGGGGGGGGGGGGGGAGAGAGAAAAGAGCGGTGTGTACTCTGCCACTGTGTGAGTTGGGGAGAGAAAGAGTGGTGTGTACTGTGTGTGTGTGTGATTTTCAGTTAAGATTCATTCAAGAAGCTTCCAAAAAGCATAGAAATGAGTAAGAGAAATAGATCCATCTAGACTGTTTTTTGAAAGCAGGGGAATATTTCATGTGGTGTACTATTTCTTTCTTTATTTCTGTAAGTACACCACTGATGAGAAAAAAAGTAGCGTGGCTGAACTAAAAATTATTCTTCAAATCTTCTAATCACGTAGTTTGAATGATCACAAACAGTTTTGGGCTTAACAAGCAAATCAAAGTTGATATCGTATGCCTAATCGAAAGCAGACGACACAGTAGCTAACTCGGTGCTTCACTTCCGGTCGTTTGTAACAGTCTCTCTTCGTCCAAATCTTTTGCAATCACGGCTCAAATAGAGCTCAAAACATTCTATGGTTGCATAATTGAGGATATAAGACCTTTATCTTGTGATACAAATACATTTCATTTGATATGAGTGCCCCTAAAAAAATAGAATTGCAGAAAATCTGCCGATCTGAGTCAGTGTTGATAACTATGCAAAACCGGTCATTCGGCCTCTTCAAAAATCGTGAAATCGTAGCTATACTAGGACTAATAAAGTGTTATCAAGTATCTAATTTTATTCCAAATTGATTTTTGTTTCATTATAGATTAGTATTTACCCAAATAACTCTTGATTCCGTTGACAAAGCTTGAAGCAATAGCAAGATCGCCTGTCGAGCTCGAAGTAGCCGCCATAGTTCAAGTCAGTCATAGGCCGAACGAGGTCAAATATGTAAGCGTCGTTTTCATTGGCTGCGCTCCATCAGGGACGCTCGCAGTGCTTAATCTCTACAACCGTTCGATTCAGCAAAAAACGAACTTTCCATCGCTATGAGGCAACAATAGGTTTATTTGGACGAGATCGGATAATTTTTGGCTCAAAGTTAGGCAATATTTTGCATGTATTATCAGTAATTTGCGCTCGAATCGTTAGAAAAAATAATGTATGGGGGATACAGAAACAACCTTTAACCTTTGATTTCACCTCATTTGCATACTGTGAATGGAATTTTCCACACCGAAAGAGCCAGTCAAAACGAGCGACCCTCCAACTTTCTGAAAGTCCGCCATGGCGGACGAGAGACACGGGAGCCCGATCGCGGGTTGAAGGTGGTTGTTTTGAACATAATTACACGCTCTCATTCTCACTCAACACAACAATCAAGACATGGATGAAACAATGGATTATCAATCTTTATTTTCATCTTAGTTTGAATAAGAGTATTGGTCATTTTCATACAGAAATCATGGGTGAAAGATGGTCAATTTTGAGACAAACACAGACTTTCCCGCAGGCGATTAGTACTGGGCGCCTCTACCTATACTGACCATCGTTATTGATGTACTGACCATCGTTATTGATGTATTTTCCAGAGTGACCAGGTGCCGGTGGGTAACATACCTCGCTCCATGACGGTCATCTGTCGCGGAGAGGTGACGCGTCTCACACAACCCGGAGACCACGTCTGCATTTCTGGCGTATCCTTTTTCTGCCGTGAATTTTGTAATCAACCGAGTTTGGCAATAGACATTCATTGTAAAATGTAAATGTACTTTTTTTTTTTTTTTAAGTGTAAATGTTTACAAAGCAAAATCCTTGTGGCAGGTATGTGTTGAAGGAGTCCTGCCCCCCCCCCCCCCCCCCCCCCCCCCCCCCCACATCCCCCCCTTCATCTTGTCCTATGCTAGGTCTACACGACCAAACCGTTTCTCCAGCTCTTGGTGGCTGCCTGATAAACGGAGGGCTAGTGATTTAAATGTATGTCAGCCGCATGATGTTCCCGAGTGGACACCTGGGGCATTGAAACAACACCTGCTGACCCACCCGGGGGGAGTGACCCCTTCCTGACCAGTTGGCCCGGCCCCCTGCTCAAGAACCCCTGCTCAAGAAGAATTCTTGAGTTTCAGGGTTATGCCCTTCGGGAAGTTAAGTTCATGTTTTGGGTTTTCAGGATTTTTATTTTCAAGTTTTGGGGGTTTTCAGGATTTATAATTTCAGGTGTTTTTGGTGTTTTTATATTTATTTTCAATTTAAAAAAAATAAAATTCAGGAATTCTAGTTTCAGGTCTCTGAGCCCCCTTGAGTTATTTCCCCTGCATAAGTGGTGCAGAGTGGCAGTGGTAGCGTGTTCGCCTTGTGTCAAGTAAACCCGAGTTCGAACCTGGGTTCCTCTCATTTTGCACTAGGCCTTACCGTCTGAACTTGGAGTCTTTCAGATGAGACGATAAACCGAGGTCCCGTGTGCCCATGCACTTAGCACACGTTCATGGGTGCAACTGGCTCTGTCTGTGACGGATTTCCGTTTATTGAAATTCAGCTGAGACGGAGCTTCCGTTTTTTTAAAATTTTCGTCACCAAAAAAAAAAAAAGTCTGATTAGCGCTTTACAGCCTTTTGAATCTGGTCCGTCTAGCCACCAGAACTACTCTCTACCGGCAAGTCTAACAAAAGCGCTGCGCATGCGTACATGTTCCATTCAAGCGAATTCCCGCGTCCGTTCGACGCCATTACAAAACTTCTTCCCGATAGGCAGCCAACTTCACCACGTTGAAGATTCTGCTGCACAACGAGCGTTTTTTCACTTCTTCCAAGCCGATGTCGTTTTTTAAGGAAGGCGACCGTGCTGCCACGGAGATGGACAATGGTTTACCCAACAAGTGGCGGTGGGAGTGGTTAGACGAAACTGACTTTAGTGAAGAAAAAGTTCCGCTCAGAGAATGGTGCTTGAAATTGAAACGACCTGGATTGAGCTATTGCCGTTTCTGCAACCTGGAGTTGAAGTACGGAAGAAATGGCAAAAAAGTGCTCAAGAATCACGGTTCCAAACCTCTTCATCAACAGAGAATGAAGGTAACTCACACGCACGCACACACATTCTCTCTCTTTCTCTGTCTCACTCATCTTTCCCCTCTGTCTGTGTGTGGGTCGGTGTCGGTGTGAAGGTGGGTTCAAGACTGAGCAGAATTTTAAGGTGTGTTGTAGTCCTGAAACATATCATCTGTAATCCTTCATCCTTCCTCCTTCCTTCTATGATAGATATAGGATGTCCTAAAATATCCTCTTAAAGTTGGTGGAGAGCTTGCCAAATGCCTTTATATTTCTAATTTTGCTTCATCTTCAGGGGGGCAACGCCCCCCTGACACCCCCCATAGCAACAACCAATGATGCTGCCACTGTACCCCACCGGGGCCTGGGCGGCCCCTGGAACCCTGCCTTTCAGTTTTTTGGATTTTGGCCAGTTGCACCCATGCACGTTAAACCCAGTGTCGACGAAAAAGTTGTCATTTGGTCAAAATTTACCCCCACCTCCCTTTCCTTCCTCATCAGTCACACAGAAATCGCATGCAAAAAAAAGAGGGGTGGCGCGCCTCTGGCTGCGACACGCTCTCCAGGTGGGAGCAACCCGAATTTCACCATGATGCCTCCGTGATTATTAATTACCTAATCCGTAGGAGATGAGTTGTGAACAGTGTGTGTTGTCGGTGTGTTCCTTAACGCGCGTCAGATCTTCCTGCCCATGCTGAAGCAGGGGTTCCGGCAGATGATGCAGGGCCTGATGTCCGACACCTTCCTCGAGGCTCACGTCAGTACAGCTCTGCTCTTCTGTGTGAAGAAACTTGAAACAGATCTCAATATCACTGAACAAAACATCAACCAAATCTTCTGTGTGAAGAAACTTGAAACATCTCAATATCACTGAACAAAACATCAACCAAATCTTCTGTGTGAAGAAACTTGAAACAGATCTCAATCTCACTGAACATAGCAACAACCAAATCTTCTGTGTGAAGAAACTTGAAACATCTCAATCTCACTGAACAAAACATCAACCAAATCTTCTGTGTGAAGAAACTTGAAACAGATCTCAATCTCACTGAACAAAACAACAACCAAATCTTCTGTGTGAAGAAACTTGAAACAGATCTCAATCTCACTGAACATAGCAACAACCAAATCTTCTGTGTGAAGAAACTTGAAACATCTCAATCTCACTGAACAAAACATCAACCAAATCTTCTGTGTGAAGAAACTTGAAACAGATCTCAGTATCACTGAACAAAACAACCAAATCTTCTGTGTGAAGAAACTTGAAACAGATCTCAATCTCACTGAACAAAACAACCAAATCTTCTGTGTGAAGAAACTTGAAACAGATCTCAATCTCACTGAACAAAACATCAACCAAATCCTCAACCAGTCCTGCCAACCTTTCCGCTCAGACTACATTTCTTACGCCCTTTCGCTCAAGTTCATAAAATTCCGCTTTCATAACTTAAAAAGGCTCACATCAGTACAGCTTGATTCTAAGGGCAGAAAAAGAGAAACAAACCAATAAAAGATCTAAGTGCAGGGATGGGGGGGGGACCAGTTGTGGGGGGGGGGGGGGGGGGGGGACCAGTTATGAGAGTGGGGGAAGTTTTTTCTCCAACAATATATAGAGTGTAACTGTTATATTTCTTGTGCTAATAATAGAAAGGAATAACAAAAGTACTTTCACCTAATAGGAACATTGGATCGTGGGGGCTCTCAGGGACCCCCATTTGGGAGTCTATGAAGCACTAAAATTCTCAAGGACCCTCTACAAGAATGTGCAGGGGGTCCCAGGGATGCACTAGAAAAAATCTTTTTAGCATTCGCAATGCCACTTATTTGGATTGGGAATATGTTGCAGTCATGCGTAATGTTGACCAGCTGTGAAGTGAGGCTGCTAATGTTTTTAGTGATGTGTGTGTGTTCCTTGCTGGCTGACTGTATGTTGACACGTTTGATTGGAGAAACCTAGGGGGCTCAAATGTTGCATAGGTACTTAGGATATCTAGGCCAAGTTTGAAAATGGTCAGAGGTCAAAGTTGCTTGAGCCGAAAGTGCTGCCATGCGGCTTGTGATGTAGTGTCTTCACGCTTTTATTGGAATGTGTTGCAGTCGTGTGTAATGTTTCATTTTTGCCCCCATCTGTGACCTTTAGGCCCTGTACACACATAAGCGGACATTCCATGCAGAAACCCGTATGCAATCCATAAATAAGTGAAGCAAAGAAGGGAAAAGATTTGCGCACATGTCCGAATTTCCCCTACATGCGTAAACTTTTATCCTTCTTTCTTCCACTTATTTAGGGTTTTCTGTACAGAACTTACGCATCTAATGTGAACCCGGCCTTAACGTTGAAGCAACAACCTGTCAGTGTGTGTGTGACCTTTTGTGCCCCCATCTGTGACCTTTAACGTTGAAGCAACAACCTGTCAGTGTGTGTGTGACCTTTTGTGCCCCCATCTGTGACCTTTAGCGTTGAAGCAACAACCTGTCAGTGTGTGTGTGACCTTTTGTGCCCCCATCTGTGACCTTTAGCATTGAAGCAACAACCTGTCGGTGTGTGTGTGACCTTTTGTGCCCCCATCTGTGACCTTTAACGTTGAAACAACAACCTGTCAGTGTGTGTGTGACCTTTTGTGCGTGCAGCGGATCACGAAGATGAACAAGACGGAGGACGATGAGATGGATGATTTGGGACTGACGGATGAAGAGCTACGACAAGTCGCCGGTACGTCACTCACTCCTGTCTGGGGATTGTTTTTCTCACAAGTTTTAGGATTATTGCAGTGGAAGCCAACTACTGGTAATCAAAAACACCACACGCGCACACACAAAACCTGGATAATTGATGATGATTTTTTAGTCCCTATTTAATTAAATCCTTTCTATAGTAAAACTCTTACATGCATGAAATGTTGGATTATTTTAACTTGCTGGTTGGTGTATTCTTTATGTGTGTGTAGCAAAACTTGTATAATAAAATAGCAGCTATTTCAAAATAAAATTTCAGTCCTTTCAATTTCGACTTGCAGATTTCACTATTTTTCAATCAATCAATTATTTAGTGTCCCTATTTTCAACGAGGAAATTTGTCTTGCAGTCAATCAAAAAACAATATAAAAAATACACTGCAGTACAATAAATATGTACACATTAGAGAGCCTGTACACGTGAACACTCCCCACCCCTCACCGCGGCAACACAGCGAAAGGCCATTCACATATGACTTGCCCATCACCATGCCGCCATGGTGAAACCCAAACAAATAAACTCACACACACACACATGTGGATGAAGCAACAGTA
This sequence comes from Phymorhynchus buccinoides, assembly GCA_017654935.2. Taxonomy (NCBI): domain Eukaryota; kingdom Metazoa; phylum Mollusca; class Gastropoda; order Neogastropoda; family Raphitomidae; genus Phymorhynchus; species Phymorhynchus buccinoides. The sequence continues at coordinate 1,359,241 of CM065708.1, read as the reverse complement.
TTTCCAAATATCTTCTTTTTTTTTCCCTCTGTCTGAAATTTGTTGCTCAGACTCGGAGGTTGCTTTCTTGAACATACAGTCTCTGTTTGAATCGAGCAATATTTCTTATTGCCTTAACGCCGAGAATGAGTTTTCCAACAGTGTGGTTAGCAGCATTGATTCAGAGATCTTCAGTGGTGAAGAAAGCCCTGGCTGTTTAGCAGATTCTTATTATTCTTCTACTGCGTTCCCAGGCCATAATGGGTAAGGCACGTATACGTGTGTCCGGTTTTCAGTTGTCACTAGTCGCCCCGCTGCAAAGGCAGATGAAATTGATTTCAAGCATCAGAATTGTCAGAGGATTAAAAATTTCTGACAGAGGATTGGCTTCTCTTGTCAGAGGTTTTGCCTTTTTATTCAGTGTTATCCTTTGTGTTACTATATTAAACCTGTGTTAGGAACTGATTTCAGTGTTGTCCCTCTACAGTCTAGGGCCTTGATGGCCTTTTTACTGCGGTTTTCAGAGGATTGGACTTCACACTGTTTTGATGCCTGTGATTTACACATGTATGCACATTGATACTAAAACAGTTTCATTTATTTTAATTTTTGTTGTTGACTAATACAAACTGACTAATGCATGCACACTGATACTAACATTTTTCAATTATTTGTTTGTTTGTTTGCAGAGGATGATTTCTACGACAAACTGGCGAGCAGCATCGCCCCTGAGATCTACGGCCACGAGGACGTGAAGAAAGCCCTGCTCCTGCTGCTGGTGGGAGGGGTGGACAAGTCGCCCAAAGGAATGAAGATCAGGGGTCAGTCCTGCACACTGTTTATAGTTCATAGTCACAGGACGTGGAGAAAGCCCTGGTGTGAGGAGGGGTGGACAAGTCGCCCAAAGGAATGAAGATCAGGGGTCAGTCCTGCACACTGTTTATAGTTCATAGTCACAGGACGTGGAGAAAGCCCTGGTGTGAGGAGGGGTGGACAAGTCGCCCAAAGGAATGAAGATCAGGGGTCAGTCCTGCACACTGTTTATAGTTCATAGTCACAGGACGTGGAGAAAGCCCTGGTGTGAGGAGGGGTGGACAAGTCGCCCAAAGGAATGAAGATCAGGGGTCAGTCCTGCACACTGTTTATAGTTCATAGTCACAGGACGTGGAGAAAGCCCTGGTGTGAGGAGGGGTGGACAAGTCGCCCAAAGGAATGAAGATCAGGGGTCAGTCCTGCACACTGTTTACAGTTCATAGTCACAGGACGTGGAGAAAGCCCTGGTGTGAGGAGGGGTGGACAAGTCGCCCAAAGGAATGAAGATCAGGGGTCAGTCCTGCACACTGTTTACAGTTCATAGTCACAGGACGTGGAGAAAGCCCTGGTGTGAGGAGGGGTGGACAAGTCGCCCAAAGGAATGAAGATCAGGGGTCAGTTCTGCACACTGTTTATAGTTCATAGTCACAGGACGTGGAGAAAGCCCTGGTGTGAGGAGGGGTGGACAAGTCGCCCAAAGGAATGAAGATCAGGGGTCAGTCCTGCACACTGTTTATAGTTCATAGTCACAGGACGTGGAGAAAGCCCTGGTGCTGAGAGGAGGGGTGGACAGGTCACCCAAAGGGATGAAGATCAGGGGTCAGTCCTGTACACTGTTTATAGTTCATAGTCACAGGACCTGGAGAAAGCCCTGGTGCTGAGAGGAGGGGTGGACAGGTCACCCAAAGGGATGAAGATTAGGGGTCAGTCCTGCACACTGTTTATAGTTCATAGTCACAGGACGTGAAGAAAGCCCTGCTGGGAGGAGGGGTGGACAGGTCACCCAAAGGGATGAAGATCAGAGGTCAGTCCTGTACATTATTTATAGTTCATAGTCACAGGACGTGGACAAAGCCCTGCTGGGAGGAGGGGTGGACAGGTCACCCAAAGGGATGAAGGTCAGAGAGTGCTGTACACTATTTACAGTTCATAGGACATGGAGAAAGCCCTGCTGGGAGGAGGGGTGGACAGGTCACCCAAAGGGATGAAGATCAGAGGTCAGTCCTGTACATTATTTATAGTTCATAGTCACAGGACGTGGACAAAGCCCTGCTGGGAGGAGGGGTGGACAGGTCACCCAAAGGGATGAAGGTCAGAGAGTGCTGTACACTATTTACAGTTCATAGGACGTGGAGAAAGCCCTGGTGCTGGGAGGAGGGGTGGACAGGTCACCCAAAGGGATGAAGGTCAGAGAGTGCTGTACACTATTTACAGTTCATAGGACATGGAGAAAGCCCTGCTGGGAGGAGGGGTGGACAGGTCACCCAAAGGGATGTAGATCAGAGAGTGCTGTACACTATTTACAGTTCATAGGACGTGGACAAAGCCCTGCTGGGAGGAGGGGTGGACAGGTCACCCAAAGGGATGAAGGTCAGAGAGTGCTGTACACTATTTACAGTTCATAGGACGTGGAGAAAGCCCTGGTGCTGAGAGGAGGGGTGGACAGGTCACCCAAAGGGATGAAGGTCAGAGAGTGCTGTACACTATTTACAGTTCATAGGACATGGAGAAAGCCCTGCTGCTGAGAGGAGGGGTGGGTCACCCAAAGGGATGAAGGTCAGAGAGTGCTGTACACTATTTACAGTTCATAGGACATGGAGAAAGCCCTGCTGGGAGGAGGGGTGGACAGGTCACCCAAAGGGATGAAGGTCAGAGAGTGCTGTACACTATTTACAGTTCATAGGACGTGGAGAAAGCCCTGGTGCTGGGAGGAGGGGTGGACAGGTCACCCAAAGGGATGAAGGTCAGAGAGTGCTGTACACTATTTACAGTTCATAGGACGTGGAGAAAGCCCTGGTGCTGGGAGGAGGGGTGGACAGGTCACCCAAAGGGATGAAGGTCAGAGAGTGCTGTACACTATTTACAGTTCATAGGACGTGGAGAAAGCCCTGGTGCTGGGAGGAGGGGTGGACAGGTCACCCAAAGGGATGAAGATCAGAGGTCAGTCCTGTACATTATTTATAGTTCATAGTCACAGGACGTGGACAAAGCCCTGCTGCTGGTGGGGTAGAGGTCTGTATTATTGTGAATGATATTGTTCCTCTGTCTTGGCAAGTGTGGAACTAGAAGCCTTACTATTGGTAAGCAATGAAACCTTGATTTATTATATATTTAACGTTCCTTGAAAAAACTTCACTTATGTCTCTTAGCGCTTTGTGCTCTGCCTGTTTCAAGTTCAAGTTCAAGTTTAATACCTCCAAAAGAGAAATTCAGGTTTGCCCTGCAACCTGCACTCCCAGCCTGCGAGGTGGGGGGTGGGGTGTTATTGCAAGAAAAAAACGAAAAAACATTTAGAGCTTTTAGATTGATAAGGAAAGTCAATGGAGGTCTCTGCCTGACAATTTGTCGGGTGCAGGGCAGAGTGTGTTAAATGAAAAGTGAAGTTTTCAGTTTTGGGTCAACAGGAGAAGCAGATCTGAAGCCGGTTTAGATAACCAGATCCAATTTAGTTCTCAACGGCTTTATTGATTGGCAGTTTAGTGACATGTTCTTGCTTTCTGTATTCAAAACCCTAAAGTTTTGAGTGCAGCGGGGAGACCAGTGAAAGCTAAAAACCGGACACAAACGTACCTCGCCCATTTTGGCCTGTGAAGAAGAAGAGTAAAATGTTTAAATCATTCTTCCTTCTTTACTTTGTCGAGTGCCTGTGGTGTGTGTCTGACCAAGTGCCTGTGGTATTTGTCTTGGTTTTGTGCATCAAACATCAACATGGTCTGATGTATTTTGTCAAGTGCCTGTGGTGTGTGTGACCAAATGACTTGGTTTTGTGCAGGAAACATCAACATGTGTCTGATGGGAGACCCAGGGGTGGCCAAATCTCAGCTGTTGTCCTACATTGACCGCCTGGCTCACAGGAGTAAGTCTATCTGTCTGTCTGTCTGTGTGTGTGTGTCTGTCTGTCTGTGTGTTGAGTCAACATCAACATGTCTGATGGGGGACCCAGGGGTGGCCAGATCTCAGCTGTTGTCTTACATCGAATGCCTGGCTCACAGGAGTAAGTCTGTCTGTCTGTCTGTGTGTTGAGTCAACATCAACATGTGTCTGATGGGGGACCCTGGGAGGCCCCAGGACCCCTGCCTTGCCTGTTTTCCAATTTTCTCCAGTTGCATCCATGTTATAAAGTGCACCCCCCACATGTTACACAAAGCGCATATTTTGTTGTATTGTCTTACTGTATTAGTAGTCATATTATAAGGCGCAGGGGTCTCAGTCTGGGGGAAAAGTATCGCCTTATAGTCCGAAAAATATGGTAATTGTCGCCATCATTATGATAACAATTCGTGTGAGAATTAGTATGAAGACCTGTTTACCCCAGGGCTCCCAGGGACCCCCATTTGGGGGTCTATGAAGCACTAAAATTCTCAAGGACCCTCTAAAAGAATGTGCAGGGGGGTCCCAGGGATGCACTAGAAAATTTCTTTTTGCCACTGGGACCCTCTATCCCGCCTCTAGTAGGCATGGGAATTGTCCGCGAATTCGCGGATTTCCGCGAAAAAAAATTGAAATTGTTACTAAATACTTCAATTGGGGGGCTTTTCAGAGTTTTTTGTCTCTGACAATTCCCATGCCTGCTCTAGGACCCTCTATTCTGTAAGTGAAGGAGTCCTTGGGACCCCTTGTTTTGCAGGACGATTGGGAGCCAAAAGTTTTCAGCATATTTTGTACACATATCTTACAATAATATGGTGAAATGGGGGGAAAACATCTGACTATCATTTCTGTATATTGCCTGATGCAGGAAACTGGTACAATCTGTGTGTTGTTGTAAATAATGGATGACACTTTTGACATAGTATTTCTATAAAGTTGTTATAAAAATGTACTCAATTTTTTTTTACTTTCCTTTTGGAGTACTCCTATTTTGTGAAAAATACACTTATTTTTTATTTCGAATACACGAAGCCCGATTTCAGGGTAAGCAGGTCTCAGTATGATTACTGTTGTGATTCACTGTGATAATCATCTCTGTGTCGTCAGGTCAGTACACAACGGGTCGCGGGTCGTCGGGCGTGGGTCTGACGGCTGCCGTGATGAAGGACCCGCTGACAGGGGAGATGACTCTGGAGGGAGGCGCACTGGTGCTGGCCGATCGCGGCGTGTGTTGTATCGACGAGTTTGACAAAATGATGGACGCTGACAGGACAGCCATCCACGAGGTTATGGAACAGCAGACTATCTCCATTGCCAAGGTTGGTTAATGTTCCACTAAGTGTTGGTAACATGTCTCCAAATTCTGATTGAGCACAGCGTGTGTTGCATCGACGAGTTTGACAAGATGATGAACGCCGACAGGACGGCCATTCACAAAGTTATGGAGCAGCAGACTATCTCCATTGACAAGGCTAGTGTCGAGATGTTTATCGCTTCACTTTGTAAAATATAGCTTATTTGTGGTTGACTGGGGGTTGTGTTGTATTGAGGAGTTTGACCAAATGATGGATGCCAACAGGACGGCCATCCATGAAGTTTTGGAGCAGTAGACCGTCTCCATTGCCAAGGTCGGCTATATTTCTTATTGTCTGCTAAAAATGTTCAATTAATAATTAGCCTGAAGGCTCGGCTGTCCTGGGTGCGGCTACACCAGCCTACAGACAGAACAGCCCCAAGAAATCTGTGTACGTTGCTTGATCCCACACCTTGTTGATATTATGGGCATTATTCATCGCTTTAGGCGGGCATCATGATGAGCCTTAACACGCGGGTCTCCATCCTGCCAATGGTCGCTACAACCCCAAGAAATCTGTGTATATTGTACGTTGCTATATCCCACACCTTGTTAATACTATGGGCATTATTTAACGCTTTAGGCGGGCATCATGACCAGTCTGAACGCCCGAGTCTCCATCCTGGCGGCGGCCAACCCAGTCTATGGCCGCTACAACCCCAAGAAGTCTGTGTATGTTGTGCGTTGCTATATCCCACACCTTGTTGATATATGGGCATTATTCATCGCTGTAGGCGGGCATCATGACCAGCCTGAACGCCCGGGTCTCCATCCTGCCAATGGTCGCTACAACCCCAAGAAGTCTGTGTATGTTGTACGTTGCTATATCCCTCACCTTTTTGATATATGGGCATTATTGATGGCTTTAGGCAGGCATCATGACCAGCCTGAACGCGCGGGTCTCCATCCTGGCGGCGGCCAACCCAGCCTATGGTCGCTACAACCCCAAGAAGTCTGTGGAGCAGAACATCCAGCTGCCGGCCGCGCTGCTCTCACGATTCGACCTACTCTGGCTGATTCAGGACAAGGCTGACAGAGAAAACGACCTCAGGTGACCCTCTCTCTCTGTGTCTGTATCTCTCTCTGTCTCTCTCTCGCACGACTGTACGATGCAATTTGATCACGTGGTCTCGAAGCGCGAATTACATTTGTTCTTCAAGACCACGTGATCGAATCGATTCGTACAGTCGTGCGATTTTAGTGGACGTGTGGCTGGGCCTTAGCACTCTCATACATTCACGCACATATATACACGCAGGCACAGCTGCTGCTGTCACGATCCAGAATAAGGCTGATAGAGAAAATGATGTCGGGTAAGACATTGACGTGCTCAGACACACATACCATGATACACACACACAAACTCTCACGCATGGGCACACAAACTCTCACACATGAGCACACACACACACACACACTGGTTGATAGTTATCCAGTTTGTGGAGTGATCATGATACATATTTCAAGTATTCTTTCTGTTTTAGTATTATGGTACACTTTGGGTTCATTTGTATCGTAAAATAACTTTCCATTGTCTTTGTTCCTCCTGGCTTGCTCATCACGTACATTCACCATCAAATGTTCATCCTCCATTTCAGTTCATGCTTCTGTCCCGTGTGTGTGTGTGTGACCATTTACTGTCATTATGTTCAAACTGTACAGTGATTTCCTTTGTTCAGACTGGCTCAGCACATCACCTATGTCCACCAACACAACATTCACCCTCCCCTGCAGTTCACGCCTCTGCCTTCTGTCCCGTGTGTGTGTGACCATTTACTGTCATTATGTTCAAACTGTACATTGATTTCCTTTGTTCAGACTGGCTCAGCACATCACCTATGTCCACCAACACAACATTCACCCTCCCCTGCAGTTCACGCCTCTGCCTTCTGTCCCGTGTGTGTGTGTGACCATTTACTGTCATTATGTTCAAACTGTACATTGATTTCCTTTGTTCAGACTGGCTCAGCACATCACCTATGTCCACCAACACAACATTCACCCTCCCCTGCAGTTCACGCCTCTGCCTTCTGTCCCGTGTGTGTGTGTGTGTGTGTGTGACCATTTACTGTCATTATGTTCAAACTGTACATTGATTTCCTTTGTTCAGACTGGCTCAGCACATCACCTATGTCCACCAACACAACGTTCACCCTCCCCTGCAGTTCACGCCTCTGGACATGCGACTCATGAGGTGAGGAACACTTTGCACACTAACCTTAGTTGTACGTATTGTCTTTTTTATTTCTGTACAAAACCGTGGCCTTGCATGCAATCTGAAGAAAAAACACAACAAGCCTCCTTCGATTCAAGAGGTACAAGGAAATCCTATCAGTTTCAAACTGAAAAGAAATGAAATAAAAACTCACTTCAGAGATTCTGTTTTCCATTGTTTGTTTAGTATTGATTATTTATTTATTTTTAGTTAAAAAATGTCCAGACATGCATTTCTTTTTGTCCATAATTGCTGGATTTCCCCAAAGTCACGTTATCAGGGACTGTTGACATAAGTTGGCATTAGTTGAAAAATGTTAATTATTTTGTAAGTTTTGAGAAGGCTGTTCCAGTTACTGTTAGCACTTGAACTTTAAATTTTCTCACACTTGAGACTCACTCTCTCTCCCCCCCCCCTCTCTCTCTCTCTCTCTCCCCCCCCCCCCCTCTCCCTCATTCTCCATTTCTTCATTAGTCTTGCATCATTGAATGTTTTCAGACGTTACATCTCGCTGTGCCGAAGCAAGGACCCCACAGTGCCCGAGGGTCTGGCGGACTACATTACCGGGGCGTATGTGGAGCTGCGTAAAGAGGCGCGCAACAACAAGGACATGACCTTCACCAGTCCCCGCACCCTGCTGGCCATTCTGCGACTGGCCACTGCTCTGGTCAGTGCATGGACTACATCTCTGTTGTATTAGTCATCGCCCTGGTCAGTGCATTAGAGTACATCTCTCTTGTTGTATTAGCAGGGCCGGACCTACGGGGGGGGGGGGGGGGGGGGGTAAATATAGTTTTACTAATATTGGAGAGGCTTTGTTTCCCCCCTTTCCCCCAAGCTGTTATGAACCTAACAGTTTTCTAGCATTTTATTTCTGTTTTGCCATTCCAGTGGAAACCAGTTAACTCTAAAACACACAACAAAACCTGGATAATTCACAATCATTTTCAAAAAGAAAAAGACAATTTTTTTTGTCCCAAGTTAATCAATCCTTGTGGCAGAAACATTTTCTATTTCAAAACATTGGGCTTTCTGAAAATAAAATTTCATAGCTATGTCCGTTATATAATCATATTTTGTTGCGCCGTTTTCAGGCTCGTCTGCGTCTGGGTGCAACGGTGGAGAAGGATGATGTGAACGAGGCCATGAGGCTGATGGAGATGTCACGAGACTCCCTGAACACCCAGCACGACGGCCAGACCAGGTCAGTACAGTACTGAAGACAGTAGTGAGTGAGCACATATTGAGTAAGCAAGCACACACACACACAATGTGAATGAGGCCATGAGATTTATGGAGATATCACGAGACTCCCTAAACATACAGCACGGCGGCCAGACCAGGTCAGTACAGTACTGATGACAGTAGTGAGTGAGCACATATTGAGTAAGCATGCACGCACACGCACACACACAATGTGAATGAGGTGATGAGACTGATGGAGATGTCAGATTTCCTGAACACAACATGTCAGACAGACCACTGACCAGGTTAGTCACAATCGTCCAGCAAAACAAGGGGTCCCAGGGACTCCTTCACTTACAGTATAGAGGGTTCTAGAGGCGGGATAGAGGGTCCCAGTGGCATTGCGAATGCTGAAAAGAATTTGTATCCCTGGGACCCCCTGCACATTCTTTTAGAGGGTCCTTGAGAATGTTAGTGCTTCATAGACCCCCAAATGGGGGTCCCTGGGAGCCCTGGTGTGTGCGTGCAGAAAGGTGTCAAAAGGACATGCTCATGCCCAAACCTGCTTCTGCAGATGCTCAGAGGGATATACAGACCTGTTTTCCCTACGGATTTGTCCGTAATTATGTTTTGATACCTCCGATTACGCTATTACGGTCTGCAACAAAAAATTCTGCATTTCCTCTGAACGAGTGCGAAAAAGAAATCGAAAGAAGGCATAGTGTTTCAGCCGTACTATGCACTGTCATCAGCTATAAAAGCTAGTGATGTCCCTTGAATCGTTACTTCCGGTTGGTTTCACTTCCTGTATACTGCCATTTTTGTAGGTGTGATTGCAATTATACGGGAAAAAAGGGAAACACGTAAGGTACTGTTGTGTGGATATCGCTCAACAGAAATGTTGACAGACATTGAAATTGGGTTTGGACGGGAAGTTGCAGTGTGGCGAGCATGTACGCTACCCCCCCGCAACAAAAGTTTTGACGGTAGTGGATAATCCTGGTGGAAGGATTTCTCGGCCGGTGCCTGACTGATGCCTGAAATTACTGATTTCAGAGCTTGGATTACTGACAGTAAAAATTTGTGGTAACCAGTGCTTAATTTTATGAAGTTCTACTAAAGCTTAATTGGGAAACTAAACGTTGTAAAACCGATTTACTGGAATTTAGAAAGTAACAGCGTTTAGTTTCCCACTTAAGCTTTAGTAGAACTTCATAAAAGTAAGCCCAGGTCTGGATATAAACAAAGATTTTTGGTTTTCCATGTGGAAAAATAATGCAGAACGTGACGGACCAGATCTACGCAGTGATTCGTGAAATGTGCAAGTCCTAGATCCTACATGTTGAGTTCATGTGTTGATTTCTTTGTTTATTTTCTTTTTCTACACAGAATGCAGAACGTGACGGACCAGATCTACGCGGTGATTCGTGAAATGTCGTCTGAGAAGGGCGGCGGCAAGTCCATCAAGATGGCGGACGCCATGGAGCAGTGCCTGTCCAAGGGCTTCAAGCCGGACCAGATCGAGGCTTGCATCGAGGAGTACGAGGAACTCAACGTCTGGCAGGTCAACACCGCCAAGACACGCCTCACCTTCGTCTGATTGGTCCATTAATTAATTCGATTCGTCTGATTGGTTCGTTTGCCTCAGCCTTCGTCTGATTGGTCCATTAGTGGGACTCTCCTTTGTTTGATTGGTCCGTTGTCTGCCTCAGCCTTCGTCTGATTGGACTAATCTTGTTTTTTCAAGCTCTTTGTCACAGTTGTCATGTGTAGGTTGGTTGTTTTTTGGAGAGAAAATGTGGGCGATAACACTCTATGGTATTTTTTTTAATATTTACTTTGATGAAGCTTAATCTTTTCTCGTTTTTTTAAAGAAAATCCACAATTTGCTCTGCAATTCAGTTAGTCATCATGCAGTGTGTGATTGATGTTAAGGATAAAATTATTTATTAAACGTTTTGACAATGAAGAAGGGAAAACACTTGAGCATATATCATTTCAAAATGTTTAGCTCTACCCCCTCCTTTTTGTTTGTGGCTCAAGCCACAAAAACCTATAACTCACTTTGTCGGTCTGGTCGGTCGGTCGGTCCAAAATTGTCGCACTTCAAATCGAGGCTACACTTCTGGCCGCTCTTTAAAATGATGTATTTTAAAAGCGTACAAAATAATAAACATATGTAATACAGACACTACAACAGACACGGCGAGTATGCGGTGCTTCTTTTGATGAGCATAAGTAGGATACATAGTTTTAAATGTTTTCCAAAAGATATAAAAAGTTACGAAATGGTGCAGAGATAACATTCTGGTTTACAGATTAAAATTATTGAAAAGCCAGGGGAGGTAACTCATGATTGGAGTGGTAAAAATAGACCGCGTGCCACAAACTATTGCGATTTCGCGCTTGTTTCTTCTCCAGAATCATGTGTCGATTGGTCCACTATTGGTCCGATTGGTCCATGTTCTGTATGCATTTGTTATTGGTCCATTGTCCTGTCTTCCGATCGATCAGTTGTCTGGTAGTAACTTTGTATTAGGTACTTTATAATCACAGAGGCGTCTCTGTGAAATTCGGGTTGCTCCCACCTGGAGAGCACGTCGCAGCCAGAGGCGCGCCACCCAATTTTTTATTATTTTTTTTTGCATGCGATTTTTGTGTGACTGATGAAGGAAGGGGGGTAAATTTTGACCAAATGACAAATTTTCGTTGCCACTGGGTTTAGCGTGTGCTAAGTGCATGGGCACACAGGACCTCGGTTTATCGTCTCATCCGAAAGACTCCACATTCAGACCGTAAGGTCTAGTGCAACGTGAGAGGAAAAATCCTGTGTACCCAGGTTCGAACTCAGGGTTTACTTGACACGAGCGCTAACGCGATACCACTGTGCCACTGTACACCACTTCATTGGAATCGATTCACTGGCTGTCTGATCAGCACTGTGAGTGGTCCAGAAAAGAAAAAATAATGAAGATGCAAAAACCTTTAGGTTTGAGTTTTCATGTTTGCTTTTGCCCTTTGGGAGCCTGGAGCCTTTTGTAGAATTGGCGTTTGTGATGTGGATGGATTGTGTGTGGAAAAAATCAGGAAGAATCTTTTTTGCCATGAAAAATATGTTAATTCTGGAGAATGTAATTTTCAATTTTCTGTACACTTCTTCAAGAATGAAAACTATTTTTTTCTGGGAACATTTTTAATTATGTCCGTTTCATTTTCTGTATGTTGAAATTTGTAATGCCTTTTTGCAATAGACTCACGTTAATTCGATAGCCTCGGCACGGTAGTGTTATCTGTAAGGTGAAGCGCTATATAAATTTTCTTAAATAATAATAACAAAAATCTGTACACTCGAGGATTGAGGCGAACGTTGTATATTTCCTCCAAAAAAGAATCGCATGCTTTTTTAAAAAGAAAATCTATTTCATTCATTGCCTATAAATTTGATTTGAAATGTTTCTTGTAACGAATTCTTTTGTTTAACTAATCATCAGTCACATTTTAATTTTAACTTTCCAAACAGCTCGCATTGTTAACACTGAATGTCCCAAGAACTGACGTCCAAAGTGAAGAGAATGTGTTTCTTTTCTAGGACAGTGGTTCAATATGAATGGTAGTGAATAGGGTATACTTTTTTATCATGTTTATCAAGTCTGGAATAAATTTGGTCATTATCACATTTGGTATATAATTAATTATTTTGCTCACATTTTGTATAAAATTGACTTAATATGTTGTTGTTGTTCATTTTGTGCGACTTGTTGCCTTAAAAGTTATTGGAGACAAATATTTGTAAGAAAATGCATACAATTCTCTCTACTCTGGCATTAAATTCACACACACAAAATCACAAATAAAGCAAAAATTTTAAAGTTTATTTTATTATCATTATTATTATAATACACCTTTTTTTTTTTAACAAATATATAATTGGCAAGAGAGAAGAGAAATAGAACTTACGTGTTGAAAGGCAGAGGCATCATGGGATAGAAATCGACGGGGAAAAAATTAGCGTTTGATTTTATTTAAAACTTTTTGTTAAACTTGGCATTATACTAAAATCATGCTGTTCATAAAATTTGTAGCGTTGTAACAAAATTGTGCTTGATGCACTTTACAATAAATAATATGCAATGCAGCATGAGAAAAATGGGTGGGGGTTGACTGTTGCCTGTACATCATTCTTTCCATGAGAGAGAGAGAGACCAAGTGGAGATAGGTTTTAGCCTTGGGGTCACAAGTTCAGCTGGGGGTCAGCGTGGGGGTGGGGGGTTGACTGTAGCCTGTACATCATTCTTTCCATGAGAGAGAGAGAGACCAAGTGGAGATAGGTTTTAGCCTTGGGGTCACAAGTTCAGCTGGGGGTCAGCGTGGGGGTAGGGGTTGACAGAATGATGTACATCATTCTTTCCATGAGAGAGAGAGAGACCAAGTGGAGATAGGTTTTAGCCTTGGGGTCACAAGTTCAGCATGGGGGTCAGCGTGGGGGTGGGGGGTTGACTGTAGCCTGTACATCATTCTTTCCATGAGAGAGAGAGCCCAAGTGGAGAAAGGTTTTAGCCTTGGGGTCACAAGTTCAGCTGGGGGTCAGCGTGGGGGTGGGGGGTTGACTGTAGCCTGTACATCATTCTTTCCATGAGAGAGAGAGAGACCAAGTGGAGAAAGGTTTTAGCCTTGGGGTCACAAGTTCAGCTGGGGGTCAGCGTGGGGGTGGGGGGTTGACTGTAGCCTGTACATCATTCTTTCCATGAGAGAGAGAGAGACCAAGTGGAGATAGGTTTTAGCCTTGGGGTCACAAGTTCAGCTGGGGGTCAGCGTGGGGGTGGGGGGTTGACTGTAGCCTGTACATCATTCTTTCCATGATGAGAGAGAGCCCAAGTGGAGAAAGGTTTTAGCCTTGGGGTCACAAGTTCAGCTGGGGGTCAGCGTGGGGGTGGGGGGTTGACTGTAGCCTGTACATCATTCTTTCCATGATGAGAGAGAGAGACCAAGTGGAGATAGGTTTTAGCCTTAGGGTCACAAGTTCAGCTGGGGGTGGGGGGATGGGGGGTTGACTGTAGCCTGTACATCATTATTTCCATGAGAGAGACCAAGTGGAGATAGGGTTTAGCCTTAGGGTCATAGCATAGCTGCCAACATCAGGAAAATCCAGAAAACTATCTGATTTTGACATTTCCAAGGAAGGATAGGGGCACTGAAGGATTTTTTAATGCATTTTCTTAATTTTTAGTTGAACATGCAGCCAGTTGAACTTTAAAAGTAGGATTTTTCATACTTTTTTTTATATAAAAGATTTTCAAATTTGATACCTTTATCTATCAAAGTGTAGTTTAAAAAAAAAGAAAGAAAAAAAAAGTCAATATTTGCAGCTTCAGTTCATAGAAAACCTTCAGCTTCAGGGACGTTGCCCCTGGATCCTACCGGGGGCCGCTGAAGGCCCCCGGATCCCCATACTTTTTGTCAGGAATTTCATTTCGCCAAGGTTGGCAGCTAGGTCACAAGTTCAGCTGGGGTCAGCATCCAGTCCACAGACACAAACTAAAGTTCAAGATCACTTGTGTCGATTCTTTGTTTTGTTATTGAGGCATGTACATTGAAGTGGTGCTTAATTATGTGGAAATGGCAGTTGGTGTAGGTGTAGATATTGGAAAAAACCGTGCATGTCCATTTCAGGGATTTTATTTTACTGCTGAATCCGTTGTCATTTGCCATTTTGTTTTAAGGTAATGATGGTGAGATTTTCTATAATGTGTAGAACTTAAACGAAGATACAAGATCCCCACAATGAAGAAAGGGATTGCTTTTACTTTCAGCGATAGTCACTTGGTTTGTTTTAATTTTAATCAGTTTTGCGTTGGTAGTATTTGTGTTTTTTGAACAGGGTTTCCCAAAAAATGAACATTTTTATCTCAAAATTGAGATCTAATTGCTGCCAAAATTGACAATAGATTATTTGCTTTAAACATTTGCATACATTTTTGAAAAGTTCCGTTGAGTTTTGGAGATGAAACCTGTCTGGGTGTCCCTCCTACAAACGTGCATGGGGACAAACGACCCCGCTTTCCTCATGTTGACCCCGTTTTCCTTATGTTGACCAATGTAGCAGGAATCGGGGGGAAACTACATAAAATATAAAGGGTGAGGGTTGGGAGAAAGAACGGTAAGGCAGAAGAGGCTACCAAGTCCTGAGACTAGGTGGTGGGTATGGGAGGTATGGGGGAAGGAGAACGGTAAGGCAGAAGAGGCTACCAAGTCCTGAGGCTGTAGGTGATGGGTATAGGGGTGGTGGTAATGGGGGGTTTAGCTGCTTTCATGATGTAGATGTATAATTTTCTTGGTGGGTTGGTTAATTTTAGTGTATGGGTATTTTTTAATGGAAAACTAAAAAGTTGCAGAAAATTCAGAAAAACTTATTGGTAAAAAGTTATGTTGGCTAGTTCAGCTATTCACATAGCTACAAAGGAATATTTGTAAATTCTGTAGTGGTAAAAAATCAAATTTATATTCAAGAGATTCATTTTTTTTATGTCAACATGAAAAAAAAATTTGCCTATAGCTGAACCCGTGAATGGTGAATATTCACCTGGCAGAATTTTGGCATCTCTGTATCCACTACACCACCCAGGCCCCATACCCCTGATGTGAAAACTAATATATATATATTATTTAAAATCGGAAAATTAAAAAACTACATATTGAATTACCTATAATAAAGCCTTCCAGTATAGGTGAAATGTTCTGCATCCACCCATGAGCGTTATTGCAGAGCAACACACCAGAGAGGTCAAGCATTAACGTGATGGCAGTCAAGGGGTTAAATGAACAATGCACGAACGTTATGGCAGTCAAGGGGTTAAATTAATGCATGAACGTGATAGTGTTATGGCAGTTAAATTAATACACGAACGTGGCAGTCAAAGGTAAATGAACAATGCATGAACGTGGCAGTCAAGGGGTTAAATGAACGTGATGGCAGTCAAGGTTAAATTTATTCTAACATGGAGTGACAGAATTTTCCCATGCAAAATCACATTAAGAATCTGGAATTTTAACCAAAACTTGCTAGATACTTTTTGCAAAAAATAAATTTGACAATCGCATTTAGAATTTAACCCCTTGACTGCCACGTTCATGCATTGTTCATTTACCTTTGACTGCCACGTTCGTGTATTAATTTAACTGCCATAACACTATCACGTTCATGCATTAATTTAACCCCTTGACTGCCATAACGTTCGTGCATTGTTCATTTAACCCCTTGACTGCCATCACGTTAATGCTTGACCTCTCTGGTGTGTTGCTCTGCAATAACGCTCATGGGTGGATGCAGAACATTTCACCTATACTGGAAGGCTTTATTATAGGTAATTCAATATGTAGTTTTTTAATTTTCCGATTTTAAATAATATATATATATTAGTTTTCACATCAGGGGTATGGGGCCTGGGTGGTGTAGTGGATACAGAGATGCCAAAATTCTGCCAGGTGAATATTCACCATTCACGGGTTCAGCTATAGGCAAATTTTTTTTTCATGTTGACATAAAAAAAATGAATCTCTTGAATATAAATTTGATTTTTTACCACTACAGAATTTACAAATATTCCTTTGTAGCTATGTGAATAGCTGAACTAGCCAACATAACTTTTTACCAATAAGTTTTTCTGAATTTTCTGCAACTTTTTAGTTTTCCATTAAAAAATACCCATACACTAAAATTAACCAACCCACCAAGAAAATTATACATCTACATCATGAAAGCAGCTAAACCCCCCATTACCACCACCCCTATACCCACCACCTACAGCCTCAGGACTTGGTAGCCTCTTCTGCCTTACCGTTCTCCTTCCCCCATACCTCCCATACCCACCACCTAGTCTCAGGACTTGGTAGCCTCTTCTGCCTTACCGTTCTTTCTCCCAACCCTCACCCTTTATATTTTATGTAGTTTCCCCCCGATTCCTGCTACATTGGTCAACATAAGGAAAACGGGGTCAACATGAGGAAAGCGGGGTCGTTTGTCCCCATGCACGTTTGTAGGAGGGACACCCAGACAGGTTTCATCTCCAAAACTCAACGGAACTTTTCAAAAATGTATGCAAATGTTTAAAGCAAATAATCTATTGTCAATTTTGGCAGCAATTAGATCTCAATTTTGAGATAAAAATGTTCATTTTTTGGGAAACCCTGTTCAAAAAACACAAATACTACCAACGCAAAACTGATTAAAATTAAAACAAACCAAGTGACTATCGCTGAAAGTAAAAGCAATCCCTTTCTTCATTGTGGGGATCTTGTATCTTCGTTTAAGTTCTACACATTATAGAAAATCTCACCATCATTACCTTAAAACAAAATGGCAAATGACAACGGATTCAGCAGTAAAATAAAATCCCTGAAATGGACATGCACGGTTTTTTCCAATATCTACACCTACACCAACTGCCATTTCCACATAATTAAGCACCACTTCAATGTACATGCCTCAATAACAAAACAAAGAATCGACACAAGTGATCTTGAACTTTAGTTTGTGTCTGTGGACTGGATGCTGACCCCAGCTGAACTTGTGACCTAGCTGCCAACCTTGGCGAAATGAAATTCCTGACAAAAAGTATGGGGATCCGGGGGCCTTCAGCGGCCCCCGGTAGGATCCAGGGGCAACGTCCCTGAAGCTGAAGGTTTTCTATGAACTGAAGCTGCAAATATTGACTTTTTTTTTTTTTCTTTTTTTTAAACTACACTTTGATAGATAAAGGTATCAAATTTGAAAATCTTTTATATAAAAAAAAGTATGAAAAATCCTACTTTTAAAGTTCAACTGGCTGCATGTTCAACTAAAAATTAAGAAAATGCATTAAAAAAAAAAATCCTTCAGTGCCCCTATCCTTCCTTGGAAATGTCAAAATCAGATAGTTTTCTGGATTTTCCTGATGTTGGCAGCTATGCTATGACCCTAAGGCTAAACCCTATCTCCACTTGGTCTCTCTCATGGAAATAATGATGTACAGGCTACAGTCAACCCCCCACCCCCACCCCAGCTGAACTTGTGACCCCAAGGCTAAAACCTATCTCCACTTGGTCTCTCTCTCTCTCATGGAAAGAATGATGTACAGGCTACAGTCAACCCCCCCCCCCCACGCTGACCCCAGCTGAACTTGTGACCCAAGACTAAAACATATCTCCACTTGTCTCTCATATGAAGAATGTGTACAGGCTAAGTCAACCCCCCACCCCCACGCTGGACCCAGCTGGAATTGTGACCCCAAAGCTAAAACCTATCTCCACTTGGTCTCTCTCTCTCTCATGGAAAGAATGATGTACATCATTCTGTCAACCCCTACCCCCACGCTGACCCCCAGCTGAACTTGTGACCCCAAGGCTAAAACCTATCTCCACTTGGTCTCTCTCTCTCTCATGGAAAGAATGATGTACAGGCTACAGTCAACCCCCCACCCCCACCCCAACTTGTGACCCCAAGGCTAAAACCTATCTCCACTTGGTCTCTCTCTCTCTCATGGAAAGAATGATGTACAGGCTACAGTCAACCCCACCCCCACCCCTATGCTGACCCCCAGCTGAACTTGTGACCCCAAGGCTAAAACCTATCTCCACTTGGTCTCTCTCTCTCTCATGGAAAGAATGATGTACAGGCTACAGTCAACCCCCCACCCCCACGCTGACCCCCAGCTGAACTTGTGACCCCAAGGCTAAAACCTTTCTCCACTTGGGCTCTCTCTCTCTCATGGAAAGAATGATGTACAGGCTACAGTCAACCCCCCACCCCCACGCTGACCCCCAGCTGAACTTGTGACCCCAAGGCTAAAACCTATCTCCACTTGGTCTCTCTCTCTCTCATGGAAAGAATGATGTACAGGCCCCAGTCAACCCCCACCCCCACCCCCGCTGACCCCCAGCTGAACTTGTGACCCCAAGGCTAAAACCTATCTCCACTTGGTCTCTCTCTCTCTCATGGAAAGAATGATGTACAGGCAACAGTCAACCCCCACCCATTTTTCTCATGCTGCATTGCATATTATTTATTGTAAAGTGCATCAAGCACAATTTTGTTACAACGCTACAAATTTTATGAACAGCATGATTTTAGTATAATGCCAAGTTTAACAAAAAGTTTTAAATAAAATCAAACGCTAATTTTTTCCCCGTCGATTTCTATCCCATGATGCCTCTGCCTTTCAACACGTAAGTTCTATTTCTCTTCTCTCTTGCCAATTATATATTTGTTAAAAAAAAAAAGGTGTATTATAATAATAATGATAATAAAATAAACTTTAAAATTTTTGCTTTATTTGTGATTTTGTGTGTGTGAATTTAATGCCAGAGTAGAGAGAATTGTATGCATTTTCTTACAAATATTTGTCTCCAATAACTTTTAAGGCAACAAGTCGCACAAAATGAACAACAACAACAACATATTAAGTCAATTTTATACAAAATGTGAGCAAAATAATTAATTATATACCAAATGTGATAATGACCAAATTTATTCCAGACTTGATAAACATGATAAAAAAGTATACCCTATTCACTACCATTCATATTGAACCACTGTCCTAGAAAAGAAACACATTCTCTTCACTTTGGACGTCAGTTCTTGGGACATTCAGTGTTAACAATGCGAGCTGTTTGGAAAGTTAAAATTAAAATGTGACTGATGATTAGTTAAACAAAAGAATTCGTTACAAGAAACATTTCAAATCAAATTTATAGGCAATGAATGAAATAGATTTTTCTTTTTAAAAAAGCATGCGATTCTTTTTTGGAGGAAATATACAACGTTTCGCCTCAATCGTCGAGGGCTACAGATTTATTTGTTATTATTTTAGAAAATTTATATAGCGCTTCACCTTACAGATAACACTACCGTGCCGAGGCTATCGAATTAACGTGCGTCTATTGCAAAAAGGCATTACAAATTTCAACATACAGAAAATGAAACGGACATAATTAAAAATGTTCCCAGAAAAAAATAGTTTTCATTCTTGAAGAAGTGTACAGAAAATTGAAAATTACATTCTCCAGAATTAACATATTTTTCATGGCAAAAAAGATTCTTCCTGATTTTTTCCACACACAATCCATCCACATCACAAACGCCAATTCTACAAAAGGCTCCAGGCTCCCAAAGGGCAAAAGCAAACATGAAAACTCAAACCTAAAGGTTTTTGCATCTTCATTATTTTTTCTTTTCTGGACCACTCACAGTGCTGGTCAGACAGCCAGTGAATCGATTCCAATGAAGTGGTGTACAGTGGCACAGTGGTGCTGGTCAGACAGCCAATGAATCGATTCCAATGAAGTGGTGTAGAGTGGCACAGTGGTAGCGCGTTAGCCTCGTGTCAAGTAAACCTGAGTTTGAATCTGGGTACAGGGGATATTTCCTCTTACGTCTGCACTAGACTTTACAGTCTGAATGTGGAGTCTTTCGGATGAGACGATAAACTGAGGTCCCGTGCGTCCATGCACTAAGCAAAAAACAACGCCTAAAACCCCTGTGGCAACGAAAAGTTTGTCATTTTGGTCAAAATTTACCCCCTTTCCTCCTTCATCAGTAACACGAAAATTGCAAGCAAAAAAAAAATAATAAAAAATTGGGTGGCGCGGCCTCTGGCTGCGACGTGCTCTCCAGGTGGGAGCAACCCGAATTTAACAAAAAATGACTCTGTGACTATAAAGTACCTAATACAAAGTTTCCTACCAGACAACTGAATCGATCGGGGAAGACTGGACAATGGACCAATAACAAATGCATACAGAACAGGGACTAAAAAAAATCGGACCAATCGTTGGACCAATCGACACATGATTCTGGAGAAGAAACAAGCGCGGATTCGCAAATCGTTTGCGACACGCGGTCTATTTTTTTTTACCACTCCAAAAATATGAGTTACCTTCCTTGGATTTTCAATAAATTTTAATCTTTAAACCATAATGTTATATCTCTGCACCCTTTCGTAACTTTTTATATCTTTTCGAAAACAATTAACACTATTTAACCTACTTATACTCATCGAAAGAAGCAACCGCATACTCGTCGTGTCTTTTGTAGTGTCTGTATTACGTATGTTTTATTATTTTGTACGCTTTTAAAATACATCATTTTAAAGAGCGAGCCAGAAAGTGTAGCCTTCGATTTGAAGTGCGACAAATTTTGGACCGACCGACCGACCGACAGGACAGAGTGAGTTATAGGTTTGTGGCTTGAGCCACAAACAAAAAGGAGGGGGTAGAGCTAAACATTTTGAAATGATATATGCTCAAGTGTTTTCCCTTCTTCATTGTCAAAACGTTTAATAAATAATTTTATCCTTAACATCAATCACACACTGCATGATGACTAACTGAATTGCAGAGCAAATTGTGGATTTTCTTTAAAAAAACGAGAAAAGATTAAGCTTCATCAAAGTAAATATTAAAAAAAATACCATAGAGTGTTATCGCCCACATTTTCTCTCCAAAAAACAACCAACCTACACATGACAACTGTGACAAAGAGCTTGAAAAAACAAGATTAGTCCAATCAGACGAAGGCTGAGGCAGACAACGGACCAATCAAACAAAGGAGAGTCCCACTAATGGACCAATCAGACGAAGGCTGAGGCAAACGAACCAATCAGACGAATCGAATTAATTAATGGACCAATCAGACGAAGGTGAGGCGTGTCTTGGCGGTGTTGACCTGCCAGACGTTGAGTTCCTCGTACTCCTCGATGCAAGCCTCGATCTGGTCCGGCTTGAAGCCCTTGGACAGGCACTGCTCCATGGCGTCCGCCATCTTGATGGACTTGCCGCCGCCCTTCTCAGACGACATTTCACGAATCACCGCGTAGATCTGGTCCGTCACGTTCTGCATTCTGTGTAGAAAAAGAAAATAAACAAAGAAATCAACACATGAACTCAACATGTAGGATCTAGGACTTGCACATTTCACGAATCACTGCGTAGATCTGGTCCGTCACGTTCTGCATTATTTTTCCACATGGAAAACCAAAAATCTTTGTTTATATCCAGACCTGGGCTTACTTTTATGAAGTTCTACTAAAGCTTAAGTGGGAAACTAAACGGGGGGGGGGGGGGAGGGGTGGGGGTTACTTTCTAAATCCAGTGAAAATCGGTTTACCAACGTTTAGTTTCCCAATTAAGCTTAGTAGAACATTCATAAAATTAAGCACTGGTTACCACAAAATTTTTACTGTCAGTAATCCAAGCTCTGAAATCAGTAATTATGCAGGCATCAGTCAGGCACCGGCCGAGAAATCCTTCCACCAGGATTATCCACTACCGTCAAAACTTTTGTTGCGGGGGGGTAGCGTACATGCTCGCCACACTGCAACTTCCCGTCCAAACCCAATTTCAATGTCTGTCAACATTTCTGTTGAGCGATATTCACACAACAGTACCTTACGTGTTTCCCTTTTTTCCCGTATAATTGCAATCACACCTACAAAAATGGCAGTATACAGGAAGTGAAACTGCAACCGGAAGTAACGATTCAAGGTGACATCACTAGCTTTGATAGCTGATGACAGTGCCATAGTACGGCTGAAATGAAACACTATGCCTTCTTTCGATTTCTTTTTCGCACTCGTTCAGAGCAGAAATGCAGAATTTTTTGTTGCTGACCGTAATAGCGTAATCGGAGGTATCAAAACGTATTAATTACGGACAAATCCGTAGGGAAAACAGGTCTGTATATCCCTCTGAGCATCTGCAGAAGCAGGTTTGGGCATGAGCATGTCCTTTTGACACCTTTCTGCACGCACACACCAGGGCTCCCAGGGACACTCATTTGGGGGAGATCTATGAAGCACTAAAATTCTCGGAAGGACCCCTCTAAAAGAATGTGCAGGGGGTCGGCCAGGGATGCACTAGAATTTCCCCTTTTTCAGCATTCGCAATGCCACTGGGACCCTCTATCCCGCCGAACTAGAACCCATCTATACTGTAAGTGAAGGAGTCCCTTGGACCCCTTGTTTTGCGGGACGATTGGGATACCAGACTAACCTGGTCAGTGGGTCTGTCTGACATGTGTTCAAGGAAATATCCTCTCTGACATCTCCATCAGTCTCATCCACATTTGAGTTGTGTGTGTGTGTGTGTGCGTGTGCGTGTGCGTGCATGCTTACTCAATATGTGCTCACTCACTACTGTCATCAGTACTGTACTGACCTGGTCTGGCCGCCGTGCTGTATGTTTAGGGAGTCTCGTGATATCTCCATAAATCTCATGGCCTCATTCACATTGTGTGTGTGTGTGCTTGCTTACTCAATATGTGCTCACTCACTACTGTCTTCAGTACTGTACTGACCTGGTCTGGCCGTCGTGCTGGGTGTTCAGGGAGTCTCGTGACATCTCCATCAGCCTCATGGCCTCGTTCACATCATCCTTCTCCACCGTTGCACCCAGACGCAGACGAGCCTGAAAACGGCGCAACAAAATATGATTATATAACGGACATAGCTATGAAATTTTATTTTCAGAAAGCCCAATGTTTTGAAATAGAAAATGTTTTTGCCACAAGGATTGATTAACTTGGGACAAAAAAAATTGTCTTTTTCTTTTTGAAAATGATTGTGAATTATCCAGGTTTTGTTGTGTGTTTTAGAGTTAACTGGTTTCCACTGGAATGGCAAAACAGAAATAAAATGCTAGAAAACTGTTAGGTTCATAACAGCTTGGGGGAAAGGGGGGAAACAAAGCCTCGCCATAATTAGTAAAACTATATTTACCCCACCCCCCCCCCCCTCCCCCCACCCCCCCCACCCCCCCCCCCCCCCCCGTAGGTACGGCCCTGCTACTACAACAAGAGAGGATGTACTCTGCTGCACTGACCAGGGCGATGACTGAATACAAACAGAGATGTAGTCCATGGCACTGACCAGAGCAGTGGCCAGTCGCAGAATGGCCAGCAGGGTGCGGGGACTGGTGAAGGTCATGTCCTTGTTGTTGCGCGCCTCTTTACGCAGCTCCACATACGCCCCGGTAATGTAGTCCGCCAGACCCTCGGGCACTGTGGGGTCCTTGCTTCGGCACAGCGAGACTGTTAACTTCTGAAAACATTCAATGATGCAAGACTAAATGAAGAAAAGAAATGGAGACTGAGGGGATGGGGGGGTGAGAGAGAGAGAGCAGAGAGAGAGAGGGGGGAGAGAGAGAGAGTGAGTCTCAAGTGTGAGAAAATTTAAAGTTCAAGTGCTAACAGTAACTGGAACAGCCTTCTCAAAACTTACAAAATAATTAACATTTTTCAACTAATGCCAACTTATGTCAACAGTCCCTGATAACGTGACTTTGGGGAAATCCAGCAATTATGGACAAAAAGAAATGCATGTCTGGACATTTTTTAACTAAAAATAAATAAATAATCAATACTAAACAAACAATGGAAAACAGAATCTCTGAAGTGAGTTTTTATTTCATTTCTTTTCAGTTTGAAACTGATAGGATTTCCTTGTACCTCTTGAATCGAAGGAGGCTTGTTGTGTTTTTTCTTCAGATTGCATGCAAGGCCACGGTTTTGTACAGAAATAAAAAAGACAATACGTACAACTAAGGTTAGTGTGCAAAGTGTTCCTCACCTCATGAGTCGCATGTCCAGAGGCGTGAACTGCAGGGGAGGGTGAACGTTGTGTTGGTGGACATAGGTGATGTGCTGAGCCAGTCTGAACAAAGGAAATCAATGTACAGTTTGAACATAATGACAGTAAATGGTCACACACACACACGGGACAGAAGGCAGAGGCGTGAACTGCAGGGGACGGTGAACGTTGTGTTGGTGGACATAGGTGATGTGCTGAGCCAGTCTGAACAAAGGAAATCAATGTACAGTTTGAACATAATGACAGTAAATGGTCACACACACACACGGGACAGAAGGCAGAGGCGTGAACTGCAGGGGACGGTGAATGTTGTGTTGGTGGACATAGGTGATGTGCTGAGCCAGTCTGAACAAAGGAAATCAATGTACAGTTTGAACATAATGACAGTAAATGGTCACACACACACGGGACAGAAGGCAGAGGCGTGAACTGCAGGGGAGGGTGAACGTTGTGTTGGTGGACATAGGTGATGTGCTGAGCCAGTCTGAACAAAGGAAATCACTGTACAGTTTGAACATAATGACAGTAAATGGTCACACACACACACACGGGACAGAAGCATGAACTGAAATGGAGGATGAACATTTGATGGTGAATGTACGTGATGAGCAAGCCAGGAGGAACAAAGACAATGGAAAGTTATTTTACGATACAAATGAACCCAAAGTGTACCATAATACTAAAACAGAAAGAATACTTGAAATATGTATCATGATCACTCCACAAACTGGATAACTATCAACCAGTGTGTGTGTGTGTGTGTGCTCATGTGTGAGAGTTTTGTGTGCCCATGCGTGAGAGTTTGTGTGTGTGTATCATGGTATGTGTGTCTGAGCACGTCAATGTCTTACCTGACATCATTTTCTCTATCAGCCTTATTCTGGATCGTGACAGCAGCAGCTGTGCCTGCGTGTATATATGTGCGTGAATGTATGAGAGTGCTAAGGCCCAGCCACACGTCCACTAAAAATCGCACGACTGTACGAATCGATTCGATCACGTGGTCTTGAAGAACAAATGTAATTCGCGCTTCGAGACCACGTGATCAAATTGCATCGTACAGTCGTGCGGAGAGAGAGAGAGATAGAGAGATACAGACACAGAGAGAGAGGGTCACCTGAGGTCGTTTTCTCTGTCAGCCTTGTCCTGAATCAGCCAGAGTAGGTCGAATCGTGAGAGCAGCGCGGCCGGCAGCTGGATGTTCTGCTCCACAGACTTCTTGGGGTTGTAGCGACCATAGGCTGGGTTGGCCGCCGCCAGGATGGAGACCCGCGCGTTCAGGCTGGTCATGATGCCTGCCTAAAGCCATCAATAATGCCCATATATCAAAAAGGTGAGGGATATAGCAACGTACAACATACACAGACTTCTTGGGGTTGTAGCGACCATTGGCAGGATGGAGACCCGGGCGTTCAGGCTGGTCATGATGCCCGCCTACAGCGATGAATAATGCCCATATATCAACAAGGTGTGGGATATAGCAACGCACAACATACACAGACTTCTTGGGGTTGTAGCGGCCATAGACTGGGTTGGCCGCCGCCAGGATGGAGACTCGGGCGTTCAGACTGGTCATGATGCCCGCCTAAAGCGTTAAATAATGCCCATAGTATTAACAAGGTGTGGGATATAGCAACGTACAATATACACAGATTTCTTGGGGTTGTAGCGACCATTGGCAGGATGGAGACCCGCGTGTTAAGGCTCATCATGATGCCCGCCTAAAGCGATGAATAATGCCCATAATATCAACAAGGTGTGGGATCAAGCAACGTACACAGATTTCTTGGGGCTGTTCTGTCTGTAGGCTGGTGTAGCCGCACCCAGGACAGCCGAGCCTTCAGGCTAATTATTAATTGAACATTTTTAGCAGACAATAAGAAATATAGCCGACCTTGGCAATGGAGACGGTCTACTGCTCCAAAACTTCATGGATGGCCGTCCTGTTGGCATCCATCATTTGGTCAAACTCCTCAATACAACACAACCCCCAGTCAACCACAAATAAGCTATCTTTTACAAAGTGAAGCGATAAACATCTCGACACTAGCCTTGGCAATGGAGATAGTCTGCTGCTCCATAACTTTGTGAATGGCCGTCCTGTCGGCGTTCATCATCTTGTCAAACTCGTCGATGCAACACACGCTGTGCTCAATCAGAATTTGGAGACATGTTACCAACACTTAGTGGAACATTAACCAACCTTGGCAATGGAGATAGTCTGCTGTTCCATAACCTCGTGGATGGCTGTCCTGTCAGCGTCCATCATTTTGTCAAACTCGTCGATACAACACACGCCGCGATCGGCCAGCACCAGTGCGCCTCCCTCCAGAGTCATCTCCCCTGTCAGCGGGTCCTTCATCACGGCAGCCGTCAGACCCACGCCCGACGACCCGCGACCCGTTGTGTACTGACCTGACGACACAGAGATGATTATCACAGTGAATCACAACAGTAATCATACTGAGACCTGCTTACCCTGAAATCGGGCTTCGTGTATTCGAAATCCAAAATAAGTGTATTTTTCACAAAATAGGAGTACTCCAAAAGGAAAGTAAAAAAAATTGCAGTACATTTTTATAACAACTTTATAGAAATACTATGTCAAAAGTGTCATCCATTATTTACAACAACACACAGAGATCGCACCAGTTTCCTGAATCAGGCAATATACAGAAATGATAGTCAGATGTTTTCCCCCCATTTCACCATATTATTGTAAGATATGTGTACAAAATATGCTGAAAACTTTTGGCTCCCAATCGTCCTGCAAAACAAGGGGTCCCAAGGACTCCTTCACTTTCAGTATAGAGGGTCCTAGAGCAGGCATGGGGAATTGTCAGAGACAAAAAACTCTGAAAAGCCCCCCAATTGAAGTATTTAGTAACAATTTCAATTTTTTTTTTCGAGGAAATCCGCGAATTCGCGGACAATTCCCATGCCTACTAGAGGCGGGATAGAGGGTCCCAGTGGCAAAAATGAAAAAGAATTTTCTAGTGCATCCCTGGGACCCCCTGCACATTCTTTTAGAGGGTCCTTTAGAATTTTAGTGCTTCATAGACCCCGAAATGGGGGTCCCTGGGAGCCCTGGGGTAAACAAGGTCTTCATACTAATTCTCACACGAATTGTTATCATAATGATGGCGACAATTACCATATTTTTCGGACTATAAGGCTATCACTTTTTCCCCCAGACTGAGACCCCTGCGCCTTATAATATGACTACTAATACAGTAAGACAATACAACAAAATATGCGCTTTGTGTAACATGTGGGGGGTGCACTTTATAACATGGATGCAACTGGAGAAAATCCAAAAACAGGCAAGGCAGGGGTCCTGGGGCCTCCCAGGGTCCCCCATCAGACACATGTTGATGTTGACTCAACACACAGACAGACAGACAGACTTACTCCTGTGAGCCAGGCATTCGATGTAAGACAACAGCTGAGATCTGGCCACCCCTGGGTCCCCCATCAGACATGTTGATGTTGACTCAACACACAGACAGACAGACACACACACACAGTACAGACAGACAGCAGATAGACTTACTCCTGTGAGCCAGGCGGTCAATGTAGGACAACAGCTGAGATTTGGCCACCCCTGGGTCTCCCATCAGACACATGTTGATGTTTCCTGCACAAAACCAAGTCATTTGGTCACACACACCACAGGCACTTGACAAAATACATCAGACCATGTTGATGTTTGATGCACAAAACCAAGACAAATACCACAGGCACTTGGTCAGACACACACCACAGGCACTCGACAAAGTAAAGAAGGAAGAATGATTTAAACATTTTACTCTTCTTCTTCACAGGCCAAAATGGGCGAGGTACGTATGTGTCCGGTTTTTTCAGCTTTCACTGGTCTCCCCGCTGCACTCAAAACTTTAGGGTTTTGAATACAGAAAGCAAGAACATGTCACTAAACTGCCAATCAATAAAGCCGTTGAGAACTAAATTGGATCTGGTTATCTAAACCGGCTTCAGATCTGCTTCTCCTGTTGACCCAAAACTGAAAACTTCACTTTTCATTTAACACACTCTGCCCTGCACCCGACAAATTGTCAGGCAGAGACCTCCATTGACTTTCCTTATCAATCTAAAAGCTCTAAATGTTTTTTCGTTTTTTTCTTGCAATAACACCCCACCCCCCACCTCGCAGGCTGGGAGTGCAGGTTGCAGGGCAAACCTGAATTTCTCTTTTGGAGGTATTAAACTTGAACTTGAACTTGAAACAGGCAGAGCACAAAGCGCTAAGAGACATAAGTGAAGTTTTTTCAAGGAACGTTAAATATATAATAAATCAAGGTTTCATTGCTTACCAATAGTAAGGCTTCTAGTTCCACACTTGCCAAGACAGAGGAACAATATCATTCACAATAATACAGACCTCTACCCCACCAGCAGCAGGGCTTTGTCCACGTCCTGTGACTATGAACTATAAATAATGTACAGGACTGACCTCTGATCTTCATCCCTTTGGGTGACCTGTCCACCCCTCCTCCCAGCACCAGGGCTTTCTCCACGTCCTATGAACTGTAAATAGTGTACAGCACTCTCTGACCTTCATCCCTTTGGGTGACCTGTCCACCCCTCCTCCCAGCACCAGGGCTTTCTCCACGTCCTATGAACTGTAAATAGTGTACAGCACTCTCTGACCTTCATCCCTTTGGGTGACCTGTCCACCCCTCCTCCCAGCAGGGCTTTCTCCATGTCCTATGAACTGTAAATAGTGTACAGCACTCTCTGACCTTCATCCCTTTGGGTGACCCACCCCTCCTCTCAGCAGCAGGGCTTTCTCCATGTCCTATGAACTGTAAATAGTGTACAGCACTCTCTGACCTTCATCCCTTTGGGTGACCTGTCCACCCCTCCTCCCAGCAGCAGGGCTTTCTCCATGTCCTATGAACTGTAAATAGTGTACAGCACTCTCTGACCTTCATCCCTTTGGGTGACCTGTCCACCCCTCCTCTCAGCAGCAGGGCTTTCTCCATGTCCTATGAACTGTAAATAGTGTACAGCACTCTCTGACCTTCATCCCTTTGGGTGACCTGTCCACCCCTCCTCCCAGCAGGGCTTTGTCCACGTCCTGTGACCTTTCTTCACGTCCTGTGACTATGAACTATAAATAATGTACAGGACTGACCTCTGATCTTCATCCCTTTGGGTGACCTGTCCACCCCTCCTCCCAGCAGGGCTTTCTCCATGTCCTATGAACTGTAAATAGTGTACAGCACTCTCTGACCTTCATCCCTTTGGGTGACCTGTCCACCCCTCCTCCCAGCAGGGCTTTGTCCACGTCCTGTGACTATGAACTATAAATAATGTACAGGACTGACCTCTGATCTTCATCCCTTTGGGTGACCTGTCCACCCCTCCTCCCAGCAGGGCTTTCTTCACGTCCTGTGACTATGAACTATAAACAGTGTGCAGGACTGACCCCTAATCTTCATCCCTTTGGGTGACCTGTCCACCCCTCCTCCCAGCACCAGGGCTTTCTCCACGTCCTGTGACTATGAACTGTAAATAGTGTGCAGCACTGACTCCTAACCTTCATCCCTTTGGGTGACCTGTCCACCCCTCCTCTCAGCAGCAGGGCTTTCTCCATGTCCTGTGACTATGAACTGTAAATAGTGTACAGGACTGACCCTCTGATCTTCATTCCTTTGGGCGACTTGTCCACCCCTCCTCCCAGCACCAGGGCTTTCTCCACGTCCTGTGACTATGAACTATAAACAGTGTGCAGAACTGACCCCTGATCTTCATTCCTTTGGGCTACTTGTCCACCCCTCCTCACACCAGGGCTTTCTCCACGTCCTGTGACTATGAACTATAAACAGTGTGCAGGACTGACCCCTGATCTTCATTCCTTTGGGCGACTTGTCCACCCCTCCTCACACCAGGGCTTTCTCCACGTCCTGTGACTATGAACTGTAAACAGTGTGCAGGACTGACCCCTGATCTTCATTCCTTTGGGCGACTTGTCCACCCCTCCTCACACCAGGGCTTTCTCCACGTCCTGTGACTATGAACTATAAACAGTGTGCAGGACTGACCCCTGATCTTCATTCCTTTGGGCGACTTGTCCACCCCTCCTCACACCAGGGCTTTCTCCACGTCCTGTGACTATGAACTATAAACAGTGTGCAGGACTGACCCCTGATCTTCATTCCTTTGGGCGACTTGTCCACCCCTCCTCACACCAGGGCTTTCTCCACGTCCTGTGACTATGAACTATAAACAGTGTGCAGGACTGACCCCTGATCTTCATTCCTTTGGGCGACTTGTCCACCCCTCCCACCAGCAGCAGGAGCAGGGCTTTCTTCACGTCCTCGTGGCCGTAGATCTCAGGGGCGATGCTGCTCGCCAGTTTGTCGTAGAAATCATCCTCTGCAAACAAACAAACAAATAATTGAAAAATGTTAGTATCAGTGTGCATGCATTAGTCAGTTTGTATTAGTCAACAACAAAAATTAAAATAAATGAAACTGTTTTAGTATCAATGTGCATACATGTGTAAATCACAGGCATCAAAACAGTGTGAAGTCCAATCCTCTGAAAACCGCAGTAAAAAGGCTGATCAAGGCCCTAGACTGTAGAGGGACAACACTGAAATCAGTTCCTAACACAGGTTTAATATAGTAACACAAAGGATAACACTGAATAAAAAGGCAAAACCTCGGACGAGAGAAGCCAATCCTCTGTCAGAAATTTTTAATCCTCTGACAATTCTGATGCTTGAAATCAATTTCATCTGCCTTTGCAGCGGGGCGACTAGTGACAACTGAAAACCGGACACACGTATACGTGCCTTACCCATTATGGCCTGGGAACGCAGTAGAAGAATAATAAGAATCTGCTAAACAGCCAGGGCTTTCTTCACCACTGAAGATCTCTGAATCAATGCTGCTAACCACACTGTTGGAAAACTCATTCTCGGCGTTAAGGCAATAAGAAATATTGCTCGATTCAAACAGAGACTGTATGTTCAAGAAAGCAACCTCCGAGTCTGAGCAACAAATTTCAGACAGAGGGAAAAAAAAAGAAGATATTTGGAAATACTGTTGCTTCATCCACATGTGTGTGTGTGTGAGTTTATTTGTTTGGGTTTCACCATGGCGGCATGGTGATGGGCAAGTCATATGTGAATGGCCTTTCGCTGTGTTGCCGCGGTGAGGGGTGGGGAGTGTTCACGTGTACAGGATCTTTAATGTGTACATGTTTATTGTACTGCATTGTATTTTGCATTTTGTTTTATGATTGACTGCAAGACAAATTTCCTCGTTGAAAATAGGGACACTAAATAATTGATTGATTGAAAAATAGTGAAATCTGCAAGTCGAAATTGAAAGGACTGAAATTTCATTTTGAAATAGCTGCTATTTTATTATACAAGTTTTGCTACACACACATAAAGAATACACCAACCAGCAAGTTAAAATAATCCAACATTTCATGCATGTAAGAGTTTTACTTAGAAAGGATTTAATAAAAGGGACTAAAAATCACATCAACTATCAGGTTTGTGCGTGCGCTGTTATGTGGGTTGTGATTACCAGTAGTTGGCTTCCACTGCCAAATCCTAAAACTGTGAGAAAAACAATCCAAGACAGGAGTGATGACGTAACGGAGACTTGTCGTAGCTATTAATCCGTCAGTCCCAAATCATCCCTCTCATCTCATCGTCCTCCGTCTTGTTCATCTCCGTTATCCGCTGCACGCACAAAAGGTCACACACACACAGACAGGTTGTGGCGTCAACGTAAAGGTGACAGATTGGGGGCACAAAGTCACACACACAATGACAGGTGTTGCTCAACGTAAAAGGTCACAGATGGGGGACCAAGGCACACACACACCAGACAGGTTGTGCTTCCAATGATAAAGGCACAGATGGGGGCACAAAAGCGTCCACACACATGCCAGGTGTTTGATTAACGGAGGCCGGGTTTCTCCAAACCCAATTGTTTTTTTTTTTAAGATGCGCAAGTTCTGTACAGAAAACCCTAAATAAGTGGAGAAAGAAGGATAACAGTTTAAGCCATGTAGGGGAAATCCGGACATGTGCGCAAAGCTTTCCCTTCTTTGCTTCACTTATTTAGGATTGCATACGGTTTTACATTGGGAATGTCCGCTTATGTGGTACGGGCCTAAGGTCACAGATGGGGGCAAAAATGAAACATTACACACGACTGCAAACAAATTCCATAAAGCAGAACTGAAAGCGTGAAGACGATACATCACAAGCAGAATGCAGACACTTTCGGCTAAGGCACCTTTGACCCTCTGACCATTTTCAAACTGGCCTAGATATCCTAATACCTATGAAACATTTGAGCCCCCTAGGTTTCTCCAATCAAACGTGTTCAACTACAGTCAGCCAGCAGGAACACACACACATCACGAAAAACATTAGCAGCCTCACTTCACAGCTGGTCAACATTACGCATGACTGCAACATATTCCCAACTAAAATAAGATTGCATTTGCGAATGCTAAAAAGATTTTTTCTAGCGCACCCTGGGACCCCCTTGCATATTCTTGTAGAGGTCTTGGAATTAGTGCTTCATAGACTCCAAAATGGGGGTCCCCGAGAGCCCCACGATCCAAGTTCCTATTATGTGAAAAGGACTTTTGTTATTCCTGTCGAATTATTAGCACAAGAAATCTAACAGATACACTCTCATATATGTTGGAGAAAAACTTCCCACTCTCATAAAACTGGTCCACCCCCCCCCCCCCAAGGTCCCCCCCCCATCCCTAACTAGATCCTTTATGGTTGTTCTCTCTTTCTGCCTAGAATCAAGCTGTAATGATGAGCCTTTTTAATTATGAAAGCGGAATTTATGAACTGCGCGAAAGGGGAAGAAATGGTTGAGCGGAAAGGTTGGCAGGACCGGTTGAGGATTGGTTGATGTTGTTCAGTGAGATTGAGATCTGTTTCAAGTCTCTCACACAGAAGTATTTGGTTGTTTTGTTCAGGAGATGAGATATTGTTTCAAGATTTCTGCACACAGAAGATTTGGTTGATGTTTGTGCAGTGAGATTGAGATCGGTTTCAAGTTTCTCAACAGAAGATTTGGTTGATGTTTTGTTCAGTGAGATTGGATGTTCAAGTCCTTCACACAGAAGATTGGTTGCTGTTTGTTCAGTGAGGGATTGAGATGTTTCAAGTTTCTTCAACAGAAGATGTGGTGATGTTTTGTCAGTGAGATTGAGATGTTTCAAGTTACTTCAACCAGAAGATTTGGTGATGTTATGTCAGTGATATTGAGATCGTTTCAAGTTTCTTCACACAGAGATTGGTGGAATTTTCAGTGATATGAGATTGTTTCAAGTTTCTTCAACAGAAGATTTGGTTGATGTTTTGTCAGTGAGATTGAGATCGTGTCAAGTTTCTTCCACAGAAGATTTGGGAGTTTTGTTCGTGAGATGGAGATCTGTTTCAAGTTGCTTCACAAGAAGATTCTGGTTGATGTTTTCAGTGAGAATTGAGAGGTTTCAAGTTCTTCACACAGAAGATTTGTGATGTTTTGTTCAGTGAGAT
Source organism: Phymorhynchus buccinoides (assembly GCA_017654935.2). NCBI lineage: Eukaryota > Metazoa > Mollusca > Gastropoda > Neogastropoda > Raphitomidae > Phymorhynchus > Phymorhynchus buccinoides. The sequence continues at coordinate 1,325,432 of CM065708.1, read as the reverse complement.
TGAGATCGTTCAAGTTTCTTCACACAGAAAGATTGGTTGATGTTTTGTTCAGGGACATTGAGATCTGTTTCAAGTTTCTTCACCACAGAAGAGTGGGTTGATGTGTGGTCAGTGAGATGAGATTGTTTTTCAAGTTTCTTCACACAGAAGATTTGGTGATGTTGTTCCAGTGAGATGAGAATCGTTTCAAGTTTCTAAACACAGAAGATTTGGGTGATGTTTGTTCAGTGAGATTGAGATCTGTTTCATGTTCTTCACAAAGCAAGATTGTTGATGTTTTATGTTCATGAGGATTGAGAGTTTCAAGTATATTCCACAGAAGATTTGGTTGATGGTTTTGGTCAGTGCGATTGAGATCTGTTTAAAGTTATTCACACAGAAGATTGGTTGATGTTTTTTCAGTGAGAGGGAGATCTGTTTCAAGTTTCTTCACACAGAAGAGCAAGCTGTACGGACGTGAGTCCTCGAGAAGGTGTGGACATCAGGCCCTGCATCATCTGCCGAACCATGTCAGCTATGGGCAGGAAGATCTGCGCGCGTAAGGAACACACGACAACACACACTGTTTCACAACTCATCTCTAGATTAGGTCATCATAATCACTAGGAGGAGTCATTGAGAAAAGTCGGGTTGCTCCCCACTGGAGAAAAGGTGTTGATCCAGCCGAGGAGCGCCACCCTCTTTTTTTTGCATGCGATTCGTATGACTGATGAAGAAGGAAAGGGAGGTGGGGGTAAAATTTTGACAAATGACACTGGGGTTTAATGTGGCTAAGTGCATGGGCACACAGGACTCGGTTTTATCGTCTCAGCTGAAAGACTCCACGTTCAGCTTTCAAGGCTATTGGCAAATGAGAGGAACCAAGTTCGAACTCGGGTTTATTGACACAAGGCGAACACGTACACGTTCACTCTGCACCACTTAGCAGGGAAATAATAAGGGGGGGTCAGAGACCTTAAACTATAATTCTACTTTTTTATTTAATTAAAATAACTATAACCCAACAAAAAACACCTGAATTATACTCCTTGAAAACCCCAAAACTTTAAATAAAAGCCTGAAAACCCAAAACATTACTTAACTCTGAAGGTCATAACCCTTAAAACACTCAATCATTTTTAGTTTTTTTGGTTTGTTGTTAATAAGCAGACCGGTCCAACGTTGAATTTTTTATATTTTTGTTTCCAGCAGTTTCACTCCCCATTTTCACTTCTAACATCAATCTATTATAACATTTAAATCAATCCTCTTTATCATTCATCCACAATATTTTATAAAATAGCTTCTTTTTTCCATAACTTTTTTTTTCTCTACTTCATTATACCTTACAATTTATTTCTTTTTCTTTACCAAAACCTACCCTCTCCTTATTATTTTTTTAAATCTCATCCATACCCCCCCCCCAAACACATTCCCCCAACCCA
>CM065708.1:1315634-1323508 GCA_017654935.2 Phymorhynchus buccinoides | reverse complement strand
AAGCAACAAAGCTCCCCCCCCCCTCCCCAAACGCCGACCCTGCCCCTTCCCTTCCTGTCCCCGTGTGTTGTTTCTGATCCATTTCTGGTGGCACGCCAGTCACATTGGATTCCAATATTACGGAAGCCCCTATTGGATAGCCTCCAAAATCTTCAAAATGTTGAAGTGGGAAGATGCTCAACTGAAAAATAGAAGCAGCTACATGGGCAGCAAAATCTCGTTATTTTACCAACCGGTTTCAGATGAACCAGGGACGTTGACACGAATTGTCGAATGCATGATGCACATTTAGTGTTGGCCAAGGAATGAAAAGTTTGTGGGAAACAGTTCGAAATCTTATCGGGTTTAAACACCGACAGTTTTCAGTCCTTAAACAGTTGACACCGTTAAATTATTGTGTCATAGGTTTGAAGAAAAACAGTTCTTTTTTTTTAATGTAAAAGCTGGTTTCTATCTGGCCTTACATAATGTCGTCGTACAATGCCAATGGACAATAAAGAAACGTATGACTATTTAGCTGGTTGCTTAGCCAGCTTTCAAACATAATTATACTTAAGATGGAGCTGTGAATTCACGAGTTCCACCAGATAGGAGTGAAGAGCTAGGGAGCAAATAGAGGAAAAATAGAGTACACAGAGGAGAAATAGGAGCAAACAGAGCAGAAATAGAGTACACAGAGGAGCAAACAGAGCAGAAATAGAGTACACCCAGCAGGTACTTTTATGTATACCTGTTAGATTTAAACACAATTGGAAATCTGTTTAACGTCCTCCGGTCTGGAACAGACACATATGGGGCATTAGTAGATATAAAGATGGTGGGAACGATCATGGAGGCAATGCCCGGAGGCAGTGCAATACCAGTAAAGTCCCAAAGTTTTAACAATACAGATATAATTTTTTTAAACACAAATGTTGCCATTGGTTGCACTATCAATAACATTTAAAAATTTTGGCTGTAAAAATTCATCTTTTTCATTTTCGGTCGCTTTCAAATTACTTCTTCTTCTTCAATTGATCAGTTTCCTGTCAATTATGAGTGCAGATGCGTCACGCTGCCGTTATGTGCCTACAGACCTGTTTACTCTATTTTCGAGTAGTATTCACCTCAATTTGGACCTCTACTACTCTTCAAAATTGATGATTAATGCTCTTTAATTCTTAATTGCTACTCATTTTCAGTGAACAGTGTTTGGTGGTTTTAATGAATAGGACTGCACATTTTACACCAAAACTACTCCATTTCAGCTATCCAGACTACTACTCAAGACTTGTGTAGGGGGTAACCAGGTCTGCGCGGCCTAATTTAGAAATAGTTTGGCCCAGCAAGTCAGATTTCGGCTGGAGGAAATTGTTTCTTGAAAAAAGGCTGGAGAATGTATCGGTAAAGCAGAAAGATAGTAGTTGACAGTAAGCAAAGGGAAAAGGCAGAGCCAAATTAGAGGAAGCTACAAACACAGAACTTCCAGAAGGTGGGGGAACTATTTATACAAGACTCCATGGTATCCCCACAGGGAGGGGAGGCGGTTAGAATTGCACGTGTCACCATACCTCTCTCTGCCATCAGTGCCAGCACACACATTGCTTTTTCTGCTGTCCCATCTTCTGGGCCGTACAGTGGCGTTGCTCCCACGCCGCTCATTCCGAATCCCAACTCACAGTCACACCTCGCTTTGTCAGGTCTCAGAATCCAAAACCAGCAGTCCAAGGGTAGCTAATCTATGTTAGGCCGTCAGGAGGCAACCAACCGAGGAGACACTGCACTGCTGCCGAGTCACTTCAGTGGAGCCTGTTCTGAGCCAACGGCAGACTTTTATTTTGTCGGACCGTGGATCTAGATGCATGGGTGATCCTGGGAAATTTCAAAAATCCTGCAAGGAGGCGGCCCCGGCGGAGTGCAGGGGCAGCGCACACACACACATTTACTGCTCTTTTTTCACCCCTCTAGACTAGTACAAGTGCTACATTCCTTTGAATATAGCAAACGTTGATATAGGCCCTTTTTATTGTACAAGTTTGTGTGTGTGTGTGTGTGTGTGCGTGTGCGCGTGTGTGTGTGTGTAAGAAAATCGTTGTTTCACACATTCTCATAATCCGATGACGCTGGCTCTGGGCAATTTAAAAATCCTGCAATTCAGGACATCCTGAAAGAAGTTGCCTCCATGTAGAGGAGAAGATGGCCAACCCTGAAGACTCGTTCTATCAGCTTTTCCCATCCTAATTTCCTGAACTGCATCACCCACGGATTCACCACACACACCATCACAAGAAGACAGCACACAATAGTTTGGTAAAATTTCAATGGTGCTTTTTTTTTTGTCCTTTTCAATTTCTATCCACACAGCATTTTCGAAACAAACAAAAAATGTCAAGTTCCTTTCAGTCAGTTTTACATCTGATCTACAAAGCATTTTAACCCTTTCACTGTCGATGTTGCATTCCTGTACCACACCGATTCAACACCCATGTCACAAAAAGGCATGAAATTAGGATCCGTTAGCCAACGACCTTATTTTGATAATTTTAGGAGATAAGGATAGGCCTTGTTTGACGCGTGTCACAGGGGGATTCACAGTATTACAGACGCCAACTTTTCTGTGCCCACACAAGTTTGACAGAAATGTTTGGCTGAAAAATGTCTGGCTGTGAAAGGGTTAAAACAAATGTTTGCATTTTGTTGGTTTTCTTCTTTTATTAGGAACTTTACACACATTTTAAAACAAATAAATAGTTTGCAATGTTCACAAAATGTTATTAGATGTCAACGATGGTAATTCTTAGCAAGAAATTAGACGTTTTGCTTTGGCTACAACCGACTGAAGATACATAACACAAGCATTTTTAATAAACCGCCCCGCACACCCGCCCTTTTCACATCAGAGTTCAAGTCAATCCATCAACACAATCGCAAATTCATACATCTCCACTCTAACCCACTCACTCACAGAAATTCTAAAAAAACACTCACTCTACACACTACATACATCTAAAAGCACACACACATCCAACCAATCACATTAAACACACATCCAACCAATCACATTAAACACACATCCAACCAATCACATTAAACACACATCCAACCAATCACATTAAACACACATCCAACCAATCACATTCATAAAATTTCGGCAAAAAAGGGTGCTATAACATCCCACAATTTCAACAAAACTGCGCACATCCAAACATCCATTTTCCCTTTAAAAAGAATCGGCACAAAAGGTTACAGCCGACAATTTTGACGAAACAATCACCCATCCAACCACTCAATTTCTCTTTAAAAAGAATCGGCTGAAAGGAGCGACGAGCCGGCGATTTTTAACGAAACGTGCCTCACATCAAACTACTTGTTTTCCATAAATTAAAAAAATCAACCGAAAGGAGTCACAGCCGACAATTTCAAGAAACCACACATCCTTCCACTCATTTCTCTGTTAAAAAGAATGATCAGAAAACCAGTTATATATCGTCAAAGCCTATGGTTTCTCAGTGGAAAATAAAGAGGGGAGAAAACCCAATGTCAACTAAGGAACAGCTTCGGCAAGCGACGAGTCGACTGATCTACTTCACGGCACAATCTTTCTCACACGCTGGATCTGGTCGCATGCTGGAAAAATCATCATCGTCATTGCCTCCGAAACGTTTGTTCCCCAACAGGCAAGAGAGGGGGGAGAGAGGAAGAGAGGGGGTGGGTGGTGAGGAGAGGGAGGGTAGTGTGGGGGTCGGGGAAAGGTCAAGGGGAGGCTAGTCCCTGGCCGAGGTTATACGGTGGTGCTGGTGCCTCGCCGACCTTGACCTTGACCTTGAACTGTGGGTCGTGCATATTCCACAAAGTCGTCGATCAGAACGGGCCAGGCTCCTGACAACAACAACAACATGAACATGGCTGGATTGAAAGGAAGCCATTTTGATGCAGTACTTATGAACACACACATTGCTTTGTTGCTCCACCAAATTCACTACAACACGGCCTAGACAGCTGTTAAACAGTCCAAGGAAGGTAATTGAATAAGTAAATGTATTTTGCCTTCTAACAGTAAGTTCCCTTGAATGACACTACAGTGGAACCTCCCTTAGAAGACTCCCTCCCACATAAGACCTGCTTCTCCGAGACATTGCCCTTCTTTGTAAGCGTTAAAATTACCTCCCTTATAAGACCTCATTTTGGATGATTTTTGGAGGTCGGATAAGGGAGGTTCCACTGTATTGCTATGTGTACCATATTTGACGGACTATAAGGCAATACTTTTTTCCTAGACTGAGACCCCTGCGCCTTATAATATTACTGATAATATAGTAAGACACTGTATTAACAAAATCTAAGTTTGTGTAAAACTTGGGGGGTGCACCTTATAATAATGTGACTGATATAGTAAGAAACTGTATTAACAAAATCTGAATTTTGTGTAAACTTTCGGGGGTGCGTCTTTGTGACTGATAATATAGCAAGAAACTGTATTAACAAAATCTGAATTTTGTGTAAACTTTCGGGGGTGCGTCTTTGTGACTGATAATATAGCAAGAAACTGTATTAACAAAATCTAAATTTTGTGCCAAATTTCGGGGGTGCGTCTTATAATCAGCCTTGTAGTGTGTAAAATAAATTGGAATTTCCAGCGACAATCTTCTGCCATCCTGCCCTGAACAGATTAACAGTGACGACAATCTTCTGCCATCCTGCCCTGAACAGATTAACAGTGACGACAATCTTCTGTCATCCTGCCCTGAATAGATTAACAGTGACGGCAGTCAGCTGCTATGTCTCCATAGATTGAGTTGAATATGGATGCAGGCATCAGAATTGTCTTATGTCCAATCCTCTGAAAACTGGTACAAAGGCTACCAAGGCCCCACACTCTGAAATCAGTTCCCAACATGACCCAAAACGCTTAATCTTAAGTTAATGCAGCGATAAATCACTTCAAAATGCTATTTAAGGTGGCACATTGCGCTTTTTGAGGGCAATTTATGTTCATTTTTGTTTCTCAGGATCTAATGAAGATATCTACATGAAATGTTGCCCACTGATGAAAAACATGACCCTGACCATACATGCCAAATGTGAAGACTGTGTGAAGGCATTATGAAAGTATGGAGTCCATCCAAAAAACAATCCACACAAAATCTTAGCCCCTCAACAGCGCTGGATTCAAGCACTGCATGGTGATGCTGATCATTTGTTACTTTCCTAAGACATCATAGAGTGCAATGGTCATAAAATTAGCATGTCTGAGTTGTTAACTCGCGATCTTTGTCTCACCAAACAATAGATAAAGAAATTCACAGGATCTCGTTTGAGACAGAACCCGAATTAACAACTCAGACATGCTAATTTTATGCCCATTGCACTCTTTGATGTCTTAGGAAAGTGGACAAATGATCAGCATCACCCTGCAGTGCTTGAATCCAGCGCTGTTGAGGGCCTAAGATTTTGTGTGAATTCTTTTTTGGATGGACTCCATACTTTCATAATGCCTTCAGTCTTCAAATTTGGCATGTATTCTCAAGGTCATGTTCTGTCTCGGTGGGCAAAATTTCATGCAAACTTTATTAAATCCTGAGAAGAAAAAAAATTGCCCCCCAAAAGCGGTGTGCTACCTTAACAGAAAAGAGAACACTCAATAGAAAGACAAAACCTCTGAGGGTAAAAGCCAATCCTGTGTCGGAAATTCTTAATCCTCTGAAATGTGTAGATCCTCTGACAATTCGGATGTGTGTGGATGTGTACAGTGCATCAGTGTTTATACCTTTTTCATCATAGCTGCTCATATCGTCGTTGATCTGAATGCAGAAGTCATATTGTATATTAAAGTTATATTTTATTAATGTCAGATGTGTTATATTGTCGTTGATCTGAGTGCAGATGTGTTATATTGTATCATCCATTATATTTTAATACCTTCTTCATCGTAGTTGCTCATATCGTCGATCTGAATGCAGATGCGTTATATTGTATCATCCATTATATTTTAATACCTTCTTCGTCGTAGTTGCTCATATCCTCGTTGATCTGAATGCAGATGTGTTATATTGTAGCATCCATTATATTTAATACCTTCTTCATCGTAGTTGCTCATATCGTCGTTGATCTGAATGCAGATGTGTTATATTGTAGCATCCATTATATTTAATACCTTCTTCATCGTAGTTGCTCATATCGTTGATCTGAATGCAGATGTGTTATATTGTATCATCCATTATATTTAATACCTTCTTCGTCGTAGTTGCTCATATCCTCGTTGATCTGAGTGCAGATGCGTTATATTGTATCATCCATTATATTTAATACCTTCTTCGTCGTAGTTGCTCATATCCTCGATCTGAATGCAGATGTGCTATATTGTAGCATCCATTATATTTAATACCTTCTTCGTCGTAGTTGCTCACCTCGTTGATCTGATCAGATGCGTTATATTGTATCATCCATTATATTTAATACCTTCTTCGTCGTAGTTACTCATATCCTCGTTGATCTGAATGCAGATGTTATATTGTATCATCCATTATATTTAATACCTTCTTCGTCGTAGTTGCTCATCCTCGTTGATCTGAATGCAGATGTGTTATATTGTACATCCATTATATTTAATACCTTCTTCGTCGTAGTTGCTCATGTCCTCGTTGATCTGAATGCAGAAGTCCAACAACAGATTCCACGTGTCTTTAGGGATCGACCGCTTGTGGTTTTCCTGCAGCCAAAATACAAACAGGGGAGACAAGTGAGAAACTGCAATACAATGCAACGTGGTACAATATCACAAAGAACCACAACATTAAAGCACACACACATCAAACCCTTCTTCGCATCGTTTGTCTTGAAAGTTCCTTGAGAATCAATGGCTTGTGTGGGTGTTTTTCTCTGCAGTCAATACACACACGGGGAGAAACGATAAACTATCCAGTGTTACTTTTGACGCACATATGTGTGTCACTGACGCTCATAACTGCCATCTTATAACCGAGCTTCAGACCAGTGTGTCAATAAATAATAATAATAATAATAATATTTAGCATTTATAGCGCCTAATCTTAAAAAAGCCCTAAGCGCTTACAATAATAAATGAATAAACCAGCAAGCAATATAAATAAATAAACGACAAAGATATATTATGCACACGCACGCGCATGCACTAAACACACACACGCACGAATGCACTACACGCATACACACACACACGCACAAACAACACACAAACACATGCGGATGGAAGGGGCCCAGCACTTTGAAAAGAAATATAGCAGGCTATGATTTGAAAAGAGTAGTTTTGAGAGAAGACTTAAATGAAGAAAGGGAGTTATAAATCATAGCAAAACTTCAACTGATGTACAGTTTTAAGAGAAAGGTTAAAAAAAAGAAAGAAGTAAAAACCTCCCAATACATGCAGGTGACCCTAAAACCTCCTAATACATGCAGGTGACCCTAAAACCTCCTAATACATGCAGGTGACCCTAAAACCTCCTAATACATGCAGGTGACCCTCTAAAAGCCTAGGGAAGAACAGGTACATAGGGGACATTTCTATATGTACAGATAGTGGGTTGATCCTGGAGGTACCGCAATACCAGGTCAACCCAGTAGTTTTGTGTGAAATACATATGAATATTTGAAAAACAAAATCTAGAGACCCAGGGAGAAAGGTGGCAGAGTGGTTAAGACGTTCGCTTGCCAAATGTAATGCGTGACTGCAGCGTGAGTGACCCGGGTTTGAATCCCGGCCTCGCTTTCTTTCTTTCTAGTTTGACAAGAAAATTGAACTGAATGTCGAGTCCTTCGGATGAGGACTTAAAGCTAGTCTGACTCGTGCGCTTTGCGCACGTAAAAATCCCACGGCAGTTGAAAGTCGGTAAGAGCAGGGAGAAACCCTGCTGCCTGGT
>CM065708.1:1268134-1310634 GCA_017654935.2 Phymorhynchus buccinoides | reverse complement strand
TCAAATCACAAGAGGAGGTAATATCAGTTAACCCCTTGACTACCACCAGCGTATCATGTACTGACCTGATGACACCACTCAGATGAAGATGAATAACCCTGATATGCTGGCTTTTGCTCTAAGTCTAACAGTCAAGAGATTTATAACTATATCACCAGACCATTTTGCCAGATTGGCTCTATGAGTCTATCGGTTGTCTTTTTCATGGCATGATTTGCCCAATGTTTTTTTTTTTTAATTTTCTCTGGCAGTCAAGGGGTTAAATACTGTTGGGTGAATGCCAGAAGGTACTAAAGAGAGGAATAAAGAGAGCTCACACTCATACTCATAGTACAGGTCTTCTTATTTTCACCCAACGATATTTATATTTACGAGTGTAAGGGAGGTAATAGTGACAGAAATGAGCACGCCTGGTTACTCTTTCCATCAATAGATCATCTTCTCTTTGACTGAGGCAAAAATGTAGATCTTATGTGGCCAGTTGGTTAGAGTTGCCGCTCATAATCCAACATGTTTGCGGGTGCGGTGGGTTCGAACCCGGCTGGTTACCCGGCAAGCTACTAAGCTTGGAATATAGAAGGGTGCGAGGAGACATGATAGTGGTTTATAAAATTTTGCATGGTTTGTATGATTCCTCAACTACTGCACCTCTTTTCCACTTATCTAGTCATAATACTACTCGGGGACACAATTTTAAACTAACCAAAACACTAACCAACACCAGACAGTTTCATTCATTCTTTACTAATAGAATAACAAATTTATGGAACAATTTATCATTTGATACCGTCAATGCACCTTCAGTAAATGCATTTAAAAATCGTATTGACAAAGAATTATTAAAATATACTTTTTCTACCAATTTGGATGTATATGAAAAATAAAGCTAAGTGTTAGTATACACTCAAGCCAAAATAAATCCACGGGCAAATAAAATATTAAAAAAACAATTGATATTTGATGCAAAAAAAATTACCACTAATGAGGGCACACTAATGAGGGCAAAAGGCTTATACTATAGCCTATAGCCATATGTGATGTGATGTGGTGACTGTGTTGTATCCTTGGGAAAGATACTTTACTCCTATTTCCTGGTCCTTCGGATGAGACCTAAAACCGAGGTCCTGTGTGCGAACGCACGCACAAGATCTTGCGCGCACGTTAAAGCCCATTCCACTATTCGGTACGAGTAGGCCGTGTGTGCCGGTGGGATGGATGACACAAATTCACATAGCACGCATTCCTGTGCGCTATTAATGGTCTGAATGAAGACTGGTGAGTGCGGGGCAGGATAAACATCCCCAACTGGAAGAAGAAGAAAAATGTCATATCACCTCCCTTGAAATCAAGACAAAAAACCCACGACAGAATTTGGAAGCCAAGTAATGAAGTATATCATGTTTTTGCCATTTATTTATAACAATATAAGCATGCTCTAGTTACATTGGATTTTTGCCAGATCCCCAAGCTAAAAAAAGGTTCATGATTCAATACAAACACAAACCAAAGAGTCACACTCATTGACAGTACTGACTCAGACACAACTTTGTGAAACTGTACATCACAACCAACATACACTCTAACCTCTGTAACGCTGCCATAATGTTTCCAGTTTCCTTTTGTCGACCGTTAGACGAGGTTCGCTGTTGTATTTGTCAGGATTTTGATAGTAGTTGTCCACTGCGACATCGAGTTTCCAGTCGTGAGCCCCAAGACAAGTAATGGCAGTTTTCTCCCCTGTTTGTGTGAAGGCGATGAACTGACGGACTTTGTCCCTTTGTGAGCCCTTCAGTTTATGCTAGAAAAAGAGAATACATTATTTGAGTTTTCAATAAAATATACAAACATCATGATTTGTCATACTGATCGCTTACTATGAGAAAATCGAGGACAAAGACACTAGCCTTACCATGGTCGATTTGCGTTCTGCTCCTACTGGCACTTGTCGGAAGTTCCTGTTTGGAGTGCCCATTGCGCATGACTTGTGTTACAAAAATAGCAATGCTTTCAATGTTAATTTTGGGTGCCTTCAAGAACTTATTTTCTTTCTCCTAAACGAGACAAAAGCTAAAACACTAAACGTTAAAATGCACAAGTCTAGAGCTGGAGTTAACACGCTTCTGACTGGTACCCAAGTAGGCCTAAACCTAAGAAAATGAACTCACAACAATCACGGTCCAAAACAGCTGCTCACCAAGTCTGTAATCGATTGGTGCACCCAAAAAACGGATGTAACCAATGAGGGGCTAGAACTGGAAAAGGTTTCAATCGGATATGGCGTAGGATCACGTGCTTTATTTCCCGCCGTTTTGACCACTGGACGCTCATAAACTTTGCAGACGTGTGGGCTGTGTGTTTATGAGTTTTATTGTCTACATTAAGTGATATAAACCAAACAAAATGCCACCAAGAGATTACGCTGCCGAAAAAGGTAAGATCAATGCCTTGTTCTGTCAAAGCAGGCAGTATGGAAACTCGGTAACTTGATTGCTGAATGTCCCTTCGGCTTCAATCAATGCTGAAAATTCATATCGATCACAGTAATATCACACAACTTGAGTTGACTCAAAAGTGTGCTGTAGACCGTCTACTAACGCCTTCATAAATCATACAGAAATCTTTATTGATAGATGTGTGCACGCGCATGCGTTGATAGCAACCCTAGGAGAAAAGATGTGTGTGTGTGTGACTCCAGCTTTGAACGGGAAGATTGCGACACGTTTTCTGAAGGTCTAGAAGAAGCGTGTTTGGGTCCTGTTCAGTGTTGGTACCCCAAAACCCAAGGAAACTTGAGAAAACCAATATAATCAGGACATTTTTATGTTGTGTCTTTTCCTGCTCCCATCTTACTATTCCTAACCCTATCCCTATCCCTAACCCTATCCCTATCCCTAACCCTATCCCTAACTTTCTGAGTTTTATGCGACTCGGTTTTTGGGGGTACCAACAGAGGTTTTTTGGGTACCAATCGGAGTTTTTTCAATTTTTGGGTACCAACAGAGGGTTTTTTGGTAAAAAGAACCCCCAAAACGTTTTTTGGGGTGTTTTGACGGACCGAGCGTGTTTTCTCAAAATAGGCGGACTTTATGATTTTATCATTGCCATTGGCTAACGTGTATCACTATCAGGTTCAACATTAGCCACTTCTGATTGGTTACAGCTGATATTTGTGAACCAAACAAGAAGCTAAATATTCACAAAAATCGCCTGAATGAGCTACGGATGTATGTTGTCCCATGAAAATAGGTAGCTCGTAAAAATAAGTAGCTCGCTACCAATGACAGTGTGTATTTGCGACATTGAGAATGAACCACAAATTTCACTTTTTTCTAGGGTTAGGGTTAGTTAAATGGTTAAATTACAAAAAAAGTGAAATTTGTGGTTGTCGCAAATAGAAATACAGACTCATAGTAGCGAGCTACTTATTTTTACGAGCTACCTATTTTCATGCGACATATGTCACATAGGGTGTATGTCATAGTCATACTATGTGTTCAAAGGCGACAGTGTGTGTGCAAATACGACAGTGCTATGTAGGCTATGTCGCAGTCAGAAAAGTCGCTCAGTCAAATAAATCGCCCACTACTATGAGACTCGGAGAGTGTGTATTTGCGACAACCAGAAATTTCAGTTTTTCTGTACTTGCCTAACCCTAACCCTAGAAAAAAGTGAAATTTGTGGTTCATGCTAAATGTCGCAAATACACACTCTCAATTGACTGAGCGACTTTTTTTGGCTGCGACAGGCTACTGCAAACCCTGATACAGTTGTAACTTCTGACCCTACCGAACCCATGCATGAACACACATACGCTCACACACAGTTTGTGTCACACACGCACTACAAACGGACACAAATACACGCAGATCTATACATGTATACAAAAACACGACGTTACACGTAGACACACTGATTGCAGTGGTCTTTACCTGATTTTACGAAGAAAACTGCAATCAAATAGGGCTGTCGCAAATGTACACACAAGCAAACTTGGTGTGTCCATTTGCGACAGTAACTTCAAAATTTAGAGTTAACATTTTTTTCCCCTCAAAAAAATTCTTTTCTTTGCATACTCTGCCTCTCTTGAGGGTTAAGGTATCACCTAAGCATGCTTTTCAGGCGAATGTCATTAACAGAAAAATGGTACTAAACATGCTTTTCAGTCGAATGTCACACACACACACACATCCACCTACGGCTTGTGACGTGCAAATCTGTCGCTCGTGCAAATCTGTAGCTCGCTACCTATGAGAGTGTATTTGCGGCATTTTGCGACATTGAGCATGAACCACAAATTTCACTTTTTCCGTGAGTTAGGGTTAGTAAATGGTTCAAGTACGGGAAAAGTGAAATTTGTGAATGTCGCAAATACACACTCTCATAGTAGCGAGCGACAGATTTGCACGCGACACGGCTATCTTCTTTTAGGTACGTTATTCATGTTTCTGTGACTATATAGCTGAGAAACACAATTCTATATTCTTTTTCCATTTAGAAAATGGGACACAGACACCCAAGCACAAATACTCCCGCCCCTTCTTCAATGCTTTATTTTCCTGTGGATACAGAAATCTTTATTTTAAGAAAGGACACCACAGTCATATTGATAGATGTGTGCATGCGTTGATAGCAACCCTAGGAGAAAAGATGTGTGTTTGTGACTGTACAGCTTTGAACGGGAAGAAATGTTAACACTATTAGTATTAGAGTTAACATTTTTTTCCCTCAAAAAATGTTTTCTTTGCGTATCCCCCCTTTATACTAAACCCCTTTGCTACATGGAGAGATACCCCAAAACAGCATCCCTTTGGGGACACCTGACTATCCTAGTTAAGTTTCCAATATGGAGTTATGTCATACAGAATAACCAAAAATTAATAACTCCAAACTACTATTATAGATAAAACGAATTTTATAACAGTTTCACTGAGCTAAAGTTTACTATTATAGAGTTAAAATTTTCCCCCTCACAAATGAAATAAAGAGGAATAAATATATAGTGGAGGGGGAAAATGTTAACTCTTTTATACTAGTCCGTCTATAGAAACGGACACAACTATTTAGTAGTGCAGTTCCCAAAACGGTACATGCGGTGGGATGGATGACACGAATTCACATAGCACGCATCCTGTGCGCTGTTAATGGTCTGAATGAAGACCGGTGAGCGCGGGGCAGGATGAACATCCCCAGTTGGAAGAAGAAGAAGGGGGTAAGGGTAGCTAAACTACGTCTTTGCTGAATTATCCAGTAAACTACTGAAATGATCATCATGACGATGTGACTGTGCTGTCCTTGATTTTCAGAGAAAGTCACAGGCATCTCCTTTCTGAGGGAGTTCTACGTGGATGGTGAATTATCCAGTAAACTACTGAAATGATTATTATGACGATGTGACTGTTGTCCTTGATTTTCAGAGAAAGTCACAGGCATCTCCTTTCTGAGGGAGTTCTACGTGGATGGCAGACCTGCCTACCCATACGATTTTTCCGTATTTTGTACACGATTTTGAGCCCCAGTACTGCAGTACGGTAAATGGAAAATTAATACGGCAAAAATTTGAACTTAAGGTCTTTTAAGATCGGTCAAAATCGAGTGTTTTTCGTCATTTCGCATGGCGGTTTAATGTTCTGTAATGTTCCGTTTTGGGGTCTCCTTGCAAAATACGGAATTTTGAGAAAAAGTATGGAATTGTATTTCGTGGAGTACCTAAAAAAGAAATTGGGGGTAGGCAGGTCTGGGATGGTGAATGATCCAGTAAACTACTGAAATGATCATTATGACGATGTGACTGCTGTACTTGATTTTCAGAGAAAGCCACCTCGTTTCTGAGGGAGTTCTACGTGGATGGTAAAGATGGAGGCAAGAACTTTGTGTACGGACAGCAGTTGGTAAGGCTTGGGCCCTTTATTATCTATTTTTTAGATAGATTTTGTGGGGTTTTTTTTCACAGTGGCTACGGTTACAGGGTTGTTGCAACACTCGACCATGTTTCGTTGAATGTTTCGTCAACAATTTTTCTTTTTTTGTATGTTTAACACATCAATGTTTCGTTAAACTAAGGAATAGGGTTAGGAACATGTCAGAGTTAATGTTAATAGTTTTTCAAGACATTTGCGCACAGTTTTTGTGTCCCGTGATTGAGCGCCGTAGCTGTAGCCTGGAGAATGCGGGTTACAGACCTGAGTTACACTGTAAGTGTAACTCTACCCTCTGCCTTTTTTAATTTTTATATATCAAGTCGTCGAATGTTTTATTGTTTATTCTGAGTATTTTTTAAAGCAAAATCCACATTTTCACATAAAATAGAACTTGAGAAGTTGTGGAAAATGCAGCCAATCTTGCTCTATTCTGTCATGAAATTATTTCCCTTGTGGTTTTAAATTTTAGACGTAGCCCGTTCTTGTTATTTGCAACAGCGGAAACTAAAAGCATTAATTCAGAATCATAATGAGAAAGATGACTTAAAATTAATGAGAATTGAGCTAGACATGTTGACACTTTTTAAACTTTTTTTCTAAAAACTGGAAATTTGATCGTTTTTTTATTCAGTCGAAGGTGGCTCACAGGGAACAGGTGGCGCTGCTTGTTGACCTTGACCACGTGCAGGACTATGACCCTGACCTTGGGGATGCCATTGTGGAGAACACGCGACGATACATCTCCATCTTTAGCGACGCTGTGCAGGACTTGCTGCCCGAGTACAAACAGAAAGAGGTCAGTTGACAGAGGTTCTCCATCTATAGCGACTGACTTCAAACAGACAGAGGTCAGTTGACAAAAGTTCTCCATCTATAGTGACTGACTACAAACAGAAAGAGGTCAGTTGACAGAGGTTCTCCATCTATAGTGACTGACTACAAACAGACAGAGGTCAGTTGACAAAGGTTCTCCATCTATAGTGACTGACTACAAACACAGAGGTCAGTTGACAGAGGTTCTCCATCTATAGTGACTGACTACAAACAGACAGAGGTCAGTTGACAAAGGTTCTCCATCTTTAGCTGTGACTGACTTCAAACAGAAAGAGGTCAGTTGACAAAGGTTCTCCATCTGTAGTGACTGACTACAAACAGACAGAGGTCAGTTGACAAAGGTTCTCCATCTTTAGCTGTGACTGACTTCAAACAGAAAGAGGTCAGTTGACAAAGGTTCTCCATCTATAGTGACTGACTACAAACAGACAGAGGTCAGTTGACAAAGGTTCTCCATCTTTAGCTGTGACTGACTTCAAACAGAAAGAGGTCAGTTGACAAAGGTTCTCCATCTATAGTGACTGACTACAAACAGACAGAGGTCAGTTGACAAAGGTTCTCCATCTTTAGCTGTGGCTGACTGCAAACAGACAGAGGTCAGTTGAGAAAAGTTCTCCATCTTTAGTGACTGACTACAAACAGACAGAGGTCAGTTGACAAAGATTCTCCATCTTTAGTGACTGACTACAAACAGAAAGAGGTCAGTTGACAGAGGTTCTCCATCTTTAGTGACTGACTTCAAACAGACAGAGGTCAGTTGACAAAGATTCTCCATCTTTAGTGACTGACTACAAACAGACAGAGGTCAGTTGACAAAGATTCTCCATCTTTAGTGACTGACTACAAACAGACAGGTCAGTTGACAAAGATTCTCCATCTTTAGTGACGCTGTGACTGACTACAGACAGAGGTCAGTTGACAAAGGTTCTCCATCTTTAGCTGTGGCTGACTGCAAACAGACAGAGGTCAGTTGAGAAAAGTTCTCCATCTTTAGTGACTGACTACAAACAGACAGAGGTCAGTTGACAAAGGTTCTCATCCTGGAACTTGTAATTCCTTGAGCGACCACAGCGACTGTTGACAGGTCTGTCGCTAGACTTCAAGAGATGTACA
Organism: Phymorhynchus buccinoides; assembly: GCA_017654935.2. NCBI lineage: Eukaryota > Metazoa > Mollusca > Gastropoda > Neogastropoda > Raphitomidae > Phymorhynchus > Phymorhynchus buccinoides. The sequence continues at coordinate 1,302,769 of CM065708.1, read as the reverse complement.
GAATTGCACATAACGAGCCCTATTCTGGTATTTCGCATTTTGATGGAGCAGAGGGCTCACCTGGAGGGACAGGAAGTAACAATTAATTGATTGGTTTGCATTGCGATACAAAGACGCGCTGTTTGTTTCAGGTGGTGTTTAAAGACACCTTAGACGTGTACATCGATCACCGCATTCTGATTGAGAAGAGGGCTCACCCCGAGGGACAGGAAGTGACCAGGGATCCTCGCACCAAGTACCCCCCGGAGCTGATGAGGCGATTGTGAGCATAGTGTCTGGGTTGAGCTTGGCTCTCTTTGGTGTTGGGGCTGTGTGTGTGTTACGCCCAATCCGTGAAATTGCCTATTTCATGAAATGGGCAAAATGCTTTGCCCATTTTATAAAATGGACAATGGATAACACATTTTTGAATCCCCATTCACACAGGTATTGATTAAGATTGATTCGATGGTATCACACTTTTCTACATTGTATGTGGACCCCTATCCTGCCCCCCAACTCAACCAGATGCTAATCTGGGGCATGCCTGAGCCACATGTTGAATCAAACGTTTTATCAAATTAAGTCTGAATAAAATAATTTTAACTCATTTACGGATGAGATTTCTCATTCGTTTGAACCAATTCTTGATCTATGTGTGCTAATGAACAAAAACTTTTTCATTCATATTGATTTTCTCAATTGCAAGGTATAAATTGTCTATTTCACGAACTGGGCAAGCCATTTTGCCCATTTCATGAAATGGGTAATTTCATGGATATGTGACCCAGCACCACGAAAGGGACATTAAGTCGCTGGGCTAGTTTCTCACAACAGGCTTGAAAAGTCAAAAATCTCATTTTTTATCAGTTTTGAGTTAGGGGTATTTTCGTGTTCTCTAACATCCATTCTTTTATGTTTATAAAGGACAATATTTGTTATGGTCTCAAAATACTTCAAAAAGTGCTTTAAAATGAGTAGGTCAATGCATTTTTCTTCAGCTAGGCTAAACTTCAGACTGATTTATCAAAATGGCCAACAGTCACCCATCCCAATCTAAATGCTCATAACTCTAAAACGGAAAAAGTTACAAGAATGGTTCTTATATCATTTGAAAGAGAATTGTCTGAAGTTTTAACTGTACCATTTTCTTTGAATGGTCATTTTGACACTTAATGTCCCTTTCGTGGTGCTAGGTCATATATATTAAATACAGTGTAGACAAAGCCATGAAAGCACATCTAAAACTTAGTTTATGTTCTAACATATGAAAATGTTAAAGCTATGGTGACTCAGTTTTGCTCAGAATTAAATTTCTGCATTATTTTTGCTCCAAATTATATTTCTGCATTATTTTTGCTCTGAATTATATTTCTGCATTATTTTTGCTCCAAATTATATTTCTGCATTATTTTTGCTCTGAATTATATTTCTGCATTATTTTTGCTCTGAATTATATTTCTGCATTATTTTTGCTCTGAATTATATTTCTGCATAATTTTTGCTCTGAATTATATTTCTGCATAATTTTTGCTCTGAATTATATTTCTGTATAATTTTTGCTCCAAATTATATTTTTGCTCTGAATTATATTTCTGTATTATTTTTGCTCTGAATTATATTTCTGCATAATTTTTGCTCCGAATTATATTTCTGCATTATTTTTGCTCCGAATTATATTTCTGCAATTTTTTTTCCTTTCCAGTGAGCTGTACTTCAAAGCACCGACCAATCAGAAAGCTGCAGCGATTCGCGAGGTGAAAGCGGACAGCATTGGCCACCTGGTGTGTGTGAAGGGAATCGTGACGCGTTGCACGGAGGTCAAGCCCATGATGACTGTGGCTACCTACACCTGTGATACCTGTGGCAACGAGACCTACCAGCCTGTAAGACACCTGTTGTTATTGAAGTGTCCTTATCGTTTGTGATGTGAAGGGTGTCGTGCTGTGATACCTGTGGCAACGAGACCTACCAGCCAGTAAGACACCTGTTGTTATTGAAGTGTCCTTATCGTTTGTGACGTGAAGGGTGTCGTGCTGTGATACCTGTGGCAACGAGACCTACCAGCCAGTAAGACACCTGTTGTTATTGAAGTGTCCTTATCGTTTGTGACGTGAAGGGTGTCGTGCTGTGATACCTGTGGCAACGAGACCTACCAGCCAGTAAGACACCTGTTGTTATTGAAGTGTCCTTATCGTTTGTGATGTGAAGGGTGTCGTGCTGTGATACCTGGGCAACGAGACCTACCAGCCAGTAAGACACCTGTTGTTATTGAAGTGTCCTTATCGTTTGTGATGTGAAGGGTGTCGTGCTGTGATACCTGTGGCAACGAGACCTACCAGCCAGTAAGACACCTGTTGTTATTGAAGTGTCCTTATCGTTTGTGATGTGAAGGGTGTCGTGCTGTGATACCTGTGGCAACGAGACCTACCAGCCAGTAAGACACCTGTTGTTGTTGAAATGACGTGAAGGGTGTCTATGTATTTATGTTTGTGTATTGTCCAAGAACATTTTCTACTAAATACGTTGTATGATACTGCTTAACAAAAATAAGTTTTTACCATAAATCAGATGGGAGAAATATATTAAAAATACAATGAAGAACATGCAGCCAAAATATTGTTACCAACACAAGCTTGGTGCAGTTTTTATCTAAGATTTCTAGATTCAGACTTTGATGGAACAGCTGTGCGTGAATTGTCAGTCAGATTGATAGTTGGTGACTGAATTGATTTGCCCAGCTTCTGTGCATGAATTGTCAGTCAGATTGATAGTTGGTGACTGAATTGATTTGCCCAGCTTCTGTGCATGAATTGTCAGAAAGATTGATAGTTGGTGACTGAATTGATTTGCCCAGCTTCTGTGCGTGAATTGTCAGTCAGATTGATAGTTGGTGACTGAATTGATTTGCCCAGCTTCGGAGCATGAATTGTCAGTCAGATTGATAGTTGGTGACTGAATTGATTTGCCCAGCTTCTGTGCATGAATTGTCAGTCAGATTGATAGTTGGTGACTGTGAATTGATTTGCCCAGCTTCTGTGCATGAATTGTCAGTCAGATTGATAGTTGGTGACTGTGAATTGATTTGCCCAGCTTCTGTGCATGAATTGTCAGTCAGATTGATAGTTGGTGACTGAATTGATTTGCCCAGCTTCTGTGCATGAATTGTCAGTCAGATTGATAGTTGGTGACTGTGAATTGATTTGCCCAGCTTCTGTGCATGAATTGTCAGTCAGATTGATAGTTGGTGACTGAATTGATTTGCCCAGCTTCTGTGCATGAATTGTCAGTCAGATTGATAGTTGGTGACTGAATTGATTTGCCCAGCTTCTGTGCATGAATTGTCAGTCAGATTGATAGTTGGTGACTGAATTGATTTGCCCAGCTTCTGTGCGTGAATTGTCAGTCAGATTGATAGTTGGTGACTGAATTGATTTGCCCAGCTTCTGTGCGTGAATTGTCAGTCAGATTGATAGTTGGTGACTGAATTGATTTGCCCAGCTTCTGTGCGTGAATTGTCAGTCAGATTGATAGTTGGTGACTGAATTGATTTGCCCAGCTTCTGAGCGTGAATTGTCAGTCAGATTGATAGTTGGTGACTGAATTGATTTGCCCAGCTTCTGAGCGTGAATTGTCAGTCAGATTGATAGTTGGTGACTGAATTGATTTGCCCAGCTTCTGTGCGTGAATTGTCAGTCAGATTGATAGTTGGTGACTGAATTGATTTGCCCAGCTTCTGTGCGTGAATTGTCAGTCAGATTGATAGTTGGTGACTGAATTGATTTGCCCAGCTTCTGAGCGTGAATTGTCAGTCAGATTGATAGTTGGTGACTGAATTGATTTGCCCAGCTTCTGAGCGTGAATTGTCAGTCAGATTGATAGTTGGTGACTGAATTGATTTGCCCAGCTTCTGTGCGTGAATTGTCAGTCAGATTGATAGTTGGTGACTGAATTGATTTGCCCAGCTTCTGTGCGTGAATTGTCAGTCAGATTGATAGTTGGTGACTGTGAATTGATTTGCCCAGCTTCTGTGCGTGAATTGTCAGTCAGATTGATAGTTGGTGACTGAATTGATTTGCCCAGCTTCTGTGCGTGAATTGTCAGTCAGATTGATAGTTGGTGACTGAATTGATTTGCCCAGCTTCTGTGCGTGAATTGTCAGTCAGATTGATAGTTGGTGACTGAATTGATTTGCCCAGCTTCTGAGCGTGAATTGTCAGTCAGATTGATAGTTGGTGACTGAATTGATTTGCCCAGCTTCTGTGCATGAATTGTCAGTCAGATTGATAGTTGGTGACTGTGAATTGATTTGCCCAGCTTCTGTGCATGAATTGTCAGTCAGATTGATAGTTGGTGACTGAATTGATTTACCCAGCTTCTGTGCATGAATTGTCAGTCAGATTGATAGTTGGTGACTGTGAATTGATTTGCCCAGCTTCTGTGCATGTTTTTGTCGTGTCTTGTTAATTCAACATTTTTATCGTTGTGTTTTCTCTCTCCAGATCAGCTCTCCATCGTTCATGCCCCAGCTGCTGTGCCCGAGCCAGGTGTGCACCACCAACAGGTCCGGCGGCCGACTCTACCTGCAGACCAGAGGGTCCAAGTTTGTCAAATTTCAGGAGCTGAAAATGCAAGAACATGTGAGTTCTGTTGGTGTGTGGATTGGGGGGTGGGGGAGGAGGGCGCTTAGTTTGTCAAATTTCTGGAGCTGAAAATACAGGAACATGTGAGTTCTGTTGGTGTGTGGATTGGGGGGTGGGGGAGGAGGGTGCTTAGTTACATTTTTATATGCTGAAAATCTAGAAACGCATGAAACTACCTTCTCCAGCCAGGGCTCCATGTGGGTGTGCCTGAAGCCTGAATTCAGGCAATTTGATGCAGGTTCAGGCAGTAATCTGCCTGAAAAATAGGCTCTCCCACAAGTTGTTATGCTCTTGAACTGATCATTAGCTTTAGAGCTGTCAAGACAAATTCAGGCAAAGGGTTTTGTCATCACATGCACACGTGCTTCTATCTGTAGCTCATACTCATGTCGTGTTGGCAAAGGGTTTTGTCATCACATGCACACGTGCTTCCATCTGTAGCTCATACTCATGTCGTGTTGGCTTGGGTTTTGTCATCACATGCACACATGCTTCTATCTGTAGCTCATACTCCTGTCGTGTTGGCAAAGGGTTTTGTCATCACATGCACACGTGCTTCTATCTGTAGCTCATACTCATGTCATGTTGGCAAAGGGTTTTGTCATCACATGCACACGTGCTTCTATCTGTAGCTCATACTCATGTCGTGTTGGCAAAGGGTTTTGTCATCACATGCACACGTGCTTCTATCTGTAGCTCATACTCATGTCGTGTTGGCTTGGTTGTTGTCTTTTTAAAATGAAAACTGCCTTTAATATTTTAATCAGCTGTTGTATTCTTTTTGAGTGTATGTGTGAGTGAGTGCACATTAATTTAAAGAACCGACTGGCAACAAAGCAGTTGACATGACGGTCATCTGTCGTGGAGAGGTGACACAGCCCTGATGATTGATGTACTGACCATCGTTATTGATGTATTTTCCAGAGTGACCAGGTGCCGGTGGGTAACATACCTCGCTCCATGACGGTCATCTGTCGTGGAGAGGTGACACAGCCCTGATGATTGATGTACTGACCATCGTTATTGATGTATTTGCCAGAGTGACCAGGTGCCGGTGGGTAACATCCCTCGCTCCATGACGGTCATCTGTCGGGGAGAGGTGACACAGCCCTGATGATTGATGTACTGACCATCGTTATTGATGTATTTGCCAGAGTGACCAGGTGCCGGTGGGTAACATCCCTCGCTCCATGACGGTCATCTGTCGGGGAGAGGTGACACAGCCCTGATGATTGATGTACTGACCATCGTTATTGATGTATTTGCCAGAGTGACCAGGTGCCGGTGGGTAACATCCCTCGCTCCATGACGGTCATCTGTCGGGGAGAGGTGACACAGCCCTGATGATTGATGTACTGACCATCGTTATTGATGTATTTGCCAGAGTGACCAGGTGCCGGTGGGTAACATCCCTCGCTCCATGACGGTCATCTGTCGGGGAGAGGTGACACAGCCCTGATGATTGATGTACTGACCATCGTTATTGATGTATTTGCCAGAGTGACCAGGTGCCGGTGGGTAACATCCCTCGCTCCATGACGGTCATCTGTCGGGGAGAGGTGACGCGTCTCACACAACCCGGAGACCACGTCTGCATTTCTGGCGTATCCTTTTTCTGCCGTGAATTTTGTAATCGACCGAGTTTGGCAACAGACATTCATTGTCAAATGTAAATGTAAATATTTTTTTGGGGGGTAATGTAAATGTAAATTTTGTTTTGGGGTAATGTACATGCAAGCTTTCCAAAGTAAAATCCTTGTCGTAGGTATGTGTTGAAGGAGTCCTGCCACCCCTACATCCCTTTTCATCTTGTCCTATGCCAGGTCTATACGTCCAAACCGGTTCTTGACACAAGAAGAGCTCTTTTCTCCAGCTCTTGGTGGCTGCCTGATAAACGGAGGGCTAGTGATTTAAATGTATCTCAGTCGCTTGATGTTCCCGTGTGGACACCTGGGGCATTGAAACACCTGCTGACCCACCCCTTCCTGACAAGAATTCCGCCAGTTGGCCCGGGTCTGCTTATTCCCACCCACCCACCCCCCCTACCCTGCTTGAGTTTCAGGGTTATGCCCTTCAGGAAGTTAAGTTCATGTTTTGGGTTTTCAGGCTTTTTATTTTCAAGTTTTGGGGGTTTTCAGGATTTATAATTTCAGGTGTTTTTGTTGTTTTTATATTTATTTTTAATTAAAAATAAAAAAATTCAGGAATTCTAGTTTCAGGTCTCTGAGCCCCCTTGAGTTATTTCCCCTGCATAAGTGGTGCAGAGTGGCACAGTGGTAGCGTGTTCGCCTTGTGTCAAGTAAACCCGAGTTCGAACCTGGGTTCCTCTCATTTTGCACTAGGCCTTACCGTCTGAACGTGGAGTCTTTCAGATGAGACGATAAACCGAGGTCCTGTGTGCCCATGCACTTAGCACACATTAAACCCAGTGTCATTTGGTCAAAATTTACCCCCACCTCCCTTTCCTTCCTCATCAGTCACACAGAAATCGCATGCAAAAAAAAGAGGGGTGGCGCGCCTCTGGCTGCGACACGCTCTCCAGGTGGGAGCAACCCGAATTTCGCCATGACGCCTCCGTGATTATAAATGACCTAATCCGTAGGAGATGAGTTGTGAACAGTGTGTGTTGTCGGTGTGTTCCTTAACGCGCGTCAGATCTTCCTGCCCATGCTGAAGCAGGGGTTCCGGCAGATGATGCAGGGCCTGATGTCCGACACCTTCCTCGAGGCTCACGTCAGTACAGCTCTGCTCTTCTGTGTGAAGAAACTTGAAACAGATCTCAATCTCACTGAACAAAACATCAACCAAATCTTCTGTGTGAAGAAACTTGAAACAGATCTCAATCGCACTGAACAAAACATCAACCAAATCTTCTGTGTGAAGAAACTTGAAACATCTCAATCTCACTGAACAAAACATCAACCAAATCTTCTGTGTGAAGAAACTTGAAACAGATCTCAATCTCACTGAACAAAACATCAACCAAATCTTCTGTGTGAAGAAACTTGAAACAGATCTCAATCTCACTGAACAAAACATCAACCAAATCTTCTGTGTGAAGAAACTTGAAACAGATCTCAATCTCACTGAACAAAACATCAACCAAATCTTCTGTGTGAAGAAACTTGAAACAGATCTCAATATCACTGAACAAAACATCAACCAAATCTTCTGTGTGAAGAAACTTGAAACAGATCTCAATCTCACTGAACAAAACATCAACCAAATCTTCTGTGTGAAGAAACTTGAAACATCTCAATCTCACTGAACAAAACATCAACCAAATCTTCTGTGTGAAGAAACTTGAAACAGATCTCAATCTCACTGAACAAAACATCAACCAAATCTTCTGTGTGAAGAAACTTGAAACAGATCTCAATCTCACTGAACAAAACATCAACCAAATCTTCTGTGTGAAGAAACTTGAAACAGATCTCAATCTCACTGAACATAGCAACAACCAAATCTTCTGTGTGAAGAAACTTGAAACAGATCTCAATATCACTGAACATAACATCAACCAAATCTTCTGTGTGAAGAAACTTGAAACATCTCAATCTCACTGAACAAAACATCAACCAAATCTTCTGTGTGAAGAAACTTGAAACATCTCAATCTCACTGAACAAAACATCAACCAAATCTTCTGTGTGAAGAAACTTGAAACATCTCAATCTCACTGAACAAAACATCAACCAAATCTTCTGTGTGAAGAAACTTGAAACAGATCTCAATCTCACTGAACAAAACATCAACCAAATCTTCTGTGTGAAGAAACTTGAAACAGATCTCAATCTCACTGAACAAAACAACCAAATCTTCTGTGTGAAGAAACTTGAAACAGATCTCAATCTCACTGAACAAAACATCAACCAAATCCTCAACCAGTCCTGCCAACCTTTCCGCTCAGACTACATTTCTTACGCCCTTTCGCTCAAGTTCATAAAATTCCGCTTTCATAACTTAAAAAGGCTCACATCAGTACAGCTTGATTCTAAGGGCAGAAAAAGAGAAACAAACCAATAAAAGATCTAAGTGCAGGGATGGGGGGGGGGGGGGGACCAGTTGTGGGGGGGGGGGGGGGGGGGGGGGACCAGTTATGAGAGTGGGAAGTTTTTCTCCAACAATATATAGAGTGTAACTGTTATATTTCTTGTGCTAATAATAGAAAGGAATAACAAAAGTACTTTCACCTAATAGGAACATTGGATCGTGGGGGCTCTCAGGGACCCCCATTTGGGAGTCTATGAAGCACTAAAATTCTCAAGGACCCTCTACAAGAATATGCAGGGGGTCCCAGGGATGCGCTAGAAAAAATCTTTTTAGCATTCGCAATGCCACTTATTTGGATTGGGAATATGTTGCAGTCATGCGTAATGTTGACCAGCTGTGAAGTGAGGCTGCTAATGTTTTTAGTGATGTGTGTGTGTTCCTTGCTGGCTGACTGTATGTTGACACGTTTGATTGGAGAAACCTAGGGGGCTCAAATGTTGCATAGGTACTTAGGATATCTAGGCCAAGTTTGAAAATGGTCAGAGGTCAAAGTTGCTTGAGCCGAAAGTGCTGCCATGCGGCTTGTGATGTAGCGTCTTCACGCTTTAAGTTCTGCTTTATTGGAATGTGTTGCAGTCGTGTGTAATGTTTCATTTTTGCCCCCATCTGTGACCTTTAGGCCCTGTACACACATAAGCGGACATTCCATGTAGAAACCCGTATGCAATCCATAAATAAGTGAAGCAAAGAAGGGAAAAGATTTGCGCACATGTCCGGATTTCCCCTACATGCGTAAACTGTTATCCTTCTTTCTTCCACTTATTTAGGGTTTTCTGTACAGAACTTGCGCATCTAATGTGAACCCGGCCTTAACGTTGAAGCAACAACCTGTCAGTGTGTGTGTGACCTTTTGTGCCCCCATCTGTGACCTTTAGCATTGAAGCAACAACCTGTCGGTGTGTGTGTGACCTTTGGTGCCCCCATCTGTGACCTTTAACGTTGAAGCAACAACCTGTCATTGTGTGTGTGACCTTTTGTGCCCCCATCTGTGACCTTTAACGTTGAAGCAACAACCTGTCTGTGTGTGTGTGACCTTTTGTGCGTGCAGCGGATCACGAAGATGAACAAGACGGAGGACGATGAGATGGATGATTTGGGACTGACGGATGAAGAGCTACGACAAGTCGCCGGTACGTCACTCACTCCTGTCTGGGGATTGTTTTTCTCACAAGTTTTAGGATTATTGCAGTGGAAGCCAACTACTGGTAATCAAAAACACCACACGCGCACACACAAAACCTGGATAATTGATGATGATTTTTTAGTCCCTATTTAATTAAATCCTTTCTATAGTAAAACTCTTACATGCATGAAATGTTGGATTATTTTAACTTGCTGGTTGGTGTATTCTTTATGTGTGTGTAGCAAAACTTGTATAATAAAATAGCAGCTATTTCAAAATAAAATTTCAGTCCTTTCAATTTCGACTTGCAGATTTCACTATTTTTCAATCAATCAATTATTTAGTGTCCCCTATTTTCAACGAGGAAATTTGTCTTGCAGTCAATCAAAAAACAATATAAAAAATACACTGCAGTACAATAAATATGTACACATTAGAGAGCCTGTACACGTGAACACTCCCCACCCCTCACCGCGGCAACACAGCGAAAGGCCATTCACATATGACTTGCCCATCACCATGCCGCCATGGTGAAACCCAAACAAATAAACTCACACACACACACATGTGGATGAAGCAACAGTATTTCCAAATATCTTCTTTTTTTTTCCCTCTGTCTGAAATTTGTTGCTCAGACTCGGAGGTTGCTTTCTTGAACATACAGTCTCTGTTTGAATCGAGCAATATTTCTTATTGCCTTAACGCCGAGAATGAGTTTTCCAACAGTGTGGTTAGCAGCATTGATTCAGAGATCTTCAGTGGTGAAGAAAGCCCTGGCTGTTTAGCAGATTCTTATTATTCTTCTACTGCGTTCCCAGGCCATAATGGGTAAGGCACGTATACGTGTGTCCGGTTTTCAGTTGTCACTAGTCGCCCCGCTGCAAAGGCAGATGAAATTGATTTCAAGCATCAGAATTGTCAGAGGATTAAAAATTTCTGACAGAGGATTGGCTTCTCTCGTCCGAGGTTTTGCCTTTTTATTCAGTGTTATCCTTTGTGTTACTATATTAAACCTGTGTTAGGAACTGATTTCAGTGTTGTCCCTCTACAGTCTAGGGCCTTGATGGCCTTTTTACTGCGGTTTTCAGAGGATTGGACTTCACACTGTTTTGATGCCTGTGATTTACACATGTATGCACATTGATACTAAAACAGTTTCATTTATTTTAATTTTTGTTGTTGACTAATACAAACTGACTAATGCATGCACACTGATACTAACATTTTTCAATTATTTGTTTGTTTGTTTGCAGAGGATGATTTCTACGACAAACTGGCGAGCAGCATCGCCCCTGAGATCTACGGCCACGAGGACGTGAAGAAAGCCCTGCTCCTGCTGCTGGTGGGAGGGGTGGACAAGTCGCCCAAAGGAATGAAGATCAGGGGTCAGTCCTGCACACTGTTTATAGTTCATAGTCACAGGACGTGGAGAAAGCCCTGGTGTGAGGAGGGGTGGACAAGTCGCCCAAAGGAATGAAGATCAGGGGTCAGTCCTGCACACTGTTTATAGTTCATAGTCACAGGACGTGGAGAAAGCCCTGGTGTGAGGAGGGGTGGACAAGTCGCCCAAAGGAATGAAGATCAGGGGTCAGTCCTGCACACTGTTTATAGTTCATAGTCACAGGACGTGGAGAAAGCCCTGGTGTGAGGAGGGGTGGACAAGTCGCCCAAAGGAATGAAGATCAGGGGTCAGTCCTGCACACTGTTTACAGTTCATAGTCACAGGACGTGGAGAAAGCCCTGGTGTGAGGAGGGGTGGACAAGTCGCCCAAAGGAATGAAGATCAGGGGTCAGTCCTGCACACTGTTTACAGTTCATAGTCACAGGACGTGGAGAAAGCCCTGGTGTGAGGAGGGGTGGACAAGTCGCCCAAAGGAATGAAGATCAGGGGTCAGTTCTGCACACTGTTTATAGTTCATAGTCACAGGACGTGGAGAAAGCCCTGGTGTGAGGAGGGGTGGACAAGTCGCCCAAAGGAATGAAGATCAGGGGTCAGTCCTGCACACTGTTTATAGTTCATAGTCACAGGACGTGGAGAAAGCCCTGGTGCTGAGAGGAGGGGTGGACAGGTCACCCAAAGGGATGAAGATTAGGGGTCAGTCCTGCACACTGTTTATAGTTCATAGTCACAGGACCTGGAGAAAGCCCTGGTGCTGAGAGGAGGGGTGGACAGGTCACCCAAAGGGATGAAGATTAGGGGTCAGTCCTGCACACTGTTTATAGTTCATAGTCACAGGACGTGAAGAAAGCCCTGCTGGGAGGAGGGGTGGACAGGTCACCCAAAGGGATGAAGATCAGAGGTCAGTCCTGTACATTATTTATAGTTCATAGTCACAGGACGTGGACAAAGCCCTGCTGGGAGGAGGGGTGGACAGGTCACCCAAAGGGATGAAGGTCAGAGAGTGCTGTACACTATTTACAGTTCATAGGACATGGAGAAAGCCCTGCTGGGAGGAGGGGTGGACAGGTCACCCAAAGGGATGAAGATCAGAGGTCAGTCCTGTACATTATTTATAGTTCATAGTCACAGGACGTGGACAAAGCCCTGCTGGGAGGAGGGGTGGACAGGTCACCCAAAGGGATGAAGGTCAGAGAGTGCTGTACACTATTTACAGTTCATAGGACGTGGAGAAAGCCCTGCTGGGAGGAGGGGTGGACAGGTCACCCAAAGGGATGAAGGTCAGAGAGTGCTGTACACTATTTACAGTTCATAGGACGTGGAGAAAGCCCTGCTGCTGAGAGGAGGGGTGGACAGGTCACCCAAAGGGATGAAGGTCAGAGAGTGCTGTACACTATTTACAGTTCATAGGACATGGAGAAAGCCCTGCTGCTGAGAGGAGGGGTGGGTCACCCAAAGGGATGAAGGTCAGAGAGTGCTGTACACTATTTACAGTTCATAGGACATGGAGAAAGCCCTGCTGGGAGGAGGGGTGGACAGGTCACCCAAAGGGATGAAGGTCAGAGAGTGCTGTACACTATTTACAGTTCATAGGACGTGGAGAAAGCCCTGGTGCTGGGAGGAGGGGTGGACAGGTCACCCAAAGGGATGAAGGTCAGAGAGTGCTGTACACTATTTACAGTTCATAGGACGTGGAGAAAGCCCTGGTGCTGGGAGGAGGGGTGGACAGGTCACCCAAAGGGATGAAGATCAGAGGTCAGTCCTGTACATTATTTATAGTTCATAGTCACAGGACGTGGACAAAGCCCTGCTGCTGGTGGGGTAGAGGTCTGTATTATTGTGAATGATATTGTTCCTCTGTCTTGGCAAGTGTGGAACTAGAAGCCTTACTATTGGTAAGCAATGAAACCTTGATTTATTATATATTTAACGTTCCTTGAAAAAACTTCACTTATGTCTCTTAGCGCTTTGTGCTCTGCCTGTTTCAAGTTCAAGTTCAAGTTTAATACCTCCAAAAGAGAAATTCAGGTTTGCCCTGCAACCTGCACTCCCAGCCTGCGAGGTGGGGGGTGGGGTGTTATTGCAAGAAAAAAACGAAAAAACATTTAGAGCTTTTAGATTGATAAGGAAAGTCAATGGAGGTCTCTGCCTGACAATTTGTCGGGTGCAGGGCAGAGTGTGTTAAATGAAAAGTGAAGTTTTCAGTTTTGGGTCAACAGGAGAAGCAGATCTGAAGCCGGTTTAGATAACCAGATCCAATTTAGTTCTCAACGGCTTTATTGATTGGCAGTTTAGTGACATGTTCTTGCTTTCTGTATTCAAAACCCTAAAGTTTTGAGTGCAGCGGGGAGACCAGTGAAAGCTAAAAACCGGACACAAACGTACCTCGCCCATTTTGGCCTGTGAAGAAGAAGAGTAAAATGTTTAAATCATTCTTCCTTCTTTACTTTGTCGAGTGCCTGTGGTGTGTGTCTGACCAAGTGCCTGTGGTATTTGTCTTGGTTTTGTGCATCAAACATCAACATGGTCTGATGTATTTTGTCAAGTGCCTGTGGTGTGTGTGACCAAATGACTTGGTTTTGTGCAGGAAACATCAACATGTGTCTGATGGGAGACCCAGGGGTGGCCAAATCTCAGCTGTTGTCCTACATTGACCGCCTGGCTCACAGGAGTAAGTCTATCTGTCTGTCTGTCTGTGTGTGTGTGTCTGTCTGTCTGTGTGTTGAGTCAACATCAACATGTCTGATGGGGGACCCAGGGGTGGCCAGATCTCAGCTGTTGTCTTACATCGAATGCCTGGCTCACAGGAGTAAGTCTGTCTGTCTGTCTGTGTGTTGAGTCAACATCAACATGTGTCTGATGGGGGACCCTGGGCGGCCCCAGGACCCCTGCCTTGCCTGTTTTCCAATTTTCTCCAGTTGCATCCATGTTATAAAGTGCACCCCCCACATGTTACACAAAGCGCATATTTTGTTGTATTGTCTTACTGTATTAGTAGTCATATTATAAGGCGCGGGGGTCACTCTGGGGGAAAAGTATCGCCTTATAGTCCGAAAAATATGGTAATTGTCGCCATCATTATGATAACAATTCGTGTGAGAATTAGTATGAAGACCTGTTTACCCCAGGGCTCCCAGGGACCCCCATTTCGGGGTCTATGAAGCACTAAAATTCTCAAGGACCCTCTAAAAGAATGTGCAGGGGGTCCCAGGGATGCACTAGAAAATTTCTTTTTGCCACTGGGACCCTCTATCCCGCCTCTAGTAGGCATGGGAATTGTCCGCGAATTCGCGGATTTCCGCGAAAAAAAATTGAAATTGTTACTAAATACTTCAATTGGGGGGCTTTTCAGAGTTTTTTGTCTCTGACAATTCCCATGCCTGCTCTAGGACCCTCTATTCTGTAAGTGAAGGAGTCCTTGGGACCCCTTGTTTTGCAGGACGATTGGGAGCCAAAAGTTTTCAGCATATTTTGTACACATATCTTACAATAATATGGTGAAATGGGGGGAAAACATCTGACTATCATTTCTGTATATTGCCTGATGCAGGAAACTGGTACAATCTGTGTGTTGTTGTAAATAATGGATGACACTTTTGACATAGTATTTCTATAAAGTTGTTATAAAAATGTACTCAATTTTTTTTACTTTCCTTTTGGAGTACTCCTATTTTGTGAAAAATACACTTTATTTTTTATTTCGAATACACGAAGCCCGATTTCAGGGTAAGCAGGTCTCAGTATGATTACTGTTGTGATTCACTGTGATAATCATCTCTGTGTCGTCAGGTCAGTACACAACGGGTCGCGGGTCGTCGGGCGTGGGTCTGACGGCTGCCGTGATGAAGGACCCGCTGACAGGGGAGATGACTCTGGAGGGAGGCGCACTGGTGCTGGCCGATCGCGGCGTGTGTTGTATCGACGAGTTTGACAAAATGATGGACGCTGACAGGACAGCCATCCACGAGGTTATGGAACAGCAGACTATCTCCATTGCCAAGGTTGGTTAATGTTCCACTAAGTGTTGGTAACATGTCTCCAAATTCTGATTGAGCACAGCGTGTGTTGCATCGACGAGTTTGACAAGATGATGAACGCCGACAGGACGGCCATTCACAAAGTTATGGAGCAGCAGACTATCTCCATTGCCAAGGCTAGTGTCGAGATGTTTATCGCTTCACTTTGTAAAAGATAGCTTATTTGTGGTTGACTGGGGGTTGTGTTGTATTGAGGAGTTTGACCAAATGATGGATGCCAACAGGACGGCCATCCATGAAGTTTTGGAGCAGTAGACCGTCTCCATTGCCAAGGTCGGCTATATTTCTTATTGTCTGCTAAAAATGTTCAATTAATAATTAGCCTGAAGGCTCGGCTGTCCTGGGTGCGGCTACACCAGCCTACAGACAGAACAGCCCCAAGAAATCTGTGTACGTTGCTTGATCCCACACCTTGTTGATATTATGGGCATTATTCATCGCTTTAGGCGGGCATCATGATGAGCCTTAACACGCGGGTCTCCATCCTGCCAATGGTCGCTACAACCCCAAGAAATCTGTGTATATTGTACGTTGCTATATCCCACACCTTGTTAATACTATGGGCATTATTTAACGCTTTAGGCGGGCATCATGACCAGTCTGAACGCCCGAGTCTCCATCCTGGCGGCGGCCAACCCAGTCTATGGCCGCTACAACCCCAAGAAGTCTGTGGATGTTGTGCGTTGCTATATCCCACACCTTGTTGATATATGGGCATTATTCATCGCTGTAGGCGGGCATCATGACCAGCCTGAACGCCCGGGTCTCCATCCTGCCAATGGTCGCTACAACCCCAAGAAGTCTGTGTATGTTGTACGTTGCTATATCCCTCACCTTTTTGATATATGGGCATTATTGATGGCTTTAGGCAGGCATCATGACCAGCCTGAACGCGCGGGTCTCCATCCTGGCGGCGGCCAACCCAGCCTATGGTCGCTACAACCCCAAGAAGTCTGTGGAGCAGAACATCCAGCTGCCGGCCGCGCTGCTCTCACGATTCGACCTACTCTGGCTGATTCAGGACAAGGCTGACAGAGAAAACGACCTCAGGTGACCCTCTCTCTCTGTGTCTGTATCTCTCTCTGTCTCTCTCTCGCACGACTGTACGATGCAATTTGATCACGTGGTCTCGAAGCGCGAATTACATTTGTTCTTCAAGACCACGTGATCGAATCGATTCGTACAGTCGTGCGACTTTAGTGGACGTGTGGCTGGGCCTTAGCACTCTCATACATTCACGCACATATATACACGCAGGCACAGCTGCTGCTGTCACGATCCAGAATAAGGCTGATAGAGAAAATGATGTCAGGTAAGACATTGACGTGCTCAGACACACATACCATGATACACACACACAAACTCTCACGCATGGGCACACAAACTCTCACACATGAGCACACACACACACACACACTGGTTGATAGTTATCCAGTTTGTGGAGTGATCATGATACATATTTCAAGTATTCTTTCTGTTTTAGTATTATGGTACACTTTGGGTTCATTTGTATCGTAAAATAACTTTCCATTGTCTTTGTTCCTCCTGGCTTGCTCATCACGTACATTCACCATCAAATGTTCATCCTCCATTTCAGTTCATGCTTCTGTCCCGTGTGTGTGTGTGTGACCATTTACTGTCATTATGTTCAAACTGTACAGTGATTTCCTTTGTTCAGACTGGCTCAGCACATCACCTATGTCCACCAACACAACGTTCACCCTCCCCTGCAGTTCACGCCTCTGCCTTCTGTCCCGTGTGTGTGTGACCATTTACTGTCATTATGTTCAAACTGTACATTGATTTCCTTTGTTCAGACTGGCTCAGCACATCACCTATGTCCACCAACACAACATTCACCGTCCCCTGCAGTTCACGCCTCTGCCTTCTGTCCCGTGTGTGTGTGTGACCATTTACTGTCATTATGTTCAAACTGTACATTGATTTCCTTTGTTCAGACTGGCTCAGCACATCACCTATGTCCACCAACACAACGTTCACCGTCCCCTGCAGTTCACGCCTCTGCCTTCTGTCCCGTGTGTGTGTGTGACCATTTACTGTCATTATGTTCAAACTGTACATTGATTTCCTTTGTTCAGACTGGCTCAGCACATCACCTATGTCCACCAACACAACGTTCACCCTCCCCTGCAGTTCACGCCTCTGGACATGCGACTCATGAGGTGAGGAACACTTTGCACACTAACCTTAGTTGTACGTATTGTCTTTTTTATTTCTGTACAAAACCGTGGCCTTGCATGCAATCTGAAGAAAAAACACAACAAGCCTCCTTCGATTCAAGAGGTACAAGGAAATCCTATCAGTTTCAAACTGAAAAGAAATGAAATAAAAACTCACTTCAGAGATTCTGTTTTCCATTGTTTGTTTAGTATTGATTATTTATTTATTTTTAGTTAAAAAATGTCCAGACATGCATTTCTTTTTGTCCATAATTGCTGGATTTCCCCAAAGTCACGTTATCAGGGACTGTTGACATAAGTTGGCATTAGTTGAAAAATGTTAATTATTTTGTAAGTTTTGAGAAGGCTGTTCCAGTTACTGTTAGCACTTGAACTTTAAATTTTCTCACACTTGAGACTCACTCTCTCTCCCCCCCCCTCTCTCTCTCTCTCTCTCTCCCCCCCCCCCCTCCCCTCATTCTCCATTTCTTCATTAGTCTTGCATCATTGAATGTTTTCAGACGTTACATCTCGCTGTGCCGAAGCAAGGACCCCACAGTGCCCGAGGGTCTGGCGGACTACATTACCGGGGCGTATGTGGAGCTGCGTAAAGAGGCGCGCAACAACAAGGACATGACCTTCACCAGTCCCCGCACCCTGCTGGCCATTCTGCGACTGGCCACTGCTCTGGTCAGTGCATGGACTACATCTCTGTTGTATTAGTCATCGCCCTGGTCAGTGCATTAGAGTACATCTCTCTTGTTGTATTAGCAGGGCCGGACCTACGGGGGGGGGGGGGGGGGGGGGGGGGTAAATATAGTTTTACTAATATTGGAGAGGCTTTGTTTCCCCCCTTTCCCCCAAGCTGTTATGAACCTAACAGTTTTCTAGCATTTTATTTCTGTTTTGCCATTCCAGTGGAAACCAGTTAACTCTAAAACACACAACAAAACCTGGATAATTCACAATCATTTTCAAAAAGAAAAAGACAATTTTTTTTGTCCCAAGTTAATCAATCCTTGTGGCAAAAACATTTTCTATTTCAAAACATTGGGCTTTCTGAAAATAAAATTTCATAGCTATGTCCGTTATATAATCATATTTTGTTGCGCCGTTTTCAGGCTCGTCTGCGTCTGGGTGCAACGGTGGAGAAGGATGATGTGAACGAGGCCATGAGGCTGATGGAGATGTCACGAGACTCCCTGAACACCCAGCACGACGGCCAGACCAGGTCAGTACAGTACTGATGACAGTAGTGAGTGAGCACATATTGAGTAAGCAAGCACACACACACACAATGTGAATGAGGCCATGAGATTTATGGAGATATCACGAGACTCCCTAAACATACAGCACGGCGGCCAGACCAGGTCAGTACAGTACTGATGACAGTAGTGAGTGAGCACATATTGAGTAAGCATGCACGCACACGCACACGCACACACACACACACACACAATGTGGATGAGACTGATGGAGATGTCAGGAGATTTCCTGAACACATGTCAGACAGACCACTGACCAGGTTAGTCTGTATCACAATCGTCCAGCAAAACAAGGGGTCCCAGGGACTCCTTCACTTACAGTATAGAGGGTTCTAGAGGCGGGATAGAGGGTCCCAGTGGCATTGCGAATGCTGAAAAGAATTTTTCTAGTGCATCCCTGGGACCCCCTGCACATTCTTTTAGAGGGTCCTTGAGAATGTTAGTGCTTCATAGACCCCCAAATGGGGGTCCCTGGGAGCCCTGGTGTGTGCGTGCAGAAAGGTGTCAAAAGGACATGCTCATGCCCAAACCTGCTTCTGCAGATGCTCAGAGGGATATACAGACCTGTTTTCCCTACGGATTTGTCCGTAATTATTACGTTTTGATACCTCCGATTACGCTATTACGGTCAGCAACAAAAAATTCTGCATTTCCTCTGAACGAGTGCGTGCGAAAAAGAAATCGAAAGAAGGCATAGTGTTTCAGCCGTACTATGCACTGTCATCAGCTATAAAAGCTAGTGATGTCCCTTGAATCGTTACTTCCGGTTGGTTTCACTTCCTGTATACTGCCATTTTTGTAGGTGTGATTGCAATTATACGGGAAAAAAGGGAAACACGTAAGGTACTGTTGTGTGGATATCGCTCAACAGAAATGTTGACAGACATTGAAATTGGGTTTGGACGGGAAGTTGCAGTGTGGCGAGCATGTACGCTACCCCCCCGCAACAAAAGTTTTGACGGTAGTGGATAATCCTGGTGGAAGGATTTCTCGGCCGGTGCCTGACTGATGCCTGAAATTACTGATTTCAGAGCTTGGATTACTGACAGTAAAAATTTGTGGTAACCAGTGCTTAATTTTATGAAGTTCTACTAAAGCTTAATTGGGAAACTAAACGTTGTAAACCGATTTACTGGATTTAGAAAGTAACAGCGTTTAGTTTCCCACTTAAGCTTTAGTAGAACTTCATAAAAGTAAGCCCAGGTCTGGATATAAACAAAGATTTTTGGTTTTCCATGTGGAAAAATAATGCAGAACGTGACGGACCAGATCTACGCAGTGATTCGTGAAATGTGCAAGTCCTAGATCCTACATGTTGAGTTCATGTGTTGATTTCTTTGTTTATTTTCTTTTTCTACACAGAATGCAGAACGTGACGGACCAGATCTACGCGGTGATTCGTGAAATGTCGTCTGAGAAGGGCGGCGGCAAGTCCATCAAGATGGCGGACGCCATGGAGCAGTGCCTGTCCAAGGGCTTCAAGCCGGACCAGATCGAGGCTTGCATCGAGGAGTACGAGGAACTCAACGTCTGGCAGGTCAACACCGCCAAGACACGCCTCACCTTCGTCTGATTGGTCCATTAATTAATTCGATTCGTCTGATTGGTTCGTTTGCCTCAGCCTTCGTCTGATTGGTCCATTAGTGGGACTCTCCTTTGTTTGATTGGTCCGTTGTCTGCCTCAGCCTTCGTCTGATTGGACTAATCTTGTTTTTTCAAGCTCTTTGTCACAGTTGTCATGTGTAGGTTGGTTGTTTTTTGGAGAGAAAATGTGGGCGATAACACTCTATGGTATTTTTTTTAATATTTACTTTGATGAAGCTTAATCTTTTCTCGTTTTTTTAAAGAAAATCCACAATTTGCTCTGCAATTCAGTTAGTCATCATGCAGTGTGTGATTGATGTTAAGGATAAAATTATTTATTAAACGTTTTGACAATGAAGAAGGGAAAACACTTGAGCATATATCATTTCAAAATGTTTAGCTCTACCCCCTCCTTTTTGTTTGTGGCTCAAGCCACAAACCTATAACTCACTCTGTCTGTCGGTCGGTCGGTCGGTCCAAAATTGTCGCACTTCAAATCGAGGCTACACTTCTGGCCGCTCTTTAAAATGATGTATTTTAAAAGCGTACAAAATAATAAACATATGTAATACAGACACTACAACAGACACGGCGAGTATGCGGTGCTTCTTTTGATGAGCATAAGTAGGATACATAGTTTTAAATGTTTTCCAAAAGATATAAAAAGTTACGAAATGGTGCAGAGATAACATTCTGGTTTACAGATTAAAATTATTGAAAAGCCAGGGGAGGTAACTCATGATTGGAGTGGTAAAAATAGACCGCGTGCCACAAACTATTGCGATTTCGCGCTTGTTTCTTCTCCAGAATCATGTGTCGATTGGTCCACTATTGGTCCGATTGGTCCATGTTCTGTATGCATTTGTTATTGGTCCATTGTCCTGTCTTCCGATCGATCAGTTGTCTGGTAGTAACTTTGTATTAGGTACTTTATAATCACAGAGGTGTGTGAAATTCGGGTTGCTCCCACCTGGAGAGCACGTCGCAGCCAGAGGCGCGCCACCCAATTTTTTATTATTTTTTTTGCATGCGATTTTTGTGTGACTGATGAAGGAGGGGGGTAAATTTTGACCAAATGACAACTTTTTCGTTGCCACTGGGTTTAGCGTGTGCTAAGTGCATGGGCACACAGGACCTCGGTTTATCGTCTCATCCGAAAGACTCCACATTCAGACTGTAAGGTCTAGTGCAACGTGAGAGGAAAAATCCTGTGTACCCAGATTCGAACTCGGGTTTATTGACACGAGGCTAACGCGCTACCACTGTGCCACTGTACACCACTTCATTGGAATCGATTCATTGGCTGTCTGACCAGCACCACTGTGCCACTGTACACCACTTCATTGGAATCGATTCACTGGCTGTCTGACCAGCACTGTGAGTGGTCCAGAAAAGAAAAAATAATGAAGATGCAAAAACCTTTAGGTTTGAGTTTTCATGTTTGCTTTTGCCCTTTGGGAGCCTGGAGCCTTTTGTAGAATTGGCGTTTGTGATGTGGATGGATTGTGTGTGGAAAAAATCAGGAAGAATCTTTTTTGCCATGAAAAATATGTTAATTCTGGAGAATGTAATTTTCAATTTTCTGTACACTTCTTCAAGAATGAAAACTATTTTTTTCTGGGAACATTTTTAATTATGTCCGTTTCATTTTCTGTATGTTGAAATTTGTAATGCCTTTTTGCAATAGACGCACGTTAATTCGATAGCCTCGGCACGGTAGTGTTATCTGTAAGGTGAAGCGCTATATAAATTTTCTTAAATAATAATAACAAAAATCTGTACACTCGAGGATTGAGGCGAACGTTGTATATTTCCTCCAAAAAAGAATCGCATGCTTTTTTAAAAAGAAAATCTATTTCATTCATTGCCTATAAATTTGATTTGAAATGTTTCTTGTAACGAATTCTTTTGTTTAACTAATCATCAGTCACATTTTAATTTTAACTTTCCAAACAGCTCGCATTGTTAACACTGAATGTCCCAAGAACTGACGTCCAAAGTGAAGAGAATGTGTTTCTTTTCTAGGACAGTGGTTCAATATGAATGGTAGTGAATAGGGTATACTTTTTTATCATGTTTATCAAGTCTGGAATAAATTTGGTCATTATCACATTTGGTATATAATTAATTATTTTGCTCACATTTTGTATAAAATTGACTTAATATGTTGTTGTTGTTGTTCATTTTGTGCGACTTGTTGCCTTAAAAGTTATTGGAGACAAATATTTGTAAGAAAATGCATACAATTCTCTCTACTCTGGCATTAAATTCACACACACAAAATCACAAATAAAGCAAAAATTTTAAAGTTTATTTTATTATCATTATTATTATAATACACCTTTTTTTTTTTAACAAATATATAATTGGCAAGAGAGAAGAGAAATAGAACTTACGTGTTGAAAGGCAGAGGCATCATGGGATAGAAATCGACGGGGAAAAAATTAGCGTTTGATTTTATTTAAAACTTTTTGTTAAACTTGGCATTATACTAAAATCATGCTGTTCATAAAATTTGTAGCGTTGTAACAAAATTGTGCTTGATGCACTTTACAATAAATAATATGCAATGCAGCATGAGAAAAATGGGTGGGGGTTGACTGTTGCCTGTACATCATTCTTTCCATGAGAGAGAGAGAGACCAAGTGGAGATAGGTTTTAGCCTTGGGGTCACAAGTTCAGCTGGGGGTCAGCGTGGGGGTGGGGGGTTGACTGTAGCCTGTACATCATTCTTTCCATGAGAGAGAGAGAGACCAAGTGGAGATAGGTTTTAGCCTTGGGGTCACAAGTTCAGCTGGGGGTCAGCGTGGGGGTAGGGGTTGACAGAATGATGTACATCATTCTTTCCATGAGAGAGAGAGAGACCAAGTGGAGATAGGTTTTAGCCTTGGGGTCACAAGTTCAGCTGGGGGTCAGCGTGGGGGTGGGGGGTTGACTGTAGCCTGTACATCATTCTTTCCATGATGAGAGAGAGCCCAAGTGGAGAAAGGTTTTAGCCTTGGGGTCACAAGTTCAGCTGGGGGTCAGCGTGGGGGTGGGGGGTTGACTGTAGCCTGTACATCATTCTTTCCATGAGAGAGAGAGAGACCAAGTGGAGATAGGTTTTAGCCTTGGGGTCACAAGTTCAGCTGGGGGTCAGCGTGGGGGTGGGGGGTTGACTGTAGCCTGTACATCATTCTTTCCATGAGAG
This sequence comes from Phymorhynchus buccinoides, assembly GCA_017654935.2. NCBI lineage: Eukaryota > Metazoa > Mollusca > Gastropoda > Neogastropoda > Raphitomidae > Phymorhynchus > Phymorhynchus buccinoides. The sequence continues at coordinate 1,279,317 of CM065708.1, read as the reverse complement.
AGAGAGAGACCAAGTGGAGATAGGTTTTAGCCTTGGGGTCACAAGTTCAGCTGGGGGTCAGCGTGGGGGTGGGGGGTTGACTGTAGCCTGTACATCATTCTTTCCATGAGAGAGAGAGAGACCAAGTGGAGATAGGTTTTAGCCTTGGGGTCACAAGTTCAGCTGGGGGTCAGCGTGGGGGTGGGGGGTTGACTGTAGCCTGTACATCATTCTTTCCATGATGAGAGAGAGCCCAAGTGGAGAAAGGTTTTAGCCTTGGGGTCACAAGTTCAGCTGGGGGTCAGCGTGGGGGTGGGGGGTTGACTGTAGCCTGTACATCATTCTTTCCATGAGAGAGAGAGAGACCAAGTGGAGATAGGTTTTAGCCTTGGGGTCACAAGTTCAGCTGGGGGTCAGCGTGGGGGTGGGGGGTTGACTGTAGCCTGTACATCATTCTTTCCATGAGAGAGACCAAGTGGAGATAGGGTTTAGCCTTAGGGTCATAGCATAGCTGCCAACATCAGGAAAATCCAGAAAACTATCTGATTTTGACATTTCCAAGGAAGGATAGGGGCACTGAAGGATTTTTTAATGCATTTTCTTAATTTTTAGTTGAACATGCAGCCAGTTGAACTTTAAAAGTAGGATTTTTCATACTTTTTTTTATATAAAAGATTTTCAAATTTGATACCTTTATCTATCAAAGTGTAGTTTAAAAAAAAGAAAAGAAAAAAAGTCAATATTTGCAGCTTCAGTTCATAGAAAACCTTCAGCTTCAGGGACGTTGCCCCTGGATCCTACCGGGGGCCGCTGAAGGCCCCCGGATCCCCATACTTTTTGTCAGGAATTTCATTTCGCCAAGGTTGGCAGCTAGGTCACAAGTTCAGCTGGGGTCAGCATCCAGTCCACAGACACAAACTAAAGTTCAAGATCACTTGTGTCGATTCTTTGTTTTGTTATTGAGGCATGTACATTGAAGTGGTGCTTAATTATGTGGAAATGGCAGTTGGTGTAGGTGTAGATATTGGAAAAAACCGTGCATGTCCATTTCAGGGATTTTATTTTACTGCTGAATCCGTTGTCATTTGCCATTTTGTTTTAAGGTAATGATGGTGAGATTTTCTATAATGTGTAGAACTTAGACGAAGATACAAGATCCCCACAATGAAGAAAGGGATTGCTTTTACTTTCAGCGATAGTCACTTGGTTTGTTTTAATTTTAATCAGTTTTGCGTTGGTCGTATTTGTGTTTTTTGAACAGGGTTTCCCAAAAAATGAACATTTTTATCTCAAAATTGAGATCTAATTGCTGCCAAAATTGACAATAGATTATTTGCTTTAAACATTTGCATACATTTTTGAAAAGTTCCGTTGAGTTTTGGAGATGAAACCTGTCTGGGTGTCCCTCCTACAAACGTGCATGGGGACAAACGACCCCGCTTTCCTCATGTTGACCCCGTTTTCCTTATGTTGACCCCGTTTTCCTTATGTTGACCAATGTAGCAGGAATCGGGGGGAAACTACATAAAATATAAAGGGTGAGGGTTGGGAGAAAGAACGGTAAGGCAGAAGAGGCTACCAAGTCCTGAGACTAGGTGGTGGGTATGGGAGGTATGGGGGAAGGAGAACGGTAAGGCAGAAGAGGCTACCAAGTCCTGAGGCTGTAGGTGATGGGTATAGGGGTGGTGGTAATGGGGGGTTTAGCTGCTTTCATGATGTAGATGTATAATTTTCTTGGTGGGTTGGTTAATTTTAGTGTATGGGTATTTTTTAATGGAAAACTAAAAAGTTGCAGAAAATTCAGAAAAACTTATTGGTAAAAAGTTATGTTGGCTAGTTCAGCTATTCACATAGCTACAAAGGAATATTTGTAAATTCTGTAGTGGTAAAAAATCAAATTTATATTCAAGAGATTTTTTTTTTTTATGTCAACATGAAAAAAAAAATTGCCTATAGCTGAACCCGTGAATGGTGAATATTCACCTGGCAGAATTTTGGCATCTCTGTATCCACTACACCACCCAGGCCCCATACCCCTGATGTGAAAACTAATATATATATATTATTTAAAATCGGAAAATTAAAAAACTACATATTGAATTACCTATAATAAAGCCTTCCAGTATAGGTGAAATGTTCTGCATCCACCCATGAGCGTTATTGCAGAGCAACACACCAGAGAGGTCAAGCATTAACGTGATGGCAGTCAAGGGGTTAAATGAACAATGCACGAACGTTATGGCAGTCAAGGGGTTAAATTAATGCATGAACGTGATAGTGTTATGGCAGTTAAATTAATACACGAACGTGGCAGTCAAAGGTAAATGAACAATGCATGAACGTGGCAGTCAAGGGGTTAAATGAACGTGATGGCAGTCAAGGTTAAATTTATTCTAACATGGAGTGACAGAATTTTCCCATGCAAAATCACATTAAGAATCTGGAATTTTAACCAAAACTTGCTAGATACTTTTTGCAAAAAATAAATTTGACAATCGCATTTAGAAAGGTATGCACAAAAACTGAGTTAGGAATATTACATTAATATTCTCTTGCCAAGGAGACAAATGTTAAAAGAAATTGATTTGACAAAAAGTGGCTTCACAGACTTGGCAATAAGAAACTGATCAAAAAACTGAATGAAATGAGTTTATGGACACTGTGCAAGTAGCATACATATTTTAGTCAAGAAATTCTTATGTTGAACAATAATAGTAAAATAATAATTAAATGCCATTTCGTTAGTGGTGCTAAATAATCATTAACTTCTAATTGAATGCCCTTGATTACCGTGCTAGTTGGCTCCCATTTTAGCACTGCACACAATCAGTTGAAAAACTGGCTTGATTGTTGAAAAACGTTTAACCGTTTAAAACAAAGCAGCAAAGAAAATCTGGATATCTAGTACTTGAAATTTTCGCATTGAAAATGTACCGAGAATCAACATTCTGCCATTCTCAGGATAGGGTTAGGATCAGCCTAGGGTTATCGTCGTGAAACTGAAAGCAGACCGAGATAGTACAACTTTGCAGCAAAATAAAATATTCTGTAAAAAAACCAAACCATTTGATCGACTTACTGAAATGATAAATAAGGAAAACATAAAAGGCCACCTCCGTTTTCTGATTTTGCTAAATTGGAAGTAAAAATCGAAAGCCAAAGCATCAACAGAAATACTGTGCTGAGTTTTGTTCACTCTGAAACTAATGCTTTGATTTGAAGCAGTAATTCAGTTAACAAGTTGCAGTTTGGGGGAAAAGGAGGGAGAAATTGCACACACGCACTCACTGATGTGTCCTACAACTGAAACAAGCATGAAGTTTACAAGGGTAAAATGGAGATCAACATTAGGGCAGAAACTACAAAGTAACTTGACTTTGTATCTAAAGCAAAGATGGTTACATTTTGAGAGGGAAGTTATGCAACTATTCAAAAACCAATCCCCTCTTTTTAATTATGGTAACTACAGTGACACGACGGGGTTGGTTAATGAACCTTCAGACAAAAACTAAAATATCTTTCCGATAGCGCTAGTTGCCTGATCGCGGAGGACAGTCAGGTGGTCACAAAACGGGGGGGGGAAAAAAATCCAAGAACATAACAAACCCTAACAAATGCAGACAATGAACACAAAAGCATTAATTTCAGATTTCACAAATCTCAAAAGCAATCACGAAAATTAAACTATGTACACTAAATAATTATTCGACCATTCACTAATAATACATTCAATCGTTATCCCTTTAGTATACATTCAATCGTTAACCCTTTAGTACACCACCCTTTGCATGTCCCACATCTTGCAGTAAATTGTCGAAGGGCACCCACAATACCAGTGCAATATGGTGGCTATTTTTCTTCTATTAGGCTATGTGCACATTTACAAAACCCAAAAGCCGTCTGCAATCCACACAAACAAATAATCTGGAGTAAGGAGTGAGCACATTACACGCAAAAACCTATTTGCATATCTCGCCCGTTTCTTACTTTTTATTTTTACTTGTATTTGTGCATGGGTTTCTGGCCTTTTTGGGGGTAAGTGTTCACACAGCCTTGTCTTTGCTATCACAAATCGCCAGAAATATTTACAACAAGCAGCGTAATTCTTTCCTCCAACTCTGAAAGCTGGTTAATATCAATCTCGCCACACAACAACAGCTATATTCTTTATGAAATGCACCATTTCAGCGGGGAATTGTTGGGGAAACGAAGGCTGCATAGTTTTCAGCAAAGACAGAAAACGTAACGGAGAATTTAACTATTCTAGCGCTGTGTGTTTTTGGACGTTCTTGGTCATACGTTGCATCTCAACCGACAAGAGGGAGTAAAAAAAATTATTTTAGAGTGCATTTTAACCAAAAAAATCACCGATATGAGCTCTAAAAATACACATGGCATGGTACTTGGCAGTGAATGTCTTTGCATTTGATGGGAGTGAAGTGATGTACTGGACGAATGTATTCACCCGTGGTGCTAGAAGAATGAAGGACTAGACTGAAATGATTTTGATTTTTTTGACTGGTATCCCAGAATGAACCAAGAAAGCTGACGACATTTTCTGGCTCCCACCTCAGAAGAATGACAGTACCTTCTAGCGCATAACATGCAATATTGATGTCACTCTGAACAAGACACCACAGCAGTATTGATGTCACTGAACAACCCACCAAAGACACCACTGCATTATTGAAGTCACTCTGAACAACCCACCAAAGACACCACTGCATTATTGATGTCACCAAAGACACCACTGCAGTATTGATGTCACCAAAGACACCACTGCAGTATTGACGTCACCAAAGACACCACTGCAGCATTGATGTCACTTTGAACAACCCACCAAAGACACCACTGCAGTATTGATGTCACTCTGAACAAGACACCACTGCAGTACATGTATTGATGTCATCAAAGACACCACTGCAGTATTGATGTCACTCTGAACAAGACACCACTGCAGTCGACGATTAACCCAACAACAAAACGCACACAAAATTATCACAAAGGCATGAAATGTACAGCGAATCGCAGTCTTCCTCTCAATCCTACTGGTCGAAAAGCAAGTAAACATTTTTCGCTGTTTCCCCATGGCAACACAGTGATACACTAGTAGTAATAGATGACTGTGTTGGCATGGGGAAATAGTGAGAAATGTTGACCTGTATTTTGACCATAACAGTTTCAGTGCACACAAACAAGTCCCCAAAGCCCACACATCACATCTACAGTAATGTTCAATTCAAGGCATTTCTGTACTACAAGCAAATATACTGGGTTTTTTTTATACTGTTCAAAACAAGAAATGCAACAATGTTCAATCAAGCAATGTGATATACCCCCTACTGATTGTGGGCGTGGCTCACTGGGCAGGCACTGCACAGCTAACGCACCTTTGAAGGTGAATGAAACGTCCAAGGAACGACCTCTAAGGTATAACAACTTTGGATGTTCTCCCTTCCATTACAATGTTCAATCAAGCAATGTGATACACCCCCTACTGATTGTGGGCGTGGCTCACTGGACAGGCACTGCACAGCTAACGCACCTTTGAAGGTGAATGAAACGTCCAAGGTACAACCTTTAAGGTGTAACAAGTTTGGACGTTCTCACTTCATTACTTTTTTAACGCAAATAACGTTAAGTTCGAAGCAATGGGTTGTTGCATTTCTTCTTTTGAACAGCATACCTTCCGCACCTAATCAAAGCTGAACTGTTACAGCAACAAACATTCCATGGTATTTCTCTCTGAACAACACACATTTCAACTCATTCATTTTCTTGCAACAAAATCAACAAAAACGTATCGCAGTGCAATTTCTCGCAATGCAGAAAGCAGCTTCATCGCAGGATCAGCCAACACAGAAAGCCCAATACTCGTGAAAATCCTGTCCATTTCTCCAGATTTTTTTTGTTCTTCTCACAGTACAGCAGTTTTGTTTAATAATAATATACATTGTAGCAATACATTTTCTTCCGCAATTATATGTACAGCTTTTGACGATCATTTTAACACAAAAGCAATTTGAAAATCATTTGATAAATTATCATTTGCTCTCTCTCTCTGACACACACACAGTTTCTCTCCCATCTCTTTCTGTGCACAACATGGAGTTCATATATTAATCTATGTACATGTTGGATGCATACAACAGCAGAGCAAGGGCATAGTGTACAGTGATGAGAATGGAGGCTGAGGCTGTTACACAGAGAGAGTTCATATATTAATCTATGTACATGTTAGATGCATACAACAGCAGAGCAAGGGCATAGTGTACAGTGATGAGAATGGAGGCTGAGGCTGTTACACAGAGAGAGAGAGAGTTCATATATTAATCTATGTACATGTTGGATGCATACAACAGCAGAGCAAGGGCATAGTGTACAGTGATGAGAATGGAGGCTGAGGCTGTTACACAGAGAGAGAGAGAGTTCATATATTAATCTATGTACATGTTGGATGCATACAACAGCAGAGCAAGGGCATAGTGTACAGTGATGAGAATGGAGGCTGAGGCTGTTACACAGAGAGAGAGAGAGTTCATATATTAATCTATGTACATGTTGGATGCATACAACAGCAGAGCAAGGGCGATGCCCAGTACTTCTTTTCTTCTGCGTTCCCAGGCCATATGGCCATAACTGGTAAGTTACGTATGTATGCAGTTTTCACTGGTCTCCCCGCTGCATTCAGCCCACATTGATTTTGTGTTTATGCTGTTAAATATGCAGTTTGTACAATAAATGCTTCTTAAAATAAAACCAACTGGCTACAAGAAACAGTTACAACAACAAGATCTAGCTTTTTTTCATACATGGAACAAAAACAATCTTTTTTTCATTATAAAACCAAGCAAGGGCTCAAAGAAAACGCAACTTGAATCACACACACCTCGAACAATAAATTAGAATTTTCCAGTATCGCCCATGTATATAGGAAAAAACATTCTGAAACAAAAAGCACCCCCCCCCCCTCACACACACGCACCTTTTCTCTCCCCCCCCCCCCCCCCAAGGGTAGGTCCAAATCGCCATTTCCCATTTCGCCACATGGCGAGTGCTGTCAGTTGCAATTCGCCTTCTTAGTGTCATTTTGCCATCTTTATTTCACTCCTTTACTTCAGTCCATTTCTCGCATTCACTAAAATGTCATATTCTAGCACACACACACACAGTAAAATGTCATATTCTGACACAGACTAAAATGTCACACATTCTGACACACACACACACAGACTAAAATGTCACACATTCTGACACACAGACTAAAATGTCACACATTCTGACACACAGACTAAAATGTCATATTCTGACACATGCATGCACACATACACACACACACATACACTAGAGAGGGAGAGAGAGAGACTATCTGGAGATGGTCAAAGCGGACTATGCCCAGATAGTCCATTGACTTATTTTGAAACTTGGTGTGAAAACTAATAACTTGCATTGAACAAAGACTGGAGGAATATAAAGCGCATAATCCCTCTTTTATATCTATTTTCAGTGTTTTTGAACAGGCCTACAAGTTATTAGTTTTCGCACTACGTTACAAAACAAGTCGATGGACTATCTGGAGATGGTCCATTTTGATGTGTGTGTGTGTGTGTGTGAATATACAAGTATATAATGATGTGAGAATGATGCCTTGTTTGTCTCACAGCGTCTCTGACCCACGCATTGCTAGGTGATTAGTATCGTAATCAACTGTGGTGGAGCGGAGTTAATTAGAAAGAGAGTTTTCCCCCTTTGTTCAATATATGTGTGAGTGTTTGAAGAGAGTCGTGCAATGGTTGATTTTAGCTTTTATTCTTACGTAGAATGTACTGTAAGTTGACACCGTGTGCGTTTGCTGGCCTGGTTCTTGCCGTTTGTTGCTGTGTGGGTATGTGTGTGCACATGTTTCTGTGTGCAATGCACGCAGCAGTGAATGGTTAAAACATGGATTGATGTGTGGGTGTGCACATGTTTGTGAGTGCAATGCACGCAGCAGTGAATGGTTAAAACATGGATTGATGTGTGTGTGTGCACATGTTTCTGTGTGCAATGCACGCAGCAGTGAATGGTTAAAACATGGATTGATGTGTGGGTGTGCACATGTTTGTGAGTGCAATGCACGCAGCAGTGAATGGTTAAAACATGGATTGATGTGTGGGTGTGCACATGTTTGTGAGTGCAATGCACGCAGCAGTGAATGGTTAAAACATGGATTGATGTGTGGGTGTGCACATGTTTGTGAGTGCAATGCACGCAGCAGTGAATGGTTAAAACATGGATTGATGTGTGGGTGTGCACATGTTTCTGAGTGCAATGCACGCAGCAGTGAATGGTTAAAACATGGATTGATGTGTGGGTGTGCACATGTTTGTGAGTGCAATGCACGCAGCAGTGAATGGTCGAAACACGGATTGCTTGAGAGCGCACACAAGGGCATGCAGCAATAAAGAAAGGCGAAATGCCACCAAGTTCATAACATGACATGTGAGAAAGCGATTTGGGAAATGCTGATTCGGGAAATCCCCCACCACCCCCCACACACACACCTTTCAAGCCACCCCACCCCACCCCCATCTCATTTCATCTCTACCCCTCCCCCCCCCCCTTCCGTTCCAACCCCCCCCCCCCCCCCCCCCCCCCCCCCTCCTTCCACACACAAGCAACACATCAGCAGCGGAAAATGCAATAACCCGCAGAATAGGAGATTTGGGGGTTAAAGCATTGACGCAGTGGGACTCATCAGCATCGTCATCATCATCATCAGCATCGTCATCATCATCATCGTCGTCATCATCATCGGCATCCATCGGTGACACAGCGTGGCGCAGAGCAGAAGTAGCGCCGTGGCCCAGACAGAGGGGGTGGTTCTGTGGGAAGACGACCCTGGGGGCTTTGGTGTAGGAGGACGCGAAGTGGGTCTGGGCTTGACGCGGGGACCTGTGCGAGCAACGATCATAATAGACTCAAATTCATTGACACATTGCCAAAATCAGTATTTATATCGTATTTTGGCAAAACTTCAACCAAATCCTCCAATATTGCAAATTTTGCTTACCCTTTTTGTCCTGCAACTTTCCTGTAAATTTTAGCAAAAAGACAGAAACACATATTTTATGAACAGCAGTATTCCTCCTAAAGGGGATAATCCTAATAATGAGGAGGAAGAATTCTAATAATTATAATGATGACTTATTCATCATATAGTAAAAAGCCAAGTGTCCGTGTGTGTGTGTGTGTGTGTGTGTGTGTCTGTCTGAAACACAAAACGGGCCTTATAACTCCGCCGTTTTTCGACCGAATCGCTTCAAATTTGCTGTGAGCCCTAACGGGGCGATGGCAACGGAGGCGGCCGTGTCATTTGCGCGCTTTTGCAAATGCGCGAAACGCGCATCCGCCGGCCTTTCGGCGCCCGTATCTCCGGTATTTCTGGACCGATTGCCTTCAAATTTGGCACATATATGAACGGGGACAGTGACTATCAATGTGCCAAATCAGAAGCGAATCGATTACTTAGGCGCATAACAGCAGCATGATGCAAAATGGGCCTTATAACTCCGCCGGTTTTCAACCAAATCGCGTCAAATTTGCTGTCAGGCTTGCTGTCACCGGGGCAAAGCCTGGCAGCAAATTTGAAGAAAATCGGGAGAGCGCGTCACTCTCAGAGCAGCGCCAACGGGAAACGAGGCCTTATAACTCTGCCGTTTCTTAACGAAATCGCTTCAAATTTGCTGTACTCAGCATTACCAGTACTTGGCGTTACCGTTACTAGGCGTTACCGTTACTAAGGAGAGCGCATCACTCTCAGAGCAGCGCCAACGCAAAACGGGGCCTTATAACTCCGCCTTTTCTTATCCGAATCGTTTCAAATTTGCTGTACTCAGCGTTACCAGTACTTGGCGTTACCGTTACTAGACGTTATCGTTACTAGGGAGAGCACATCACTCTCAGAGCAGCGTCAATAGGAAACGGGGCCTTATAACTCCACCGTTTCTGAACCAAATCGCTTCAAATTTGCTGTACTCAGCGTTACCAGTACTTGGCATTACCGTTACTAGGCGTTACCGTTACTAGGCGTTACTGGTACTCGGCGTTGCGCTAGTGTACATAATTTTAACACTTTCTAGCGCTTGCACCACTTGTTTAATTTTAAGGGCATTCTCACTCATTCAGTCGCATGATACATTTAACAGCACACACATTCCTGCATAGATATATAAGTGCGTGTATTATGGGTTAGTGTGTGTGCATCAATTCCAATTAGCATCTTTGCACTAAACATTTTATCTAATGTGTGACGTTATTTGTTGTCATGTGTGTGTGTGTACAATTATGAGTGTGTATGCGAGTGAGTGCTAGTGTGTGCGTGTCTGTAAGAGAGAGAGAGAGTGTGTGTGTGTGAAATTATGTGTGAATGTGCGTATGCAAGCGAGTACCAGTGTGTGTGTGTCAGTTTTTAAGAGTGTGTGCGTGAGCTTGATGCAAAGTGTGCGTGCTTATGTGTGTGTGTTTGTGTGTGCGCGCAGATTTACATGCATTTACATTGACATGCATATATACTGACCTTCAGTTCTGCTGTCTGTCCCTCTCCCTCCTTCCTCCTCTCCATCCTCCTCCCCCCTCCTCCCACCATCATCCCCATCATCACCACCTCCATCCCCACTCCCGGATCCAGATCCAGAGAAATCATCGTCATCGCCATAACCGGCGATGAGATCCTCGTCATCGACGATGACCGGGTGACGATAGTTGTGATGACCGGACCCCTCCCTGTCTGGGTGATCCTCCCCGTCCAAATTCTGCCCCCCGGCCACGTTTTTGTAAACCCTGGGCCCGTCGCCTTGCATGATTTCTGCGTTGAGGACGGTGCTCAGGTTCTGTGAGAGACACAGAGAGAGAGAGAGAGAGAGAGAGAGAGAGAGAGAGAGAGAGAGAGAGAGAGAGAGAGGAAACACATTATAACAGGGTGCATGCCAGGAGAAACAGGTAATACAGAAGGCTGGCCAATACCCCTCAAGTTGTGTTCTGTCGTTTCGGACTATGGCTGCCAGGTGGCAGAAAAGGCAGCTGTTATTCCAGCAAGCTGGTCGAACATTTTGTTTAACCCTTTCGCCACCAGCCATTTTCTACAAAAAATTACCATTAAATTTAACTGGGTAGAGAAAAAAAAATCTGCAATATTGGGAATTCCTCCGTGACATGCATAACAT
>CM065708.1:1250634-1255634 GCA_017654935.2 Phymorhynchus buccinoides | reverse complement strand
ATCGACAACAGGCGAGTCTTCAAAGACCCAGAGAGGCAGAGACAGAGAGAAGAAGGGAAATATTTAACATACACACAAACAGTCCACTTACAGAGACTAGAGAGGAGAAACAAACTCAGACTCCCAGAGAGGGACTGACTCAGAAAACCAAGAGAGAGTTTTAGATCCGAAGTTAGAGAGTCTCTAAAAAAAAATCCCTCACTATATCGAGTCACCATCTCGCTGTCACCAGAGAATAAAAGACAAAGAAGAAGAGTCCTCTCCGTCATAGCTCGCCGGAGAGATCCGAGACTGAAACTTTAGAGAGAGACAGGGAATCTTCGAATACAGATGAAGACGACCATGTTTTGGACGAAGGGAGTAGCAAAGAATCAACAAAGTCGTCGGATAAAAACCTCAGCATCATTATACACTCCCCGGGTTCTAAAAAGACGTTTTTACAGCATAACAGCAGCTCGCGCCTCTCTCCGTGTCTTATATTAACGCCATTCTGAGAAGAGATGGGGGGGTGGGAACCTGGGTGCGGAGCAAAAACAAAATAGGGTTGAAACACACTGCTCAAAACGTTTCTGACAACACGCCGCTCTTATGTCATACCACAGCACCTCCGACTTTGTGCTCAACAGAGACGGGAGGGGTGGTGGGGGGCGGGGCTGCTACACAGACATGGAGACAAAGAAAACTTTTTTTCCCAATGAAACTTTGGACTTCTACTTTTCAAGAAGACTCCCACAGATTTTACTCGCCTCCCTCGCCTCTAGTCTCCATCGTCAATCTGTACTTGGTAATGTACGAACAGTAGAATACGTCAAATTATGGCACTCTCTCCCATAGGTATAATGAATACACCGTCCGGACCACACATGACCCACGCGGAGTAAAGGTAGCAAAGCAGGAGATTTCGTGATAAAGAGACAGAGACAGAGAGAGACAGAGAGAGAGAGAGACAGAGACAGAGACCAGAGAGAGACCAGACTCATCGTTAAGAGAGAGAGAAAGAGGTACTCACCAGAAGAGACTAGAGAGAGAGAGAGAAGACATGAGAGAGAGTAAGAGAGAAAGTGACAGACAACTCGCAGAGAGAGAGATTCGGTGAGAAAAGAGACAGAGAGTGTGAGACAAAGAGACAAACATCTTGCAAAACGTTTGAGATTACAACGGTCTTGTTACAAGAAGACATTATTGAAGCAATTTTAAATGCACTCAACAGTCCGTGATGTTTAGGAATCAAACTCTCTAGAAGGGCTTAAGATTACAATTTCAGCATCGTACACTGGACAACCAAAGTATATTACACTTATAAATAGACTGCAAGCTTGCATACTGGACACCATCAATTTCTTTTACTTTCGTTATTAAAAATATCTGTATCTAGATGATTTTCCTATATAAATCCTAAATTGAAAATAGCAGGATTTTTTTAGGTGATAATATCGAGATCGAAAAACAATCTGAATCCATTATGAACAGTTTGGATTGCGTTTTTAAAGACAAACAGAAGAGCAGAAGGAGACGGAAGCAAAGCAAGACCTCCTTGTCGGAAATATAAAGAAACACCGGTGCCAAAAACCGCCTGGCAAAACGGACCCCCACACACGACAGGATACTTCCTGGTAACCAGTAAAGACAAAGGCAGAGGACACAGGCGATGGGTGGTGTGGGTAGGTGGTGGGGGTGGTTGGGGTGTCTCTAGTTTAGGGCTGATCTACTCTGGTAACCAGTAAAGACAAAGGCAGAGCACAAAGGGATGGGCGGTGGGGGTGGGGGTGTCTCTAGTTTAGGGCTTATCTACTCCAACCGATCTACCCTGTGCGTGTGTGCGTGCAAGGGTCGAACCAATCATTCACTCGATCAATCAATCATTCAATCAATCATGATGTGTAAAAACAACAACCTCGCACGCGCTGTGTGTATACGCGCGCGGCGTGTTTTTGCGTGCGTGTGTGTCCGTGTGCGCGTGCATGCATAGAGTAACTACCCCCCCCCCCCCCCCCCCCCCCCCCCCCCCTACCCCCCCCCCCCCCATTGTTCTTATAACGTGTAAGGTGACACCTTCAGTTACAGGGGACTGTCTCAATATCGGTACAGCCCCCCCCCCCCCCACCCCCCCCCACCCCCTACCCCTCACCCCATGTTCTTATAACGTGTAAGGTGACACCCTTCAGTTACAGGCGCTGTCTCAATATCGGTACAGCCCCCCCCCCCCCCCCCCCCTCAATATCGGTACAGCCCCCCGCCGAGGACTATCATTTTATTGTGTATACTCACTCCCACAGAAAACGCAAGTGCAATCGCAGGCTACCTGCATATTTAAAGAAAACATTAAACAGTTACTAGATAAACCCGTGCTCCGCACGGCAGCACCCCTCCCTTCCGCCCACTCACCCGTACTCCGCACGGCAGCATGAAGCATATGCGCTTCCTAGCTTCGCTTGGGGTTTCCCCTATCCTGCTTTCCCCCTCCCCCCACCCCCAGCTTCCCAAACTTCCAGAAGGTACTCGCCTCCCTCTTCTCCTTCCTAGCTTCGCTTGGGGTTTCCCCTATCCTGCTTTCCCCCTCCCCGTGTCCCCCTCCCCCCCTTTCTCCCCCTCCCTCACCTCCCCCCCCCCCCACCCCCCGCCCACCCCCAGCTTTCCCCCTCCCTGGGCTGCGCCCCCCTCCCTTCCGCCCACTCCCCTCTCCTTTAAACAAAAAAATGATAAAAAGCCTCCCCCCCCAAACAAACAAAATTACAAAAATTGTGGTGAAGGGCAGACTCGAACCCGAAACCTACAGATTTGTGACTCAGCGTCCTAACCTATCGAGGTATTAAAGCTTCGTCGAAAGTCGCGGTAAAAAAATAATTATAAGAGGAAGAAGGCAACTTTCAAAAGCAAAATTTTTAATACGACCTAGCGGAATAAATAGACGAAGCGCATATCTTGATCCGCATCGCGAGCGAAAGTCCGACATTTATGCGGTACTCGAGTTTTCAGGGTCCCCTCCTCGGATCCTTAGCGCATTTTATATAGATGTTAACGAATGTGTAAGCATTGAAAACCGAATCAAAGGGAGAGAACAACCAGTGCTTTAGAATAATGTGTCGTTGATCACGTGGTCAGACGCACTTACAAAACTAGAGCGTGAAAACGCTAGAACAAGCAGCGGCGCGGCAGCGTTTTCGGCTCCAGTGACCTTGACCTTTAGCCAACGACCTTCATATCCGACCTTAGCCTAGATATCCAAACTTCCTGTCCGCATGCAATGTTTGAGCCTCCTACGTGCTTCCGTCCAAACGCTATCATGGCAACATAGATGAAGTTAGGTAGCATGGAACAGAGTGACAGGGGTGAAAACGCTCAGCAGCTTCGGTTTCGTCGCAGTTGAATTGATGTGGAATCTATCAGAAATGTGTACGCTGCAGTTTGTGTCGTTCAATGAATCACGATCTATCAGAAATGTGTACGCTGCAGTTTGTGTCTTTCAATGAATCACGATCTATCAGAAATGTGTACGCTGCAGTTTGTGTCTTTCAATGAATCACGATCTATCAGAAATGTGTACGCTGCAGTTTGTGTCTTTCAATGAATCACGATCTATCAGAAATGTGTACGCTGCAGTTTGTGTCTTTCAATGAATCACGATCTATCAGAAATGTGTACGCTGCAGTTTGTGTCTTTCAATGAATCACGATCTATCAGAAATGTGTACGCTGCAGTTTGTGTCTTTCAATGAATCACGATCTATCAGAAATGTGTACGCTGCAGTTTGTGTCGTTCAATGAATCACGATCTATCAGAAATGTGTACGCTGCAGTTTGTGTCATTCAATGAATCACGATCTATCAGAAATGTGTACGCTGCAGTTTGTGTCGTTCAATGAATCACGATCTATCAGAAATGTGTACGCTGCAGTTTGTGTCTTTCAAGGAATCGTGGGACACAAGTGGCGCTGACATGTTGACGTCTTCACACAGCTGCACAGCGGCATTTACGTCTGTCAGAAATCACCAAACAGCCCATTAATGGGCCAGCCTCTCTCGACTCGCCTTGGCTTAAGGCTGTCAGACATAGGCTAGAACACCAAGGCTACATCAAAATGGTGTTACGCTATGCATAGTTATGCGGGGGTTGTCTTTAGCCATGACAAGCTCCTAGCATAATATCGTCAGTCTCTAAAATCTCTCGATGACGGAGTGTGGCTGCTCACGAGGCGGGGTAATCAAAAACGGTCACAAACGTAATGTTCTCATCCGTAGCTGATGCACTTGTACCATAGTGTTCAAGCGCTTCGGCTGTTGGGATGATCCCTGGAGTCTGTTAGCCAGGGTCAGCCAACGACCAACAACAACAAACGTCCTCTTAGCATCGCATTAACGGTGACCATGTTTTGTTGTTTTGTTTTTTCTTTTGCACTGCAGGAGAGGTCAGGCTTTGGGGGAGAGTATTGCATAGTTTTAAAGTTTATCAATCACAGATTAAGAATTTATTCATGAAAAACGGTGTCCCTATTTATTCCGTTTCTTTCGGGAGTCAGTATATGAATTGGAAGCCACAGGGAACTGATGACTGCAAGTCAGTTCGTTAGCAGTCCGCCATGGCGATCAGTGCTACATTCGCCCCCCTCTTCTTTGGGTTTCTGCTTTGCTTTCTGGGTAAGTTTGGAGGTTTTCTGCTTTTTTTCAAATTTAAGAAATAAAAAGTCCGTCTGCTAAGAAACGCTATATTATATGCGACGCAACACAACAAATAAAGTGTCAAACTGACCATTCTGAGAAAATGGTACAGTTCAAAACTTCGAACAATTTTCCATCTAATGAAATAATAACAAATCTTGATTTATTTTTTCCAAATTAAGAGCATTTAAATTTAGTAGGGTAAGTATCGATCACAATGTAGTGTCTAGTGTAGGTGAACAAAATGCATTGACTTACTCATTTCAAAGCACTAGTTAGAGTATAGAGACCGTAATAAACTACACAATGTAGTGTCTAGTGTAGGTGAACAAAATGCATGGAGTT
>CM065708.1:1243134-1248134 GCA_017654935.2 Phymorhynchus buccinoides | reverse complement strand
ACATCCAGGTGGCAGGTATAGTAGGCCCAATGTGTACTACATCCAGGTGGCAGGTACAGTAGGCCCAATGTGTACTACATCCAGGTGGCAGGTACAGTAGGCCCAATGTGTACTTCATCCAGGTGGCAGGTACAGTAGGCCCAATGTGTACTACATCCAGGTGGCAGGTATAGTAGGCCCACTCTAGGCTATGGACAGCCATCGGTCTTTCTTCAAAAAACAATCGCCAATGATTTACACTGTCTATGTTCAAACGCACTAACCCGTTTATTCACATAAAACGCAAGAACCTTTGGTTTTGTCCTTTGAACGGGTGGGTAAACCTGGAAAGTACAATCAAGGGTAAAGAGTATTCGTGTTTTGGGGAAGAATTTGTCTTTAGTCAGGTGATCAAAACAATTACAAAATAGAAACCGGAAATGAAGTTTATTTCCTTGAAGCTATGATCGGTTAGAAATGGAGCTTACCTAATAATGGTTTCCCGACAGCTGCCTAACTGCACTGAGATCTACCAAAGATCACGTGACAACCCAGATCAAATCAAATCATCTTTATTATCTCATAAGAGAGAAATTGCAGCCAGGTGCACATAAGAAAAACAACAATAAACACATTTATCAACAACAATTAAAGAATATAAACTAATAACTAATAACACTGCAATATTGTAATGAACAAACTGGGCGAATACGAACAATTACTCCAATAAAACCATAACGCATTTTAAAAATACATTTTAAATACATTTTAAATCAAGACATAATCAGATGAAAAACGAGGCAAGAATAACGCTTAAAATGCAGCAATAATAGTACGTACACCATCTCTACACAGACAATGTAGTCAAGGATGTACACCGCAGTAATCTATTGTAGAACAAGGGGACTACAAATTCAATCGCCTCCCACTACGGTGGGGGTGCCGTCCACGTCGCCTACGCGCGTTTCGCCTACTCTTTGATGTGCGTAATCTGCCGCTTCATTTGCATTTATTGTGTCGGCTGTGTCGTTTCGCCCACACCGAGTGTCTCGTTTCGCCCACCGCATCCCTAGTAGTTGCCAGCACAAAAGAGGTCTATAAGTCTGGACTTTTTTCTATTTATTTTTGAACTTTTTTTTTACTAAACCAAGAGCGCACTGCAATTAGAACGAAGGTTGTGACTGACTCTCTCTCTCTCTCTCTCTCTCTCTCTCTCTCTCTCTCTCTCTCCTCTCTCTCTCCCTCCCTCTCCCCCTCTCTCTCTCCCCCCTTCTCTCTCTCTCTCTCTCCCCCCCCCCTCTCTCTCTCTCCCCCTCCCCCTCTCTTTCTCATAATATTGCCGGCAATAGAACGATTTTAAGTCGTTTTTTTGTTTGTTTTTCTAATTGACATGCACTTGCATGGATTTAACTTTAACTTTGGGAGGACAGTTTTTAAAAAGTCAAAGCAAAATGAACACACAATCATTGGGCTGTCATTAATCGGCGGAGGGGGGAGTAACTACTATTGTCTATTCCAGATCCTGAAACTTTATAGATCGATTATATTGGAATTATGAACAGTGGTTACAATTGTAACCTCTCTGACAGCACAAGCCTGAACATGATTAAGGGCTCTTTCTGGCACTTTTCCCAGTCCACAACAGCTCTGGGGCAAATGGCACGCATCAGTGGATGTTTCTTTTTCTTCTGCGTTCAGAGGCCATAAAGGGTGAGGTACCTATGAGTCCGGTTTTCAGTTTTCACTGGTCTCACTGCTGCATTCAGCAGACATATTCTGATTTTGGAGGAAGTAAATGTTTGAGGGGTTGGTTGTGTTTACTGTGAACGCGTTAACACTGATACTTATTTGAAACTTATCGGAACTGTCTTGATGTGCATCCAACTTAAACATTTCATGTACTTATTGGAGGTTTACCGAAAGAACATAATTGATACTGACCATCACCACTTCTAAAAGAAATACAAAAATTTTTGACGCCGTTCTAAATGCTGAAAGTACCGTTTTGTAAACTTGTGATCAAGAGCAGAACCATCAACTTGATGATGGTGGTTGGGAAGAGAAAGAAGAAGTAGAAGTAATATTGCTGTCCAGGCAAAAGGAATGTCATGTGTGTGTGTGTGCGTGTGTGCGTGTGCGTGTGCGTGTGCGCGTGCGTGTGCGTGCGTGTGTGTGCGTGCGTGCGTGCGTGTGTGTGTGTGTGTGTGTGTGTGTGTGTGGGGGGGGGTGCGTGCGTGAGTGCGTGCGTGCGTGCGTGCGTGTGTGTGTATGTGTGTATGTGTGTATATGTGTGTGTATAAGAGGTGAATCCTATAAAATCAAATAAAAAGTAATTGATTAGACAGAAAAGTGATTCTATTACATTTACAAACTATTGTACACTAATATGTAATCATGAGCGCCATGAATTCTCCTTGTAATGATAAATAAACTAGCTGTCTTTGACCGTTCAGAGTATGCCAGACCACACAACGACCTGTCAGACAGACCACAACCAGCCTCTACGCCGTGCCACAATTGGGTCAGCTCCAACCGTTACCCATCGCCCCCTGGCTACAGTCAGCCAGGCTACCGCCTCACACCCGTGAAGTAGACCGAACCACCCGGTGACGTGACGTGAACAAACCCCCCACAGTCCCCCTCCATCCTCCCCCACTCCTCTTCACACCCGTGAAGTAGACCGAAACCACCCGGTGACATGACGTGAACAAAACCCCCCACAGTCCCCCTCCATCCTCCCCCACTCCTCCTCACACCCGTGAAGTAGACCGAACCACCCGGTGACATGACGTGAACAAACCCCCCACAGTCCCCCTCCATCCTCCCCCACTCCTCCTCACACCCGTGAAGTAGACCGAACCACCCGGTGACATGACGTGAACAAACCCCCCACACTCCCCCTCCATCCTCCCCCACTCCTCCTCACACCCGTGAAGTAGACCGAACCACCCGGTGACGTGACGTGAACAAACCCCCCACAGTCCCCCTCCATCCTCCCCCACTCCTCCTCACACCCGTGAAGTAGACCGAACCACCCGGTGACGTGACGTGAACAAACCCCCCACAGTCCCCCTCCATCCTCCCCCACTCCTCCTCACACCCGTGAAGTAGACCGAACCACCCGGTGACATGACGTGAACAAACCCCCCACAGTCCCCCTCCATCCTCCCCCACTCCTCCTCACACCCGTGAAGTAGACCGAACCACCCGGTGACATGACGTGAACAAACCCCCCACAGTCCCCCTCCATCCTCCCCCACTCCTCCTCACACCCGTGAAGTAGACCGAACCACCCGGTGACATGACGTGAACAAACCCCCCACAGTCCCCCTCCATCCTCCCCCACTCCTCCTCACACCCGTGAAGTAGACCGAACCACCCGGTGACATGACGTGAACAAACCCCCCACAGTCCCCCTCCATCCTCCCCCACTCCTCCTCACACCCGTGAAGTAGACGTGAACAAACCCCCTCCGCCCCTTTACACGCCCCCACCCCCCACCCCAATAATTATGTTTAACTTACTTGTTGATATCGTATGCGCATGTTAGTTTTTGCTGTGTTTGTTGTCTTATTTATTGCCGTGGTTTATTGGTTTATTGTTGTCTGTTGATGAATCATTGATTGTAAAGCGCTTTGGGCTCATCTGAGGTAAAGTGCTATATAAATGTACAATTATTATTATTATTATTAAACGAATTTTTAGTCCCCGAGCCGAAGGTTCAGGGAGCTATTGTTTTTGTCTGGTCCGTCCGTCCGGCGTGCCTCCGTCCGTCCGGCTATTCGTCCGTTTTTCTCAAAAACTATTCAGTCTATCATCATCAAATTTGGTATACTAGTTTGCCAAGAGGCAAGCTATCCACTGATGTATTTCGTTTTACATTAAAGTCAAGGTCGCGCCAGTTACGGGGTTCAAACCCCAAAACACATAATCGCTAATATCTCGCGAAGTTTTGCATGTATTTTAATGCAGTTTTTTTCACAACATTTCTTGATGAATGGTCTATAACACAGTTGTCATGAATTTTTCTGTGCGCGCGTGTGCGCATGATCGCGCGCGCTCAAATCACGGGTCCGAACCCCAAGGCTACATATAAAAAACTATTCAGTTAAATGCTGTTTTAATGCGTTTTTATGTAGTTACGTGCTGTTTTGATGCGTTTTTATGTATGTGCACAGCCGACACATTCCGATTTCGGAGTAGCTCGGCGATGCTGCGAGGGGACTTTGCAGCCGCTCGGAGTTGCACTTGTTTTTAATTGAGAATCACATAGTAAAGCAGCAACATGAACAAATGGGAACGAGCACAACAAGCTGAAAGCTGATACAAGGCGCTCAAACACAAGTAGATTATACAATCGTGGTTTACTATAAATCCATAGATTGTCTCCCTTGTTGTGACCATAAACCAGAACAAAGAAATGGTGAAAAGCGGTGAGCAGGGGAGGAGGTAGGAGATAACAAAAAACATTATGAAAACATACAATCGCTTGGTGAAAAATGTTGGTATTGAAATTATCTTCGTTTTATCATGCCCATAAACAGCTGTACTCGGCTCCATTTCCCCTAAACAGGAGAAGAAAGAGCTGAAAGACGAGAGCCGCGCGGCGATCTGCTATTTTGTTCCGTTCTACTCATTTTAATGCATTTTCGTGACGTGCGGCTCGGTGCAACTCACCCGAGGGAGTGACTGACGAACAGAAGGGTGCGCCACGACTGCAAGAACAACGACCGTCAGACCGTTTTGACCTCATGCTGCGCATCCGGCCTGACATCTAGTGACGTCATTACGCCCAAATGACTTTTTCACAATACCGGAATCGGCCGAACATTATTATGTACCAGTAGGGGAGGGCAGCGAGGGGGAAGGGGGTGGGGAGGGGAGGGGAGGATAAGGAGGATGGGGGAAAGAAAGAGTGAAGAGGAGGGGAAGGGAGGAGAGGGGACTCATTGCAGTTCTATGTAGAAGGCAAACTGTTGTGAGAAACAACAACACAATATCAGATTTCCTCAAATCCTAGC
>CM065708.1:1218134-1230634 GCA_017654935.2 Phymorhynchus buccinoides | reverse complement strand
AGGGAGAAAAGGTGCAGGTAGAAATCAGGAGAGAGGACAGAAGGGAGAAAAGGTGAGGTAGAAATCAGGAGAGAGGACAGAAGGGATAAAAGGTGCAGGTAGAAATCAGGAGAGAGGACAGAAGGGAGAAAAGGTGAGGTAGAAATCAGGAGAGAGGAGGACAGAAGGGAGAAAAGGTGCAGGTAGAAATCAGGAGAGAGGACAGAAGGGAGAAAAGGTGAGGTAGAAATCAGGAGAGAGGACAGAAGGGAGAAAAGGTGCAGGTAGAAATCAGGAGAGAGGACAGAAGGGAGAAAAGGTGAGGTAGAAATCAGGAGAGAGGACAGAAGGGAGAAAAGGTGAGGTAGAAATCAGGAGAGAGGACAGAAGGGAGAAAAGGTGAGGTAGAAATCAGGAGAGAGGACAGAAGGGAGAAAAGGTGAGGTAGAAATCAGGAGAGAGGACAGAAGGGAGAAAAGGTGCAGGTAGAAATCAGGAGAGAGGACAGAAGGGAGAAAAGGTGAGGTAGAAATCAGGAGGGAGGACAGAAGGGAGAAAAGGTGCAGGTAGAAATCAGGAGAGAGGACAGAAGGGAGAAAAGGTGCAGGTAGAAATCAGGAGAGAGGACAGAAGGAAGAAAAGGTGCAGGTAGAAATCAGGAGAGAGGACAGAAGGGAGAAAAGGTGCAGGTAGAAATCAGGAGAGAGGACAGAAGGGAGAAAAGGTGAGGTAGAAATCAGGAGAGAGGACAGAAGGGAGAAAAGGTGAGGTAGAAATCAGGAGAGAGGACAGAAGGGAGAAAAGGTGCAGGTAGAAATCAGGAGAGAGGACAGAAGGGAGAAAAGGTGCAGGTAGAAATCAGGAGAGAGGACAGAAGGGAGAAAAGGTGAGGTAGAAATCAGGAGAGAGGACAGAAGGGAGAAAAGGTGCAGGTAGAAATCAGGAGGACAGAAGGGAGAAAAGGTGCAGGTAGAAATCAGGAGAGAGGACAGAAGGGAGAAAAGATGCAGGTAGAAATCAGGAGAGAGGACAGAAGGGAGAAAAGGTGAGGTAGAAATCAGGAGAGAGGACAGAAGGGAGAAAAGGTGCAGGTAGAAATCAGGAGAGAGGACAGAAGGGAGAAAAGATGCAGGTAGAAATCAGGAGAGAGGACAGAAGGGAGAAAAGATGCAGGTAGAAATCAGGAGAGAGGACAGAAGGGGGAAAGGTGAGGTAGAAATTGCCGCGCGAGCCAATCCAGATTGTCCCAAGTCCCCAAGTCCGCCACAACTTGGAAAATCCTTCCCAAGGAATGTCCGCCTAACGACCCAAGACCACTCGCCACAGGTACCTCAGGTGAAAGGCAGCACTGTACCCGCAAACACCCACCGAAGGTACTATCGGGACAGGCCGCCGCACATACAGCCGTCACCTACCCCTCCCTTTCAGCGAGTGGCAGTCGACTTGGTCGGGCCTCTACCTCAACGGAAGAAGAAATTCCGGTACATAGTCACCGTGGTCGACATATGTACCATGAGGTGCGATGCCGCCCCAATCTCCTCACTTGATGCTAGTCAGGTAGCCGCGGCACTCAAAGCCATTTTCGCCCGAATCGGCCTACCAAACCACATCATCAGCAATGATGAATCCAGGCTAAAGGGGAAACTCAGGCAAGAGGTGTTTGCTATTCTGCAATCAACCTTGGGACAACTCAACACAGGATTGCCGCACCAACCTCAGTCGGAATCCATTCCACTGATCTCTAACCCACCTGCTCCTTTGAACTCTGTGTTGCGACCAGATGTTCCACCATTCCAGCCGACCCAGTCTCCCCACTAATTTGTCCCTGTCGCCCAAGTCGAAAGTGGAGTCGGCGTTCCACAGGAAGATTCCGGTACCAGAATCTTTTCTTCGGGGGGCCTCTGTGACGTAAGTGTCCCGCGCGACCCCTCTTTCTTTATCTACACCCCCCCCCCCCCCCTCTCCTTTTCATTTCTCTGTCCGGCCGCCACGTTAATTGCCACCCACCATCTAAAGAATGCCGATTAAGGGATTGGTCCCTTTGAAGGTCGATTTGTCTCCCCGGTCGGCATGTAACCCCTACCGAGGTTATCTCCCTTCACCCCCCCCCTCTTATCTACCGTCTCATCACGAGATAGTGATATCAACAGTCGGCTCCCTTTGTAAGACAACTCGTCCTTTCGAATCACGAGAAGGATTTGAATGTCGGCACGTGATAAGGATGTAATAGGCGCGTGATTGTTCTGTACATTTTGAACATCATCTTGTGACGTGTCGACTGCTATAAACCAATGACAGGCTTTCATTGTTTGAAAGTGAAGGCTATAATTGGCGTAGTGAGAAAAAGTTTTTCACACAAGACGCTGAAACTGACTAGAGCAACACCTCTCCCAGCCAGAATAGCCCACCTAGTAAGTCTTATTGATGACTGGTGATTGAGACTGGTTGTTTGTTTGACCCTAGTTTTGATCTAGATCCTATGTTCAATGATGAATAAGGAGTAGATAGATATGTTATAGAAAAGAAGTGGTAAACATTCTGTTCTATTTATGCACACTGATTATTTGTGTGTGTGTGTGTTTTTGACTTGAACACTTTTGGTACCAGAACCGGAGTTTATGCCTACTAACCCTTTTGTCTATTTTTAGTAG
The DNA here is from genome assembly GCA_017654935.2 of Phymorhynchus buccinoides. Classification (NCBI taxonomy): domain Eukaryota; kingdom Metazoa; phylum Mollusca; class Gastropoda; order Neogastropoda; family Raphitomidae; genus Phymorhynchus; species Phymorhynchus buccinoides. Next base: position 1,228,004 of record CM065708.1, on the reverse strand, counting down.
GAAACCTATGGGCCGCAATCTTGCACTTTATGATACCATTCCTTTCCAGGTGTTGGATGGAGAGTGATGTTGGATTGATCACCTTTTATGTTTTACTGATCTCAGTTTGTTAACTGAAATTCAGTTTATTTATTAACTAGTGCTATTGTACAAGGGAAGCCTTCTAGCCGGTTGGGATTCACTAATGCCCTGCCGACTGAAGCCCCTTGTCTCTAAGCCATAGAGATCTACATCCACCTTCTCCTGTGATTATCAGCAGGGCATCGTGGGCCGGACGATCATCCCGGACTCCACCACGCACCAAGACGGGACCGTCGCCAAGACGACCCGCACCCAGAATCCGCGAGGAGACCACGCCTGAACCGCGCCATCCCGCGAAGCCGTAACCGGAACGACTGGGAGCTACTCTCATCTGACGAGCAAGCCCAGCCACACCAGCATTCGCCGATCACTACGGAGGAACTTGCCAAGAGCTAAGTTTATAAAACCGCGCCAATCACTGGAACTTTCCTACGGACACTGAAGATAATTAGTAACCCTTCCGGCATGGGGCGAACCTTATAGAAAAACAAAAGTCTTGTAAATCCTTTCGGATTCCATTGTTTTTTTATCCATATTTTGTTTTGGCGCCATTGAGCTGCTTTATTATTATTGTTGCATAATCTTATGCAGATTTTGGGAGTAAATAAAATACAAGTGTCAAATAATCCTGAACCCTTTGGTCAGACTGATGAGAGTGGGAGTCTTGTAATTTCATGTAAAACCCTACTTCTCTCTGTCTGCCATTTAGAGCAATTCAATCACTTGTATTTCTTACAACCATACGAGCCAGAACCCGGGCACAAATATAAATTTATTAGATGAAAAGGGGCCGGGAAAGTTGCTCATCTCCCATACCCTAGAGAAGTGGGCTAAAGGCAAATTTTCTAAAGTCTTCCCTAGGGACTTAGCTTTTTAACCCATTACCTCGTCACATCTAATTGAGAGGACAGAAGGGAGAAAAGGTGAGGTAGAAATCAGGAGAGAGGACAGAAGGGAGAAAAGGTGAGGTAGAAATCAGGAGGACAGAAGGGAGAAAAGGTGCAGGTAGAAATCAGGAGAGAGGACAGAAGGGAGAAAAGGTGCAGGTAGAAATCAGGAGAGAGGACAGAAGGGAGAAAAGATGCAGGTAGAAATCAGGAGAGAGGACAGAAGGGAGAAAAGGTGCAGGTAGAAATCAGGAGAGAGGACAGAAGGGAGAAAAGGTGAGGTAGAAATCAGGAGGACAGAAGGGAGAAAAGGTGAGGTAGAAATCAGGAGAGAGGACAGAAGGGAGAAAAGGTGCAGGTAGAAATCAGGAGAGAGGACAGAAGGGAGAAAAGGTGCAGGTAGAAATCAGGAGAGAGGACAGAAGGGAGAAAAGGTGCAGGTAGAAATCAGGAGAGAGGACAGAAGGGAGAAAAGGTGCAGGTAGAAATCAGGAGAGAGGACAGAAGGGAGAAAAGGTGCAGGTAGAAATCAGGAGAGAGGACAGAAGGGAGAAAAGGTGAGGTAGAAATCAGGAGAGAGGACAGAAGGGAGAAAAGGTGCAGGTAGAAATCAGGAGAGAGGACAGAAGGGAGAAAAGGTGCAGGTAGAAATCAGGAGAGAGGACAGAAGGGAGAAAAGGTGAGGTAGAAATCAGGAGAGAGGACAGAAGGGAGAAAAGGTGCAGGTAGAAATCAGGAGAGAGGACAGAAGGGAGAAAAGGTGAGGTAGAAATCAGGAGAGAGGACAGAAGGGAGAAAAGGTGCAGGTAGAAATCAGGAGAGAGGACAGAAGGGAGAAAAGGTGCAGGTAGAAATCAGGAGAGAGGACAGAAGGGAGAAAAGGTGAGGTAGAAATCAGGAGAGAGGACAGAAGGGAGAAAAGGTGAGGTAGAAATCAGGAGAGAGGACAGAAGGGAGAAAAGGTGAGGTAGAAATCAGGAGAGAGGACAGAAGGGAGAAAAGGTGAGGTAGAAATCAGGAGAGAGGACAGAAGGGAGAAAAGGTGCAGGTAGAAATCAGGAGAGAGGACAGAAGGGAGAAAAGGTGCAGGTAGAAATCAGGAGAGAGGACAGAAGGGAGAAAAGGTGCAGGTAGAAATCAGGAGAGAGGACAGAAGGGAGAAAAGGTGCAGGTAGAAATCAGGAGAGAGGACAGAAGGGAGAAAAGGTGAGGTAGAAATCAGGAGAGAGGACAGAAGGGAGAAAAGGTGCAGGTAGAAATCAGGAGAGAGGACAGAAGGGAGAAAAGGTGCAGGTAGAAATCAGGAGAGAGGACAGAAGGGAGAAAAGGTGCAGGTAGAAATCAGGAGAGAGGACAGAAGGGAGAAAAGGTGCAGGTAGAAATCAGGAGAGAGGACAGAAGGGAGAAAAGGTGCAGGTAGAAATCAGGAGAGAGGACAGAAGGGAGAAAAGGTGCAGGTAGAAATCAGGAGAGAGGACAGAAGGGAGAAAAGGTGCAGGTAGAAATCAGGAGAGAGGACAGAAGGGAGAAAAGGTGCAGGTAGAAATCAGGAGAGAGGACAGAAGGGAGAAAAGGTGCAGGTAGAAATCAGGAGAGAGGACAGAAGGGAGAAAAGGTGCAGGTAGAAATCAGGAGAGAGGACAGAAGGGAGAAAAGGTGCAGGTAGAAATCAGGAGAGAGGACAGAAGGGAGAAAAGGTGCAGGTAGAAATCAGGAGAGAGGACAGAAGGGAGAAAAGGTGCAGGTAGAAATCAGGAGAGAGGACAGAAGGGAGAAAAGGTGCAGGTAGAAATCAGGAGAGAGGACAGAAGGGAGAAAAGGTGAGGTAGAAATCAGGAGAGAGGACAGAAGGGAGAAAAGGTGCAGGTAGAAATCAGGAGAGAGGACAGAAGGGAGAAAAGGTGAGGTAGAAATCAGGAGAGAGGACAGAAGGGAGAAAAGGTGAGGTAGAAATCAGGAGAGAGGACAGAAGGGAGAAAAGGTGAGGTAGAAATCAGGAGAGAGGACAGAAGGGAGAAAAGGTGAGGTAGAAATCAGGAGAGAGGACAGAAGGGAGAAAAGGTGAGGTAGAAATCAGGAGAGAGGACAGAAGGGAGAAAAGGTGAGGTAGAAATCAGGAGAGAGGACAGAAGGGAGAAAAGGTGCAGGTAGAAATCAGGAGAGAGGACAGAAGGGAGAAAAGGTGCAGGTAGAAATCAGGAGAGAGGACAGAAGGGAGAAAAGGTGCAGGTAGAAATCAGGAGAGAGGACAGAAGGGAGAAAAGGTGCAGGTAGAAATCAGGAGAGAGGACAGAAGGGAGAAAAGGTGCAGGTAGAAATCAGGAGAGAGGACAGAAGGGAGAAAAGGTGAGGTAGAAATCAGGAGAGAGGACAGAAGGGAGAAAAGGTGCAGGTAGAAATCAGGAGAGAGGACAGAAGGGAGAAAAGGTGAGGTAGAAATCAGGAGAGAGGACAGAAGGGAGAAAAGGTGAGGTAGAAATCAGGAGAGAGGACAGAAGGGAGAAAAGGTGCAGGTAGAAATCAGGAGAGAGGACAGAAGGGAGAAAAGGTGAGGTAGAAATCAGGAGAGAGGACAGAAGGGAGAAAAGGTGAGGTAGAAATCAGGAGAGAGGACAGAAGGGAGAAAAGGTGAGGTAGAAATCAGGAGAGAGGACAGAAGGGAGAAAAGGTGCAGGTAGAAATCAGGAGAGAGGACAGAAGGGAGAAAAGGTGAGGTAGAAATCAGGAGAGAGGACAGAAGGGAGAAAAGGTGAGGTAGAAATCAGGAGAGAGGACAGAAGGGAGAAAAGGTGCAGGTAGAAATCAGGAGAGAGGACAGAAGGGAGAAAAGGTGAGGTAGAAATCAGGAGAGAGGACAGAAGGGAGAAAAGGTGAGGTAGAAATCAGGAGAGAGGACAGAAGGGAGAAAAGGTGCAGGTAGAAATCAGGAGAGAGGACAGAAGGGAGAAAAGGTGAGGTAGAAATCAGGAGAGAGGACAGAAGGGAGAAAAGGTGCAGGTAGAAATCAGGAGAGAGGACAGAAGGGAGAAAAGGTGCAGGTAGAAATCAGGAGAGAGGACAGAAGGGAGAAAAGGTGCAGGTAGAAATCAGGAGAGAGGACAGAAGGGAGAAAAGGTGCAGGTAGAAATCAGGAGAGAGGACAGAAGGGAGAAAAGGTGAGGTAGAAATCAGGAGAGAGGACAGAAGGGAGAAAAGGTGCAGGTAGAAATCAGGAGAGAGGACAGAAGGGAGAAAAGGTGAGGTAGAAATCAGGAGAGAGGACAGAAGGGAGAAAAGGTGAGGTAGAAATCAGGAGAGAGGACAGAAGGGAGAAAAGGTGAGGTAGAAATCAGGAGAGAGGACAGAAGGGAGAAAAGGTGCCGGTAGAAATCAGGAGAGACAGAAGGGAGAAAAGGTGAGGTAGAAATCAGGAGAGAGGACAGAAGGGAGAAAAGGTGCAGGTAGAAATCAGGAGAGAGGACAGAAGGGAGAAAAGGTGAGGTAGAAATCAGGAGAGAGGACAGAAGGGAGAAAAGGTGCAGGTAGAAATCAGGAGAGAGGACAGAAGGGAGAAAAGGTGAGGTAGAAATCAGGAGAGAGGACAGAAGGGAGAAAAGGTGCAGGTAGAAATCAGGAGAGAGGACAGAAGGGAGAAAAGGTGCAGGTAGAAATCAGGAGAGAGGACAGAAGGGAGAAAAGGTGAGGTAGAAATCAGGAGAGAGGACAGAAGGGAGAAAAGGTGAGGTAGAAATCAGGAGAGAGGACAGAAGGGAGAAAAGGTGCAGGTAGAAATCAGGAGAGAGGACAGAAGGGAGAAAAGGTGCAGGTAGAAATCAGGAGAGAGGACAGAAGGAGGTAGAAAAGGTGAGGTAGAAATCAGGAGGACAGAAGGGAGAAAAGGTGAGGTAGAAATCAGGAGAGAGGACAGAAGGGAGAAAAGGTGAGGTAGAAATCAGGAGAGAGGACAGAAGGGAGAAAAGGTGAGGTAGAAATCAGGAGAGAGGACAGAAGGGAGAAAAGGTGAGGTAGAAATCAGGAGAGAGGACAGAAGGGAGAAAAGGTGCAGGTAGAAATCAGGAGAGAGGACAGAAGGGAGAAAAGGTGAGGTAGAAATCAGGAGAGAGGACAGAAGGGAGAAAAGGTGAGGTAGAAATCAGGAGAGAGGACAGAAGGGAGAAAAGGTGCAGGTAGAAATCAGGAGAGAGGACAGAAGGGAGAAAAGGTGCAGGTAGAAATCAGGAGAGAGGACAGAAGGGAGAAAAGGTGCAGGTAGAAATCAGGAGAGAGGACAGAAGGGAGAAAAGATGCAGGTAGAAATCAGGAGAGAGGACAGAAGGGAGAAAAGGTGCAGGTAGAAATCAGGAGAGAGGACAGAAGGGAGAAAAGGTGCAGGTAGAAATCAGGAGAGAGGACAGAAGGGAGAAAAGGTGCAGGTAGAAATCAGGAGAGAGGACAGAAGGGAGAAAAGGTGAGGTAGAAATCAGGAGGGACAGAAGGGAGAAAAGATGCAGGTAGAAATCAGGAGAGAGGACAGAAGGGAGAAAAGGTGAGGTAGAAATCAGGAGAGAGGACAGAAGGGAGAAAAGGTGCAGGTAGAAATCAGGAGAGAGGACAGAAGGGAGAAAAGGTGCCGGTAGAAATCAGGAGGAGGACAGAAGGGAGAAAAGGTGCAGGTAGAAATCAGGAGAGAGGACAGAAGGGAGAAAAGGTGCAGGTAGAAATCAGGAGAGAGGACAGAAGGGAGAAAAGGTGCAGGTAGAAATCAGGAGAGAGGACAGAAGGGAGAAAAGGTGCAGGTAGAAATCAGGAGAGAGGACAGAAGGGAGAAAAGGTGCAGGTAGAAATCAGGAGAGAGGACAGAAGGGAGAAAAGGTGCAGGTAGAAATCAGGAGAGAGGACAGAAGGGAGAAAAGGTGAGGTAGAAATCAGGAGAGAGGACAGAAGGGAGAAAAGGTGCAGGTAGAAATCAGGAGAGAGGACAGAAGGGAGAAAAGGTGAGGTAGAAATCAGGAGAGAGGACAGAAGGAAGAAAAGGTGAGGTAGAAATCAGGAGAGAGGACAGAAGGGAGAAAAGGTGAGGTAGAAATCAGGAGAGAGGACAGAAGGGAGAAAAGGTGAGGTAGAAATCAGGAGAGAGGACAGAAGGGAGAAAAGGTGCAGGTAGAAATCAGGAGAGAGGACAGAAGGGAGAAAAGGTGAGGTAGAAATCAGGAGAGAGGACAGAAGGGAGAAAAGGTGCAGGTAGAAATCAGGAGAGAGGACAGAAGGGAGAAAAGGTGAGGTAGAAATCAGGAGAGAGGACAGAAGGGAGAAAAGGTGCAGGTAGAAATCAGGAGAGAGGACAGAAGGGAGAAAAGGTGAGGTAGAAATCAGGAGAGAGGACAGAAGGGAGAAAAGGTGAGGTAGAAATCAGGAGAGAGGACAGAAGGGAGAAAAGGTGCAGGTAGAAATCAGGAGAGAGGACAGAAGGGAGAAAAGGTGAGGTAGAAATCAGGAGAGAGGACAGAAGGGAGAAAAGGTGAGGTAGAAATCAGGAGAGAGGACAGAAGGGAGAAAAGGTGCAGGTAGAAATCAGGAGAGAGGACAGAAGGGAGAAAAGGTGCAGGTAGAAATCAGGAGAGAGGACAGAAGGGAGAAAAGGTGCAGGTAGAAATCAGGAGAGAGGACAGAAGGGAGAAAAGGTGCAGGTAGAAATCAGGAGAGAGGACAGAAGGGAGAAAAGGTGCAGGTAGAAATCAGGAGAGAGGACAGAAGGGAGAAAAGGTGCAGGTAGAAATCAGGAGAGAGGACAGAAGGGAGAAAAGGTGCAGGTAGAAATCAGGAGAGAGGACAGAAGGGAGAAAAGGTGAGGTAGAAATCAGGAGAGAGGACAGAAGGGAGAAAAGGTGCAGGTAGAAATCAGGAGAGAGGACAGAAGGGAGAAAAGGTGCAGGTAGAAATCAGGAGAGAGGACAGAAGGGAGAAAAGGTGAGGTAGAAATCAGGAGAGAGGACAGAAGGGAGAAAAGGTGAGGTAGAAATCAGGAGAGAGGACAGAAGGAAGAAAAGGTGAGGTAGAAATCAGGAGAGAGGACAGAAGGGAGAAAAGGTGCAGGTAGAAATCAGGAGAGAGGACAGAAGGGAGAAAAGGTGCAGGTAGAAATCAGGAGAGAGGACAGAAGGGAGAAAAGGTGAGGTAGAAATCAGGAGAGAGGACAGAAGGGAGAAAAGGTGCAGGTAGAAATCAGGAGAGAGGACAGAAGGGAGAAAAGGTGCAGGTAGAAATCAGGAGAGAGGACAGAAGGGAGAAAAGGTGCAGGTAGAAATCAGGAGAGAGGACAGAAGGGAGAAAAGGTGAGGTAGAAATCAGGAGAGAGGACAGAAGGGAGAAAAGGTGCAGGTAGAAATCAGGAGAGAGGACAGAAGGGAGAAAAGGTGAGGTAGAAATCAGGAGGAGGACAGAAGGGAGAAAAGGTGCAGGTAGAAATCAGGAGAGAGGACAGAAGGGAGAAAAGGTGAGGTAGAAATCAGGAGAGAGGACAGAAGGGAGAAAAGGTGCAGGTAGAAATCAGGAGAGAGGACAGAAGGGAGAAAAGGTGCAGGTAGAAATCAGGAGAGAGGACAGAAGGGAGAAAAGGTGCAGGTAGAAATCAGGAGAGAGGACAGAAGGGAGAAAAGGTGCAGGTAGAAATCAGGAGAGAGGACAGAAGGGAGAAAAGGTGAGGTAGAAATCAGGAGAGAGGACAGAAGGGAGAAAAGGTGCAGGTAGAAATCAGGAGAGAGGACAGAAGGGAGAAAAGGTGCAGGTAGAAATCAGGAGAGAGGACAGAAGGGAGAAAAGGTGAGGTAGAAATCAGGAGGACAGAAGGAAGAAAAGGTGAGGTAGAAATCAGGAGAGAGGACAGAAGGGAGAAAAGGTGAGGTAGAAATCAGGAGAGAGGACAGAAGGGAGAAAAGGTGAGGTAGAAATCAGGAGAGAGGACAGAAGGGAGAAAAGGTGCAGGTAGAAATCAGGAGGGAGGACAGAAGGGAGAAAAGGTGCAGGTAGAAATCAGGAGAGAGGACAGAAGGGAGAAAAGGTGAGGTAGAAATCAGGAGAGAGGACAGAAGGGAGAAAAGGTGAGGTAGAAATCAGGAGAGAGGACAGAAGGGAGAAAAGATGCAGGTAGAAATCAGGAGAGAGGACAGAAGGGAGAAAAGGTGCAGGTAGAAATCAGGAGAGAGGACAGAAGGGAGAAAAGGTGAGGTAGAAATCAGGAGAGAGGACAGAAGGGAGAAAAGGTGAGGTAGAAATCAGGAGAGAGGACAGAAGGTAGAAAAGGTGCAGGTAGAAATCAGGAGAGAGGACAGAAGGGAGAAAAGGTGAGGTAGAAATCAGGAGAGAGGACAGAAGGAAGAAAAGGTGAGGTAGAAATCAGGAGAGAGGACAGAAGGGAGAAAAGGTGCAGGTAGAAATCAGGACAGAGGACAGAAGGAAGAAAAGGTGAGGTAGAAATCAGGACAGAGGACAGAAGGGAGAAAAGATGCAGGTAGAAATCAGGAGAGAGGACAGAAGGGAGAAAAGGTGCAGGTAGAAATCAGGAGGACAGAAGGGAGAAAAGGTGAGGTAGAAATCAGGAGAGAGGACAGAAGGGAGAAAAGGTGCAGGTAGAAATCAGGAGAGAGGACAGAAGGGAGAAAAGGTGCCGGTAGAAATCAGGAGAGAGGACAGAAGGGAGAAAAGGTGCAGGTAGAAATCAGGAGAGAGGACAGAAGGGAGAAAAGGTGAGGTAGAAATCAGGAGAGAGGACAGAAGGGAGAAAAGGTGAGGTAGAAATCAGGAGAGAGGACAGAAGGGAGAAAAGGTGCAGGTAGAAATCAGGAGAGAGGACAGAAGGGAGAAAAGGTGCAGGTAGAAATCAGGAGAGAGGACAGAAGGGAGAAAAGGTGCAGGTAGAAATCAGGAGAGAGGACAGAAGGGAGAAAAGGTGAGGTAGAAATTAGGAGAGAGGACAGAAGGGAGAAAAGGTGCAGGTAGAAATCAGGAGAGAGGACAGAAGGAAGAAAAGGTGAGGTAGAAATCAGGAGAGAGGACAGAAGGGAGAAAAGGTGAGGTAGAAATCAGGAGAGAGGACAGAAGGGAGAAAAGGTGCAGGTAGAAATCAGGAGAGAGGACAGAAGGGAGAAAAGGTGCAGGTAGAAATCAGGAGAGAGGACAGAAGGGAGAAAAGGTGAGGTAGAAATCAGGAGAGAGGACAGAAGGGAGAAAAGGTGCAGGTAGAAATCAGGAGAGAGGACAGAAGGGAGAAAAGGTGCAGGTAGAAATCAGGAGAGAGGACAGAAGGGAGAAAAGGTGCAGGTAGAAATCAGGAGAGGACAGAAGGGAGAAAAGGTGCAGGTAGAAATCAGGAGAGAGGACAGAAGGGAGAAAAGGTGAGGTAGAAATCAGGAGAGAGGACAGAAGGGAGAAAAGGTGAGGTAGAAATCAGGAGAGAGGACAGAAGGGAGAAAAGGTGAGGTAGAAATCAGGAGAGAGGACAGAAGGGAGAAAAGGTGCAGGTAGAAATCAGGAGAGAGGACAGAAGGAAGAAAAGGTGAGGTAGAAATTAGGAGAGAGGACAGAAGGGAGAAAAGGTGAGGTAGAAATTAGGAGAGAGGACAGAAGGGAGAAAAGGTGCAGGTAGAAATCAGGAGGACAGAAGGGAGAAAAGGTGCAGGGAGGAATGAAGGGGGAGAACAAAACAGAGGGCCAGACTATGAGATAAGTCACAGACAGACATAGACAGATAGCCAGACTATGAGAGAAGTCACAGACAGACATAGACAGATAGACAGACTATGAGAGAAGTCACAGACAGACATAGACAGATAGCCAGACTATGAGAGAAGTCACAGACAGACATAGACAGATAGCCAGACTATGAGAGAAGTCACAGACAGACATAGACAGATAGACAGACTATGAG
>CM065708.1:1208134-1213134 GCA_017654935.2 Phymorhynchus buccinoides | reverse complement strand
TCTCTCTCACTCACTCTCCCCACTCCCTCTCCTATCATGTGTTGTTACAACCACAGAAACAAATCTCACTCTCGGTGTTGAGGGAAGAAGATGTGATGGCAGTATTCCATGATTCCCCGCTTTCTGGTATGCATCATTGAAAAGGATGAAGCAGCATGTGCGTATGTCTGTCTGTCTGTCTGCCTGCATGAACGTCTGTGCGTCTGTCTGTGTTATGGCGTCATTCCATGTTTATCAACGCTGTTTCTTGGCTGCATCGTTTAAAGTGATGAAGCATACATGCATGATACCTGTCTGTCTGTCTGTGTGTGTCTGTTTCTCTGTGCTATAGCGTCACGGATGAAAGTACGCTTAACGTCCTGGAACAGGTACACGTGGGACATTAGTAAATATATAGACAGTGGGACGATCCTGGGGGTACTGCAATACCAGGAAAGTCCCGATTGTTTTTGAATAATCAAGGTATTGACACGCGAGTCTAGTCGTACTTTACGATTCCTTTATGCTAACATCATGCATCATACAAGGTCACGATTCAAGGTCCCCACATTCACACACAATGTCCACCTTAATTTGACATCTACCCTATCCAATCGCTCTGTATTGACACACGAGGTTCGCCATAGTTTCACATCTACCCTATCCAATCGCTCTGCATTGACATCTACCCTATCCAATCGCCCTGTATTGACACACCAGTGTCACCATAGTTTGACATCTACCCTATCCAATCGCTCTGCATTGACACACCAGTGTCACCATAGTTTGACATCTACCCTATCCAATCGCTCTGTATTGACACACCAGTGTCACCATAGTTTGATATCTACCCTATCCAATCGCTCTGCATTGACACACCAGTGTCATCATAGTTTGACATCTACCCTATCCAATCGCCCTGTATTGACACACCAGTGTCACCATAGTTTGACATCTACCCTATCCAATCGCCCTGTATTGACACACCAGTGTCACCATAGTTTGATATCTACCCTATCCAATCGCCCTGTATTGACACACCAGTATCACCATAGTTTGACATCTACCCTATCCAATCGCCCTGTATTGACACACCAGTGTCACCATAGTTTGACATCTACCCTATCCAATCGCCCTGTATTGACACACCAGTGTCACCATAGTTTGACATCTACCCTATCCAATCGCTCTGTATTGACACACCAGTGTCACCATAGTTTGACATCTACCCTATCCAATCGCTCTGTATTGACACACCAGTGTCACCATTGTTTGACATCTACCCTATCCAATCGCTCTGTATTGACACACCAGTGTCACCATTGTTTGACATCTACCCTATCCAATCGCTCTGTATTGACACACCAGTGTCACCATTGTTTGACATCTACCCTATCCAATCGCTCTGTATTGACACACCAGTGTCACCATTGTTTGACATCTACCCTATCCAATCGCTCTGTATTGACACACCAGTGTCACCATAGTTTGACATCTACCCTATCCAATCGCCCTGTATTGACACACCAGTGTCACCATTGTTTGACATCTACCCTATCCAATCGCTCTGTATTGACACACCAGTGTCACCATAGTTTGACATCTACCCTATCCAATCGCTCTGTATTGACACACCAGTGTCACCATTGTTTGACATCTACCCTATCCAATCGCTCTGTATTGACACACCAGTGTCACCACAGTTTGACATCTACCCTATCCAATCGCTCTGTATTGACACACCAGTGTCACCACAGTTTGACATCTACCCTATCCAATCGCTCTGTATTGACACACCAGTGTCACCACAGTTTGACATCTACCCTATCCAATCGCTCTGTATTGACACACCAGTGTCACCACAGTTTGACATCTACCCTATCCAATCGCTCTGTATTGACACACCAGTGTCACCACAGTTTGACATCTACCCTATCCAATCGCTCTGTATTGACACACCAGTGTCACCATAGTTTGACGACTTCTTTATGCAAAACACCCCACCCCACTACCACACAAACACGCAGAAGCTTTTACCAGGACGTCTCTAGCCAAAACAGCTCCACATTGTTATACAAATGTGACCATAATTTGATGACTTCTATTCAGATTGCTCACTATTGACACGCTGGCGCTACCATAATTTGATGAGTTTTCTATTCAAGCATTCCCCCGTATTGACACAGCAGCATTACCATAGTCTGGCAGGAAGGGCCATACACCGGCCATTCATATTGCCCGTAAACATCCCTCTAACTCCGCTATAAAACCAGCCTGTCCTATCATAAATAGTGTCCCTGGATTCAGAGAATGGGTAGACGGGGGAGGAGGGAGGAGAGAGGAGGGGCAGGGGAAAAGGAAAAGTATAATAATGATGGAAGGGGATAGATGAATAGACAGAAGTGGGGGAATCGATTTACTTGAGGGGGGGGGGGGGGGGGGGGAGAGAGAGAGAGAGAGAGAGAGAGGGGGGGGGGGGAGAGGAGACACAGAGAGAGAGAGAAACACAGAGAGAGAGACACACAGAGAGAGACAGAGAGAGAAGAGGCAGAGAGACAGAGAAAGACAGAGAGAGAGAGAGAGAGAGAGAGAGAGAGAGAGAGAGAGAGAGAGAGAGAGAGAGAGAGAGAGAGAGAGAGAGAGAGAGAGAGAGAGAGAGAGAGCCGGGAGAGAGAGAGAGAGAGAGAGAGAGAGAGAGAGAGAGAGAGAGAGAGAGAGAGAGGCAGAGAGAGAGAGAGAGAGAGAGAGAGACAGAGAAGAGACAGAGAAGACAGAGAGAGAGAATACGAATACGAATGTTTTTATTGAGGTTAAAACAGATAAGCTGGGTAGCTTTTTTACACCTTGTAATATCATTTGAATGTATATATAAACATAATTAAACGTGTATTGTGAACATATGTATTGTAATTCGTAAGGTAAAATAAGACAAAACAGATTTATAATTGGTCCATCAAGTATTTATGGAGAGAGAGAGAGGGACAGAGAGAAAAAGGCAGTGAGACAGAGAAAGACAGAGTCAAGAGAGAGACAGAGAGACACAGACAGACGACAGACAGACAGACAGCGGGAGACAGAAAAACAGATCAAACCTCTCTCTCTGTCTGTCTCTCTCTGTCTGTCTCTCAGTCTCTGTCTGTCTTTCTCTGTATGTCTCTCGATATCTGCCTCTGTCTGTCTGTCTGTCTGTCTGTCTGTCTGTCTGTCTGTCTGTCTGTCTGTCTCTGTCTCTCTCTCTCTCTCTCTCTCTCTCTCTCTCTCTCCACAGGACGGGAGGAGACTGGAAGGTGTAAAAAAGCTACCCAGCTTATCTGTTTTAACCTCAATAAAAACATTCGTATTCGTATCTCTCTCTCTCTGTCTCTCTGTCTTTCTCTGTCTCTCTGTCTCTCTCTCTCTGCCTCTCTCTCTCTCTCTCTCTCTCTCTCTCTCTCTCTCTCTCTCTCCACAGGACGGGAGGAGACTGGGAGGTGTTGGGGTGGGTGTTTCTTTAATCTTGAATTGCTGTTGTGTGTTCATTTTTGCCTTGTATTATATTACTTTGTATATTTTTGTCACTATTGTTGCCAGTGTTTTGTTTTTTTCTTTTCTGTTAATAATATTCTTCATTAATTGTTGTTTATTTGCTTGAGGGCAATAGCCTAAACAAGCTACCCAGCCTATCTGTTTTATCCTCAATAAAAAAAAACATTCGTATTCGTATTTGTACTCTCTCTCTCTCTCTCTCTCTCTCTCTCTCTCTCTCTCTCTCTCTCTCTCTCTCTCTCTCTCTCTCTCTCTCTCCTTTCCCTTTTCCCCACCTACCATGGCAGCCAGTCTGATAGATATTGCGCTGCACCGCTTTACACGCCTCATTTACATGCCACCCCTACCCCTACCACATTATATCTATCTCCCCCCCCCACACACACACACACACATACACACCCCTCCCTCTCTCTCTCTCTCTTCTCTCTCTCTCTCTCTCTCTCTCTCTCTCTCTCTCTCTCTCTCTCTCTCTCTCTCTCTCTCTCTCTCTCTCTCTCTCGCTTCGTAACTGTTTTGCGCATCAGCCTAGGCAGATAATAATATGCAACCCTTCTCTGCTGTTGAAGTTCCGTCGTTCCGTCAAAAACAGAGACAGACACACTGAGAGAAACACTGAGAGAGAGAGAGAGAGAGAGAGAGAGAGAGAGAGAGAGAGAGAGAGAGAGAGAGAGAGAGAGAGAGAGAGAGAGATAAGTGAGAGAGAGAAGAGAGTGAGAGAGAGACAGACAGACAGACAGACAGACAGACAGACCCAGACAGAGAGAAACACTGAGAGAGAGAGAGAGAGAGAGAGAGAGAGAGAGAGAGAGAGAGAGAGAGAGAGAGAGAGAGAGAGAGAGAGAGAGAGAGACAGACAGAGAGAGAGAGAGACAGAGAGAGACATGTAGACAGACAGAAACAGACTAAGAGACATACACAGAGAGAGAGTCAGAGACTGAGATTGAGAGACAGACACACGGAGAGAGAGACACACACAGAGAGAGACAGAGTGTGCGTGGAAGAGAAACAGAGAAACAGATAGATAAGAAATAAGGAAAGACCGAGACAGACAGAGATTGAGGGGAGAGACAGACAGACAGAGAGAAAGAGAGAGACGCTTATCAACACACGCCAACACATAAACTGAACTCCCAACACTTGTTCCAATCGAACAACTCACTTCTGCAAACCCTGTTCGAAGCTTTCCCCCAAATCCTTATGGCACAGCAGAACATACTGACAGACAGACAGAAAGACACAGATAGACACATACAGACACTGACACAGGCACTGGCAGACAGATAGCATTACAGGCAGACAGATAGACAGACAGGCAGACACAGAAACACAGATAGACAGACAGACACAGAAACAGATAGACAGACACACAGAAACACACACAGACAGACACAGAAACACAGACAGACACTGACACAGGCACTGACAGACAGATAGCATTACAGAGACAGACAGATAGACAAACAGACACAGACACTGATACAGACACTGACACA
>CM065708.1:1190634-1193134 GCA_017654935.2 Phymorhynchus buccinoides | reverse complement strand
GGGTTAACAGGGGAGAAGCTTTACCCAGGGTGGGTGTGAGGAATAGTAAAGTGAGAGCTTTACAGTTTGGGAATATCACGTTCCCGTGGGGATACCGGGGGGTCTTTCATAAAAATAGTTCCCCCACCTTCTGGAAACTGTGCTTGTAACTTCCTCTAATCTGCCACTCTCTTTGACTCTGCCTTTTCCCTTTGCTTTCTGTCATATACTATCTTTCTGACTTATTGGCCCATTCTCCTGCTTTTAAAGACCCACAGAGCCGGCTGGATTAAGTCCCTTGTTTTTTCTGGGTCGGTGTGGCCCACATTCAGACTTTCCTCGTATACGATCGAGGCTGCTCTTTAAAGTGATGTCTCGTTTTCGTGCAAGAGGCAATTTGTATGGAAGCAACACTTGGTCAAAATAAGATTTATTACCAGCTATAAGAAGGAAAACACGTGAAAACCGTGATTTTGACACGTGACGTACTAGGTCTTTAAAAAAAAATCTTCCAAATAATTGTTCTCCTTTGAGCTCCTCCGACATCAGAATGTTTCGGCTGTACGCAGCAGGGAGACCAGTGAAAACTCAAAACCGGACACATACGTAACTTACCCATTATGGCCATATGGCCTGGGAACGCAGAAGAAGAAGAAGAGGAATATCACGGTACAGTTTAGTCTTTCGTGGAAGACTGACTCTAACTAGGGGGCATTCGCACCGGCTCTAGTGCTGCAGCCAAAGGGATTGGCTGGCCTTTGGGGACCTTCTCTAACACCGGCTGTCCTCACATCCCTTTGGCCGAGAGAGTGGGAGTGTACCGTGGGCAAGTTTTCTTCACTATAAACAAAATGTAGCCCAGCTCTCCAGAATAGCACCTGCCTCCTCTGCTACCGATGTAGCAGGCCAGAATAGACCTCGTCCAAAATATGCCCGGGTATGGAATGCCCTAGGCCAGAATAGACCTCGTCCAAAATATGCCCGGGTATGGAATGCCCTAGACCAGAATACACCTCGTCCGAAATATGCCCGGGTATGGAATGCCCTAGACCAGAATACACCTCGTCCGAAATATGCCCGGGTATGGAATGCCCTAGGCCAGAATAGACCTCGTCCGAAATATGCCCGGGTATGGAATGCCCTAGACCAGAATATACCTCGTCCAAAATATGCCCGGGTATGGAATGCCCTAGACCAGAATACACCTCGTCCGAAATATGCCCGGGTATGGAATGCCCTAGACCAGAAAATACCTCGTCCAAAATATGCCCGGGTATGGAATGCCCTAGACCAGAATACACCTCGTCCGAAATATGCCCGGGTATAGAATGCCCTAGGCCAGAATACACCTCGTCCGAAATATGCCCGGGTATGGAATGCCCTAGACCAGAAAATACCTCGTCCGAAATATGCCCGGGTATGGAATGCCCTAGACCAGAATACACCTCGTCCGAAATATGCCCGGGTATAGAATGCCCTAGGCCAGAATACACCTCGTCCGAAATATGCCCGGGTATAGAATGCCCTAGACCAGAATACACCTCGTCCGAAATATGCCCGGGTATAGAATGCCCTAGACCAGAATACACCTCGTCCGAAATATGCCCGGGTATAGAATGCCCTAGACCAGAATACACCTCGTCCGAAATATGCCCGGGTATGGAATGCCCTAGACCAGAATACACCTCGTCCAAAATATGCCCGGGTATGGAATGCCCTAGACCAGAATACACCTCGTCCGAAATATGCCCGGGTATAGAATGCCCTAGGCCAGAATACACCTCGTCCGAAATATGCCCGGGTATAGAATGCCCTAGACCAGAATACACCTCGTCCGAAATATGCCCGGGTATGGAATGCCCTAGACCAGAATACACCTCGTCCGAAATATGCCCGGGTATAGAATGCCCTAGACCAGAATACACCTCGTCCGAAATATGCCCGGGTATAGAATGCCCTAGACCAGAATACACCTCGTCCGAAATATGCCCGGGTATGGAATGCCCTAGACCAGAATACACCTCGTCCGAAATATGCCCGGGTATAGAATGCCCTAGACCAGAATACACCTCGTCCGAAATATGCCCGGGTATGGAATGCCCTAGACCAGAATATACCTCGTCCGAAATATGCCCGGGTATGGAATGCCCTAGACCAGAATATACCTCGTCCGAAATATGCCCGGGTATAGAATGCCCTAGACCAGAATACACCTCGTCCGAAATATGCCCGGGTATAGAATGCCCTAGACCAGAATACACCTCGTCCGAAATATGCCCGGGTATAGAATGCCCTAGACCAGAATACACCTCGTCCGAAATATGCCCGGGTATGGAATGCCCTAGACCAGAATACACCTCGTCCGAAATATGCCCGGGTATAGAATGTCCTAGACCAGAATATACCTCGTCCGAAATATGCCCGGGTATGGAATGCCCTAGACCAGAAAATATCTCGTCCGAAATATGCCCGGGTATGGAATGCCCTAGACCAGAATACACCTCGTCCGAAATATGCCCGG
>CM065708.1:1173134-1175634 GCA_017654935.2 Phymorhynchus buccinoides | reverse complement strand
TCTGGCATTGACTCCAAACGGGCAGTACAGATGGATGTTACAGTTGGAGAACAAAGCCGGTAAAATGTAGACACCACCACTGTCTCCCCTTCTCTCTTTCCCCGCTCTACTCTCTGGCATTGACTCCAAACGGGCAGTACAGATGGATGTTACAGTTGGAGAACAAAGCCGGTAAAATGTAGACACCACCACTGTCTCCCCTTCTCTCTTTCCCCGCTCTACTCTCTGGCATTGACTCCAAACGGGCAGTACAGATGGATGTTACAGTTGGAGAACAAAGCCGGTAAAATGTAGACACCACCACTGTCTCCCCTTCTCTCTTTCCCCGCTCTACTCTCTGGCATTGACTCCAAACGGGCAGTACAGATGGATGTTACAGTTGGAGAACAAAGCCGGTAAAATGTAGACACCACCACTGTCTCCCCTTCTCTCTTTCCCCGCTCTACTCTCTGGCATTGACTCCAAACGGGCAGTACAGATGGATGTTACAGTTGGAGAACAAAGCCGGTAAAATGTAGACACCACCACTGTCTCCCCTTCTCTCTTTCCCCGCTCTACTCTCTGGCATTGACTCCAAACGGGCAGTACAGAGGGATGTTACAGTTGGAGAACAAAGCCGGTAAAATGTAGACACCACCACTGTCTCCCCTTCTCTCTTTCCCCGCTCTACTCTCTGGCATTGACTCCAAACGGGCAGTACAGATGGATGTTACAGTTGGAGAACAAAGCCGGTAAAATGTAGACACCACCACTGTCTCCCCTTCTCTCTTTCCCCGCTCTACTCTCTGGCATTGACTCCAAACGGGCAGTACAGATGGATGTTACAGTTGGAGAACAAAGCCGGTAAAATGTAGACACCACCACTGTCTCCCCTTCTCTCTTTCCCCGCTTACTCTGGCATTGACTCCAAACGGGCAGTACAGAGGGATGTTACAGTTGAATAATAAAGCCGGTAAAATGTAGACACCACCACGGTCTCCCCTTCTCTCTTTCCCCGCTCTACTCTCTGGCATTGACTCCAAACGGGCAGTACAGAGGGATGTTACAGTTGAATAATAAAGCCGGTAAAATGTAGACACCACCACGGTCTCCCCTTCTCTCTTTCCCCGCTCTACTCTCTGGCATTGACTCCAAACGGGCAGTACAGATGGATGTTACAGTTGGAGAACAAAGCCGGTAAAATGTAGACACCACCACGGTCTCCCCTTCTCTCTTTCCCCGCTCTACTCTCTGGCATTGACTCCAAACGGGCAGTACAGATGGATGTTACAGTTGGAGAACAAAGCCGGTAAAATGTAGACACCACCACTGTCTCCCCTTCTCTCTTTCCCCGCTCTACTCTCTGGCATTGACTCCAAACGGGCAGTACAGATGGATGTTACAGTTGGAGAACAAAGCCGGTAAAATGTAGACACCACCACTGTCTCCCCTTCTCTCTTTCCCCGCTCTACTCTCTGGCATTGACTCCAAACGGGCAGTACAGATGGATGTTACAGTTGGAGAACAAAGCCGGTAAAATGTAGACACCACCACTGTCTCCCCTTCTCTCTTTCCCCGCTCTACTCTCTGGCATTGACTCCAAACGGGCAGTACAGATGGATGTTACAGTTGGAGAACAAAGCCGGTAAAATGTAGACACCACCACTGTCTCCCCTTCTCTCTTTCCCCGCTCTACTCTCTGGCATTGACTCCAAACGGGCAGTACAGATGGATGTTACAGTTGGAGAACAAAGCCGGTAAAATGTAGACACCACCACTGTCTCCCCTTCTCTCTTTCCCCGCTCTACTCTCTGGCATTGACTCCAAACGGGCAGTACAGATGGATGTTACAGTTGGAGAACAAAGCCGGTAAAATGTAGACACCACCACTGTCTCCCCTTCTCTCTTTCCCCGCTCTACTCTCTGGCATTGACTCCAAACGGGCAGTACAGATGGATGTTACAGTTGGAGAACAAAGCCGGTAAAATGTAGACACCACCACTGTCTCCCCTTCTCTCTTTCCCCGCTCTACTCTCTGGCATTGACTCCAAACGGGCAGTACAGATGGATGTTACAGTTGGAGAACAAAGCCGGTAAAATGTAGACACCACCACTGTCTCCCCTTCTCTCTTTCCCCGCTCTACTCTCTGGCATTGACTCCAAACGGGCAGTACAGATGGATGTTACAGTTGGAGAACAAAGCCGGTAAAATGTAGACACCACCACTGTCTCCCCTTCTCTCTTTCCCCGCTCTACTCTCTGGCATTGACTCCAAACGGGCAGTACAGATGGATGTTACAGTTGGAGAACAAAGCCGGTAAAATGTAGACACCACCACTGTCTCCCCTTCTCTCTTTCCCCGCTCTACTCTCTGGCATTGACTCCAAACGGGCAGTACAGATGGATGTTACAGTTGGAGAACAAAGCCGGTAAAATGTAGACA
Source organism: Phymorhynchus buccinoides (assembly GCA_017654935.2). NCBI lineage: Eukaryota > Metazoa > Mollusca > Gastropoda > Neogastropoda > Raphitomidae > Phymorhynchus > Phymorhynchus buccinoides. The sequence continues at coordinate 1,173,212 of CM065708.1, read as the reverse complement.
CCACCACGGTCTCCCCTTCTCTCTTTCCCCGCTCTACTCTCTGGCATTGACTCCAAACGGGCAGTACAGATGGATGTT
>CM065708.1:1163134-1168134 GCA_017654935.2 Phymorhynchus buccinoides | reverse complement strand
GAATCTTGCACATTTCTGGACCTCTGATCTGACAGGTTAACCATACAGAATCTGGCACATTTCTGGTTGTTTGATGTGACAGGGTGCTGATAAAAGGATCTTGGCACCGACAACACAGATTGTGATGACTGCGAAAGGGTTAATCGTGAAACAGACATTTCTGTGAGACTGGTGCATCTCTGTTGTTGTTGTTGTTGTTGTTGTTGTTGTTGTTGTTGTTGTTGTTGTTGTTGTTGTTGTTGTTGTTGTTGTTGTTGTTGTTGTTGTTGTTCTTCTTCTTTCTTCTTCTTCTTCTTCTTCTTCTTCTTCTTCTTCTTCTTCTTCTTCTTCTTCTTCTTCTGTCCACGTAGCGTCAATGAAGTGACGGCGAAATGCGTCAGCGGGGAGACGAGGCGTGCAGCGCCTGCTAGCCGGGTAGGGGGCACCCCGGGTACCCCGGGGCCTCACTAACCCTGGTCTGAACTAAATGCACTCGTGGAGGGGGCGGGGGGGGGGGGGGGAGTTAAAAGAGACGCAATGGTCAAGAACACTGACGTCATTGTACATCAGATTGAAAGCCATATGAACGAAGCGTGTAAGATCTGCTAGCTGAAATAGAAGGGCTAGGAGAAAGTGTCCAACATTCTGAACTGGACAGGAGAGAACGTGAAAGAGACACAATGGTCAAAAACACTGACGTCATTGTACATCAGATTGAAAGCCATATGAACTAAACGTGAGTGAGCTGCTAGGTAGGTGTAGGGTAGACACTGCTTCAATAAATTCTGAAGTAAAATGGGTAGGGGGGAGAGCATGAAAGAGACACAATGATCAAGAACACTGACGTCAGGATGGCAAGTCATATACATGAAGCGTGTGTGGTCTGTTAGCTGGGTGCAGGTTAGATTATATTTCAGTAAGTTTCAAGTAGTAGAGGTAGGGGAGAGTGCGTAAAAGAAACAGTTTTCAAGAACACTGACGTCATGACATACGGGATGGCAAGCCATATGAACGAAGCGAGCGTGAGCTGCTAGTTAGGTGCAGGGTGGAAAATGCTTCAATAAATTAGGAAGTAAAATGGATATAGGCATGAGAGTGCGTAACAGAGATACAATGCTTAAGAATAATTATAGACATCACTGTACACATAATGGAAAACCATATGAACGAAGCGTGTGTGAGCTGCTATTTAGGTAAGGGTCTATTTCATTTTATTTTTAATTGTCCATTTTTTCGTATTAGTAGAAAACAGTTCTTGAAGTCTTTCTTTCGTAAACATCCCAATACTATTAAATTCAACAAACTGTTCACATCAAAAAGTAAGAAGACTTTACAAAACTTAAGCTAAATTTGCCAAAGTTGTCATGCATAACCATTGATTGTCCTCTGGTGATATTCCATATATCATAATCACATTGACTGATTTGTGTGTGAGTGCGTGCGATTGTGTGCTGGTGCTCGCGAGCAAGCGTGAGCGTGCTTGTGTGTGTGTGTGTGTGTGTGTGTGTGTGTGTGTGTGTGTGTGTGTGTGTGTGTGCGTGCGTGTGCGTGCGTGTGTGTGCGTGTGCGTGCGTGCGTGCGTGCGTGCGTGCGTGCGTGCGTGTGTGTGTGTGAGAGTGTGTTCAGTTCTGAATTGTTTTGAGATGTTGCTTTGCCACTGCACTATGATAATTGAAATTATTGATGTTTGATGTTCATGCGTTGTGATATGTCCTGTTGTTGCTTGATGGCTGGCGTGTGAGTTATAGCATGTATTGTGACAAGTTGTTTGAATCGCTGGTGTGTGCTATGGGGATGAGTTGTGTCATATTATGCTGCGTTTTGATTAAGGTTTCTTGCTGTTGTGACATGCTGTGCAAAATTTCTACTACATGGCTAATGTGTGCGATAGAGATGTATTGTGAAATGTTGTGTATTGTAGTTTGTGTGACTGGTGATGTTGTGGTAGGATGTGCAGCATTCTTGTTGTTTGAACGTGGTGTGATTCGCTGCATTGCCTGGCATAACAAGACAGCTGCTTATGTCGGGCCCTTTCTGTGTAATTTGTGGTTTGTAATTTTTTTCTGTATTTTTTTCTTTCTTTTTCTTTTGAATTTTGTTTCTTTTCTGTTCATTTTCTTCCAATTTTTCTTTTTTATTCCATGTACCCCCAAGGGGCTTTCGGAAATAAACCTTGAAACTTGAAACTTATAATGGTTCAATTCAGTGAAATGAGTATGGGTATGAGCGTGTGTGAAAGACAAGACGCAATGGTCAAAGAACATAGATGTCGTTGTCTAAAAAAGAAACTGAAATGGTCACCACACTAGGATGTCCGGTCAACAAGGGTGAATGGAGGGGGTGGGAGGGGGGGCAATGATGGATGAGTAGGCGGGTGGGGGAGGGGAGGGGGTGGTAAGGAGGATATGCGTATAGAAGAGGACATGTCTAGAAACCACGCATCTTTTCTACAAGAATCCGATCTCTTGAGTTTCGTAACCAACCCCCAACGTTACACCCTCCCCTCACCACTTCTCCTTCTTCTTCTTCCTCTCCACCCCGTCCTCCTCTTCTTCTCCCCCTCCTGTGCTATACTGCAGACAGGGAGTACTTTCTGCACGGGTGGCTGCGCAGCATGTCCAGCCCTGCACTGGACCCCCGAGGGTCACCACACTAGCCACACTATGGTACACTATGGATGTCAATAGACTAGGATTGTCAATTTTCTCTTTGCATCTCTTTTAACCCTTTCACCGCCAGCCATATTTCAGCCCCAAAAGTGCCATTACATTTACCTGGGTAGAGAACAAATCCCATCTGTAGTATTGGGGATTCTTTTGTGACATATATAAAATAAGGTCTATCTTTACTTTCCAAAACTAAGTCAATTGGGTCTTTGGATAATAGACCACAATTTGATGCCTTTTAGTGACATAGGTGTTAAGTCACTGTGCTGCTAAAATGCGACTTTGGCGGTGACAGGGTCAAGTGCACAGACACGACAGAAGCAAGACTATGTTATGTGGGTGTCAAAAGACTAATATTGTTACATTTTCCTTTTGTGTCTTTATAACTGTATAGTACTTCGTTCTCCTCTCTCTCTCTCTCTCTCTCTCTCTCTCTCTCTCTCTCTCTCTCTCTCTCTCTCTCTCTCTCTCCCACCCACCACACACCCACACTCCCTTGGAGGGGGAGAGAGAGAGAGAGAGAGAGAGAGAGAGAGAGAGAGAGAGAGAGAGAGAGAGAGAGAGAGAGAGAGAGAGAGAGAGAGAGAGAGAGAGAGAGAGAGAGAGAGAGAGAGAGACAGACAGAGAGAGACAGACAGAGAGATAGACAGAGAGAGAGAGAGAGAGAGAGAGAGAGAGAGAGAGAGAGAGAGAGAGAGAGAGAGAGAGAGAGAGAGACACACAGAGAGAGACAGAGAGAGAGAGAGACAGACAGACAGACAGACAGACAGACAGACAGAGAGAGACACAGAGAGAGAGGGAGACAGAGACAGACAGAGAGAGAGACAGAGACAGACAGATAAAGAGACAGACACTAACAGACAGACGGAGAGACAAAGCTCGAAATAGAGAGAGACAGAGACAGATGGGGGGAGGGGGCAGATTGTTAAACAGAAAGTGCTATCACAAAACCACTGGCATAGTGAGCCATTTGGCAAACATTCCAGGCACAAAGCATGTGTGTGTGTCTGTGTCTGTGTGTGTGTGTGTGTGTGTGTGTGTGTGTGTGTGTGTCTGTCTGTCTGTCTGTCTGTCTCTGTGTGTGTGTGTGTGTGTGTGTGTGTGTGTGTGTGTGTGTGTGTGCGTGTGCGTGTGCGTGCGCGTGTGCGTATGCGTGTGCGTGCGTGTGTGTGTATCTGTGCGTGTGTATGTGTGTGTGCATGTGTATGTGTGTGTGCATGTGTGTGTGTGTGTGTGTGTGTGTGTGTGTGTGTGTGTGTGTGTGTGTGTGTGTGTGCGTGCGTGCGTGTGTGCGTGCGTGCGCGTGCGTGCGTGCGTGCGTGCGTGTGCGTGTGCGTGTGTGAGTGTGTGTGTGTCTCTGTCACAGTGTGTGTGTGCGTGCGTGCGTATGTGTGTCAAGTCAAGCCAAAATTATCTTTATGTGTCTGTGTCTGTGTGAGTGCGTGTGTATGTGTGTGTGCGTGCGTACGTGTGAATGTGTATGTGCGTGCGTGCGTGCGTGCGTGCGTGCGTGCGTGCGTGCGTGCGTGCGTGCGTGCATACGTGTGTCTGTGTGCGTGTGCGTGCGTACGTGCTTTGCGGCAGCTTTTCCCCGGCACAGGTCTTTAGAATAGCGGTTGACAGGATAGCACTTCAAAATGTCTCACACTCACTGTAGTCCATGTTTACGGAGACCCATCGGCTCTCACTCTCACTGTGCTATTGACCCTTCAAAATGTCTTCCACTGCATTCCCCTGTTAATGCTGATCACAGATATAATGGTTGTAGTGGTCTAACGACGTGTTGAAACTATGAGCACTTGTCTTCGGAGCCCCCTCGACTCTCACTCTCACTGTGCTATTGGCCCCTTCAAAATGTCTTCCACTGGGTTTCCGCAATACCTATCTAAAATCAATGGTGAACAAGTTACTGATTTGCTGCAGCAACACAAACAAATACTTGAGTTCCATCCCCCTGCCACCCCCCACCCCCCATTTCCCCTTTTGCCTCCACCTTCCACCCCCCACCGACCTCCACCCCACCCCATTACCCCCCGCCCTCTTCTCAACACTTCCCTGTGGACTTTTGGCCTCTTGGTTTGCAACGCAGTGTGAAGATGTTGACCTTAGGTCTTCGTAACCCGGAAGCATTCCTCACCCAGGCCCTAAACCCCTATTTCCGGTTCCTGTTCACACACAGCTTCACTCCCTTTACTTCTCACCCGTCTGGTTTGTCAGCACAGTGAATTGAAGGGGGGGGGGGGGGGGGTAGGAAGTGGGATGAATTGTCAAGTCATTGAGGGAAACAAATCAAAGTCCCTTTGCTTCAAAATGCACAAAAAACATCCCCGGCAATGTTGTACTTTAGTAATTCCC
>CM065708.1:1148134-1158134 GCA_017654935.2 Phymorhynchus buccinoides | reverse complement strand
GAGAAAGAGAGAGGAAGAGACACTGTTATGTATACCTATGTGTGTACTCATAAGTGTATGTGGGGTTTTTTTTAATATATTTATTATTTTTATGTGTGTCTGCGTCCAGGTTTGTGTATATACATCTGCATTTTGTGGGCAATGTGTAAACTATTCCAACGCAAATGTTCATATTATGTTAATCTCTACTCTTCTCGTTTTTCATCATATATAATTTGTGTAAAATAATTCTATTTTGCTTCTTTTTTTGCTTCTTTCTTTCATTCATTCAATTGCATTGCATGTCCGCCAATCCTGTCCGCTGTTTGATTTATTTTGTTAACTGAGCACACCATATTAAGCTCTGCTTGTTGCTGCATCAGTTGTCCTGTGTTGTGTGATATTTTGTTAACTGAGCACACCATATTAAGCTCTGCTTGTTGCTGCATCAGTTGTCCTGTGTTGTGTGATAGTTTGTTAACTGAGCACACCACATTAAGCTCTGCTTGTTGCTGCATCAGTTGTCCTGTGTTGTGTGATAGTTTGTTAACTGAGCACACCACATTAAGCTCTGCTTGTTGCTGCATCAGTTGTCCTGTGTTGTGTGATATTTTGTTAACTGAGCACACCACATTAAGCTGTGCTTGTTGCTGCATCAGTTGTCCTGTGTTGTGTGATAGTTTGTTAACTGAGCACACCATATTAAGCTGTGCTTGTTGCTGCATCAGTTGTCCTGTGTTGTGTGATATTTTGTTAACTGAGCACACCATATTAAGCTGTGCTTGTTGCTGCATCAGTTGTCCTGTGTTGTGTGATATTTTGTTAACTGAGCACACCATATTAAGCTGTGCTTGTTGCTGCATCAGTTGTCCTGTGTTGTGTGATATTTTGTTAACTGAGCACACCACATTAAGCTGTGCTTGTTGCTGCATCAGTTGTCCTGTGTTGTGTGATATTTTGTTAACTGAGCACACCATATTAAGCTGTGCTTGTTGCTGCATCAGTTGTCCTGTGTTGTGTGATATTTTGTTAACTGAGCACACCATATTAAGCTGTGCTTGTTGCTGCATCAGTTGTCCTGTGTTGTGTGATATTTTGTTAACTGAGCACACCACATTAAGCTCTGCTTGTTGCTGCATCAGTTGTCCTGTGTTGTGTGATAGTTTGTTAACTGAGCACACCATATTAAGCTGTGCTTGTTGCTGCATCAGTTGTCCTGTGTTGTGTGATATTTTGTTAACTGAGCACACCATATTAAGCTGTGCTTGTTGCTGCATCAGTTGTCCTGTGTTGTGTGATATTTTGTTAACTGAGCACACCATCAGTTGTCATTAAGCTCTGCTTGTTGCTGCATCAGTTGTCCTGTGTTGTGTGATATTTTGTTAACTGAGCACACCATATTAAGCTCTGCTTGTTGCTGCATCAGTTGTCCTGTGTTGTGTGATATTTTGTTAACTGAGCACACCACATTAAGCTCTGCTTGTTGCTGCATCAGTTGTCCTGTGTTGTGTGATATTTTGTTAACTGAGCACACCACATTAAGCTCTGCTTGTTGCTGCATCAGTTGTCCTGTGTTGTGTGATATTTTGTTAACTGAGCACACCATATTAAGCTGTGCTTGTTGCTGCATCAGTTGTCCTGTGTTGTGTGATATTTTGTTAACTGAGCACACCATATTAAGCTCTGCTTGTTGCTGCATCAGTTGTCCTGTGTTGTGTGATATTTTGTTAACTGAGCACACCATATTAAGCTCTGCTTGTTGCTGCATCAGTTGTCCTGTGTTGTGTGATATTTTGTTAACTGAGCACACCACATTAAGCTCTGCTTGTTGCTGCATCAGTTGTCCTGTGTTGTGTGATATTTTGTTAACTGAGCACACCATATTAAGCTCTGCTTGTTGCTGCATCAGTTGTCCTGTGTTGTGTGATATTTTGTTAACTGAGCACACCATATTAAGCTGTGCTTGTTGCTGCATCAGTTGTCCTGTGTTGTGTGATATTTTGTTAACTGAGCACACCACATTAAGCTCTGCTTGTTGCTGCATCAGTTGTCCTGTGTTGTGTGATATTTTGTTAACTGAGCACACCATATTAAGCTGTGCTGTGTTGTGTTGCTGCTCTGCTTGTTGCTGCATCAGTTGTCCTGTGTTGTGTGATATTTTGTTAACTGAGCACACCATATTAAGCTCTGCTTGTTGCTGCATCAGTTGTCCTGTGTTGTGTGATATTTTGTTAACTGAGCACACCATATTAAGCTCTGCTTGTTGCTGCATCAGTTGTCCTGTGTTGTGTGATAGTTTGTTAACTGAGCACACCATATTAAGCTCTGCTTGTTGCTGCATCAGTTGTCCTGTGTTGTGTGATATTTTGTTAACTGAGCACACCATATTAAGCTCTGCTTGTTGCTGCATCACACCACATGTCCTGTGTTGTGTGATATTTTGTTAACTGAGCACACCATATTAAGCTCTGCTTGTTGCTGCATCAGTTGTCCTGTGTTGTGTGATATTTTGTTAACTGAGCACACCATATTAAGCTCTGCTTGTTGCTGCATCAGTTGTCCTGTGTTGTGTGATATTTTGTTAACTGAGCACACCATATTAAGCTCTGCTTGTTGCTGCATCAGTTGTCCTGTGTTGTGTGATATTTTGTTAACTGAGCACACCACATTAAGCTCTGCTTGTTGCTGCATCAGTTGTCCTGTGTTGTGTGATATTTTGTTAACTGAGCACACCATATTAAGCTCTGCTTGTTGCTGCATCAGTTGTCCTGTGTTGTGTGTTGCTGCATATTTTGTTAACTGAGCACACCATATTAAGCTCTGCTGCTTGTTGCTGCATCAGTTGTCCTGTGTTGTGTGATATTTTGTTAACTGAGCACACCACATTAAGCTGTGCTTGTTGCTGCATCAGTTGTCCTGTGTTGTGTGATATTTTGTTAACTGAGCACACCACATTAAGCTCTGCTTGTTGCTGCATCAGTTGTCCTGTGTTGTGTGATATTTTGTTAACTGAGCACACCACATTAAGCTCTGCTTGTTGCTGCATCAGTTGTCCTGTGTTGTGTGATATTTTGTTAACTGAGCACACCATTAAGCTCTGCTTGTTGCTGCAATATTTTGTTAACTCTGCTTGTTGTTGCTGCATCAGTTGTCCTGTGTTGTGTGATATTTTGTTAACTGAGCACACCATATTAAGCTCTGCTTGTTGCTGCATCAGTTGTCCTGTGTTGTGTGATATTTTGTTAACTGAGCACACCATATTAAGCTCTGCTTGTTGCTGCATCAGTTGTCCTGTGTTGTGTGATATTTTGTTAACTGAGCACACCACATTAAGCTCTGCTTGTTGCTGCATCAGTTGTCCTGTGTTGTGTGATATTTTGTTAACTGAGCACACCACATTAAGCTCTGCTTGTTGCTGCATCAGTTGTCCTGTGTTGTGTGATATTTTGTGTTAACTGAGCACACCATATTAAGCTCTGCTTGTTGCTGCATCAGTTGTCCTGTGTTGTGTGATATTTTGTTAACTGAGCACACCATATTAAGCTCTGCTTGTTGCTGCATCAGTTGTCCTGTGTTGTGTGATATTTTGTTAACTGAGCACACCATATTAAGCTCTGCTTGTTGCTGCATCAGTTGTCCTGTGTTGTGTGATATTTTGTTAACTGAGCACACCATATTAAGCTCTGCTTGTTGCTGCATCAGTTGTCCTGTGTTGTGTGATATTTTGTTAACTGAGCACACCACATTAAGCTCTGCTTGTTGCTGCATCAGTTGTCCTGTGTTGTGTGATATTTTGTTAACTGAGCACACCATATTAAGCTCTGCTTGTTGCTGCATCAGTTGTCCTGTGTTGTGTGATAGTTTGTTAACTGAGCACACCATATTAAGCTCTGCTTGTTGCTGCATCAGTTGTCCTGTGTTGTGTGATATTTTGTTAACTGAGCACACCATATTAAGCTCTGCTTGTTGCTGCATCAGTTGTCCTGTGTTGTGTGATATTTTGTTAACTGAGCACACCATATTAAGCTCTGCTTGTTGCTGCATCAGTTGTCCTGTGTTGTGTGATAGTTTGTTAACTGAGCACACCACATTAAGCTCTGCTTGTTGCTGCATCAGTTGTCCTGTGTTGTGTGATATTTTGTTAACTGAGCACACCATATTAAGCTCTGCTTGTTGCTGCATCAGTTGTCCTGTGTTGTGTGATAGTTTGTTAACTGAGCACACCATATTAAGCTCTGCTTGTTGCTGCATCAGTTGTCCTGTGTTGTGTGATATTTTGTTAACTGAGCACACCATATTAAGCTCTGCTTGTTGCTGCATCAGTTGTCCTGTGTTGTGTGATATTTTGTGTTAACTGAGCACACCACATTAAGCTCTGCTTGTTGCTGCATCAGTTGTCCTGTGTTGTGTGATATTTTGTTAACTGAGCACACCACATTAAGCTCTGCTTGTTGCTGCATCAGTTGTCCTGTGTTGTGTGATAGTTTGTTAACTGAGCACACCATATTAAGCTCTGCTTGTTGCTGCATCAGTTGTCCTGTGTTGTGTGATAGTTTGTTAACTGAGCACACCATATTAAGCTCTGCTTGTTGCTGCATCAGTTGTCCTGTGTTGTGTGATAGTTTGTTAACTGAGCACACCACATTAAGCTCTGCTTGTTGCTGCATCAGTTGTCCTGTGTTGTGTGATATTTTGTTAACTGAGCACACCATATTAAGCTCTGCTTGTTGCTGCATCAGTTGTCCTGTGTTGTGTGATAGTTTGTTAACTGAGCACACCATATTAAGCTCTGCTTGTTGCTGCATCAGTTGTCCTGTGTTGTGTGATAGTTTTGTTAACTGAGCACACCATATTAAGCTCTGCTTGTTGCTGCATCAGTTGTCCTGTGTTGTGTGATAGTTTTGTTAACTGAGCACACCACATTAAGCTCTGCTTGTTGCTGCATCAGTTGTCCTGTGTCCTGTGTTGTGTGATAGTTTGTTAACTGAGCACACCATATTAAGCTCTGCTTGTTGCTGCATCAGTTGTCCTGTGTTGTGTGATATTTTGTTAACTGAGCACACCATATTAAGCTCTGCTTGTTGCTGCATCAGTTGTCCTGTGTTGTGTGATAGTTTGTTAACTGAGCACACCACATTAAGCTCTGCTTGTTGCTGCATCAGTTGTCCTGTGTTGTGTGATAGTTTGTTAACTGAGCACACCATATTAAGCTCTGCTGTTGCTTCAGTTGTCCTGTGTTGTCATAGTTTGTTAACTGAGCCTGTGTTGCTGTGCTTAGTTGCTGCATCAGTTGTCCTGTGTTGTGTGAACTGAGCACACCATATTAAGCTCTGCTTGTTGCTGCATCAGTTGTCCTGTGTTGTGTGATAGTTTGTTAACTGAGCACACCATATTAAGCTCTGCTTGTTGCTGCATCAGTTGTCCTGTGTTGTGTGATATTTTGTTAACTGAGCACACCATATTAAGCTCTGCTTGTTGCTGCATCAGTTGTCCTGTGTTGTGTGATATTTTGTTAACTGAGCACACCATATTAAGCTCTGCTTGTTGCTGCATCAGTTGTCCTGTGTTGTGTGATAGTTTGTTAACTGAGCACACCATATTAAGCTGTGCTTGTTGCTGCATCAGTTGTCCTGTGTTGTGTGATATTTTGTTAACTGAGCACACCATATTAAGCTCTGCTTGTTGCTGCATCAGTTGTCCTGTGTTGTGTGATATTTTGTTAACTGAGCACACCACATTAAGCTCTGCTTGTTGCTGCATCAGTTGTCCTGTGTTGTGTGATATTTTGTTAACTGAGCACACCATATTAAGCTCTGCTTGTTGCTGCATCAGTTGTCCTGTGTTGTGTGATATTTTGTTAACTGAGCACACCATATTAAGCTCTGCTTGTTGCTGCATCAGTTGTCCTGTGTTGTGTGATATTTTGTTAACTGAGCACACCACATTAAGCTCTGCTTGTTGCTGCATCAGTTGTCCTGTGTTGTGTGATATTTTGTTAACTGAGCACACCACATTAAGCTCTGCTTGTTGCTGCATCAGTTGTCCTGTGTTGTGTGATATTTTGTTAACTGAGCACACCACATTAAGCTCTGCTTGTTGCTGCATCAGTTGTCCTGTGTTGTGTGATATTTTGTTAACTGAGCACACCATATTAAGCTCTGCTTGTTGCTGCATCAGTTGTCCTGTGTTGTGTGATATTTTGTTAACTGAGCACACCATATTAAGCTCTGCTTGTTGCTGCATCAGTTGTCCTGTGTTGTTGTGATATTTTGTTAACTGAGCACACCATATTAAGCTCTGCTTGTTGCTGCATCAGTTGTCCTGTGTTGTGTGATATTTTGTTAACTGAGCACACCACATTAAGCTCTGCTTGTTGCTGCATCAGTTGTCCTGTGTTGTGTGATATTTTGTTAACTGAGCACACCACATTAAGCTCTGCTTGTTGCTGCATCAGTTGTCCTGTGTTGTGTGATATTTTGTTAACTGAGCACACCATATTAAGCTCTGCTTGTTGCTGCATCAGTTGTCCTGTGTTGTGTGATATTTTGTTAACTGAGCACACCACATTAAGCTCTGCTTGTTGCTGCATCAGTTGTCCTGTGTTGTGTGATATTTTGTTAACTGAGCACACCACATTAAGCTCTGCTTGTTGCTGCATCAGTTGTCCTGTGTTGTGTGATATTTTGTTAACTGAGCACACCATATTAAGCTCTGCTTGCTTGTTGCTGCATCAGTTGTCCTGTGTTGTGTGATATTTTGTTAACTGAGCACACCATATTAAGCTCTGCTTGTTGCTGCATCAGTTGTCCTGTGTTGTGTGATATTTTGTTAACTGAGCACACCACATTAAGCTCTGCTTGTTGCTGCATCAGTTGTCCTGTGTTGTGTGATATTTTGTTAACTGAGCACACCATATTAAGCTCTGCTTGTTGCTGCATCAGTTGTCCTGTGTTGTGTGATATTTTGTTAACTGAGCACACCACATTAAGCTCTGCTTGTTGCTGCATCAGTTGTCCTCAGTGTGTTGTGTGATATTTTGTTAACTGAGCACACCATATTAAGCTCTGCTTGTTGCTGCATCAGTTGTCCTGTGTTGTGTGATATTTTGTTAACTGAGCACACCATATTAAGCTCTGCTTGTTGCTGCATCAGTTGTCCTGTGTTGTGTGATAGTTTGTTAACTGAGCACACCACATTAAGCTCTGCTTGTTGCTGCATCAGTTGTCCTGTGTTGTGTGATATTTTGTTAACTGAGCACACCACATTAAGCTCTGCTTGTTGCTGCATCAGTTGTCCTGTGTTGTGTGATATTTTGTTAACTGAGCACACCACATTAAGCTCTGCTTGTTGCTGCATCAGTTGTCCTGTGTTGTGTGATACTGAGCACACCACATTAAGCTCTGCTTGTTGCTGCATCAGTTGTCCTGTGTTGTGTGATATTTTGTTAACTGAGCACACCATATTAAGCTCTGCTTGTTGCTGCATCAGTTGTCCTGTGTTGTGTGATATTTTGTTAACTGAGCACACCATATTAAGCTCTGCTTGTTGCTGCATCAGTTGTCCTGTGTTGTGTGATATTTTGTTAACTGAGCACACCACATTAAGCTCTGCTTGTTGCTGCATCAGTTGTCCTGTGTTGTGTGATATTTTGTTAACTGAGCACACCACATTAAGCTCTGCTTGTTGCTGCATCAGTTGTCCTGTGTTGTGTGATAGTTTGTTAACTGAGCACACCATATTAAGCTCTGCTTGTTGCTGCATCAGTTGTCCTGTGTTGTGTGATATTTTGTTAACTGAGCACACCACATTAAGCTCTGCTTGTTGCTGCATCAGTTGTCCTGTGTTGTGTGATATTTTGTTAACTGAGCACACCACATTAAGCTCTGCTTGTTGCTGCATCAGTTGTCCTGTGTTGTGTGATAGTTTGTTAACTGAGCACACCATATTAAGCTCTGCTTGTTGCTGCATCAGTTGTCCTGTGTTGTGTGATAGTTTGTTAACTGAGCACACCACATTAAGCTCTGCTTGTTGCTGCATCAGTTGTCCTGTGTTGTGTGATAGTTTGTTAACTGAGCACACCATATTAAGCTCTGCTTGTTGCTGCATCAGTTGTCCTGTGTTGTGTGATAGTTTGTTAACTGAGCACACCATATTAAGCTCTGCTTGTTGCTGCATCAGTTGTCCTGTGTTGTGTGATAGTTTGTTAACTGAGCACACCATATTAAGCTCTGCTTGTTGCTGCATCAGTTGTCCTGTGTTGTGTGATAGTTTGTTAACTGAGCACACCATATTAAGCTCTGCTTGTTGCTGCATCAGTTGTCCTGTGTTGTGTGATAGTTTGTTAACTGAGCACACCATATTAAGCTCTGCTTGTTGCTGCATCAGTTGTCCTGTGTTGTGTGATAGTTTGTTAACTGAGCACACCATATTAAGCTCTGCTTGTTGCTGCATCAGTTGTCCTGTGTTGTGTGATAGTTTGTTAACTGAGCACACCATATTAAGCTCTGCTTGTTGCTGCATCAGTTGTCCTGTGTTGTGTGATATTTTGTTAACTGAGCACACCATATTAAGCTCTGCTTGTTGCTGCATCAGTTGTCCTGTGTTGTGTGATATTTTGTTAACTGAGCACACCACATTAAGCTGTGCTTGTTGCTGCATCAGTTGTCCTGTGTTGTGTGATAGTTTGTTAACTGAGCACACCACATTAAGCTGTGCTTGTTGCTGCATCAGTTGTCCTGTGTTGTGTGATATTTTGTTAACTGAGCACACCACATTAAGCTGTGCTTGTTGCTGCATCAGTTGTCCTGTGTTGTGTGATAGTTTGTTAACTGAGCACACCATATTAAGCTGTGCTTGTTGCTGCATCAGTTGTCCTGTGTTGTGTGATATTTTGTTAACTGAGCACACCACATTAAGCTGTGCTTGTTGCTGCATCAGTTGTCCTGTGTTGTGTGATAGTTTGTTAACTGAGCACACCATATTAAGCTGTGCTTGTTGCTGCATCAGTTGTCCTGTGTTGTGTGATATTTTGTTAACTGAGCACACCACATTAAGCTGTGCTTGTTGCTGCATCAGTTGTCCTGTGTTGTGTGATATTTTGTTAACTGAGCACACCACATTAAGCTGTGCTTGTTGCTGCATCAGTTGTCCTGTGTTGTGTGATAGTTTGTTAACTGAGCACACCATATTAAGCTGTGCTTGTTGCTGCATCAGTTGTCCTGTGTTGTGTGATATTTTGTTAACTGAGCACACCACATTAAGCTGTGCTTGTTGCTGCATCAGTTGTCCTGTGTTGTGTGATATTTTGTTAACTGAGCACACCACATTAAGCTCTGCTTGTTGCTGCATCAGTTGTCCTGTGTTGTGTGATAGTTTGTTTTCGGACAATAAAATGTTTAAACCGGGCAGAGACACGGATCCAGAGAGAAAGAGAGACACAGAGTGAGGAAGGCAGACTAAAACCAGGAAGCGAACTAGACGTATGTCCCTGGTCATACGTTATTACCTATAAACAGTGGACAGACAGACAGACAGACAGACACACAAAGAGACAGAGAAACTGACAGACAGAGACACAAAGAGACAGAGAAACTGACAGACAGACAGTCAGGCAGACAGGCAGAGAGACAGACAAGACAGTTTCTCCTACCCTGGTAGTTGTCCAGGAGGCGGGTGACCAGAGTCTTCAGAGGCAGGTTGTGGGCTCCAACCTTCTCTTTCAGTCTGTGCTCAGCTACCTCCAACATTTGTCTCTCCGTCTGTGAAGAGCAGCACGTCAGTGGGCCTGTTGTCTCCCCTTCCGTCTCCCCCTTAGTTCGCCGACATAGAGAACTGTCTGGTTCTGAATGAAATAAAATGTGTATTATATATTAAAACGATAACGTTAAGTAACGGCAGATAGATGGTATTTAATGCATGTACACAGTAGTAATAAAGAATAACAGAAAAGTAAGTTGAAAGTTTAAAATGAGTAGAATGTTGAAAGTCAGAGAAGACTACAAAGAAGAAGAAGACTACAAAG
>CM065708.1:1138134-1143134 GCA_017654935.2 Phymorhynchus buccinoides | reverse complement strand
AGAAGAGAGAGAGAGAGAGACGAGGGGAGAGAGACATTGAGAAGAGAGAGAGAGAGAGAGAGAGAGAGAAGATAAGATAGAAAGGGCAGAAAGAGAGAGAGAGACCTGAGAGAGAGAGAGAGAGAGATTTGAGAGAGACGAGAGAGGAGAGAGAGAGAGAGAGAGAGATCCTTCCGTCATGTTTATCATGTTACATCATTCTCACAGCTGTGCCAATCTAATGTTATTGGTTTGACCGTTTAGACTGGCGATACTTCTTCAAATCACACACACACACGCACACACACACACGCGCGCGCGCGCACGCACGCACGCACGCACGCACGCACACGCACACGCACACACACAGACAGGTGAGACACAGTTTCCCGACGAAAGCTGTACCAATTAACTTCATTAGTTTGATCGCTATGACTGTCCATAACATCCATAGCTGGGGTCAATGCACATGTATCTCTGTAAACACACGTCTGTCTTTCTCTCTCTCTCTCTCTCTCTCTCTCTCTCTCTCTCTCTCTCTCTCTCTCTCTCTCTCTCTCTCTTTTGTTTCTCTAATAATTGTGTTTGTTTAGCGGTTAGTATATATGTGTGTGTTTATTTTGTGTTGTTCCTGTTTTGTCTGTTATTTTCGTGTGTGTGTTAGTGTACATGTCGATGTACATGGGTCAATGGCCAAATTATATTATAATATCTGAAGTCTGAACTCTCTCTCTCTCTCTCTCTGTGTCTCTCTCTGTCTCTCTCTGTCTCTCTCTCTCTCTCTCTCTCTCTCTCTCTCTCTCTCTCTCTCTCTCTCTCTCTCTCTCTCTCTCTCTCTCTCTCTCTCTCTTCACCGCATTATACCAATGATGATGATGATGGCTATAAAGACGACGGCGACGACGACGATATTGCTGCTGCTGCTGATGATGATGATCCTGAAAACGGCTATAAAGACGACGGCGACGACGACGATGATGATGTTGATGATGAAGATGAGGAGGAGGAGGAGGATGGTGATGATGAGGATGAGGATGAGAATGATGATGATGATGATAATGATGAGGAGGAGGAGGAGGAGGAAGAAGAGGATGATGATGGTATTACATTTGGTCCTTACAACTACAATTCCTCTCTCCACAAAACATTCTCTCATCAGCTGCACTTTGACCTTTGAATCAATCAACGGATTTCAACACACCTCCTTCATCCGCTCCCCTGATCCGCCCCCGACCCCCACCTCCACAAACCCCTTCGTTCAAAACCTCTTACTCCCCCCCCCCCCCTTCCCATTACCTCCTCCCCCCCCCCCCCTACAAAGTGACAGGATAGGATTTAACAAATCACTAAACCACGAACAATGCACCAGTTGGCAAATGTTTTGACAGGTAAAATGGGGGAGGGGGAAGACTGGGGTTAAGATGAGGTCTCAGCCACATACTAATATAAGAGTTACATACATAGACATTGTCCCATATGGCTTAGGCCGGGAGGACGTAAAACAAACTTTCATAGACATCAAGTGTGACACATACACATACACACACATACATACACATCAAGTGTAACACATACACACACACATCAAGTGTAACACATACACACACACATCAAGTGTAACACATACACATACACATACATCAAGAGTAACACATACACATACATTAAGTGTAACACATACACATACACACACATCAAGTGTAACACATACACATACATCAAGAGTAACACATACACATACATTAAGTGTAACACATACACATACATCAAGAGTAACACACACACATACATCAAGAGTAACACATACACATACATCAAGAGTAACACACACACACACACACACACACACACACACACACACACACACACACACACACACACACACACACACACACACACACACACACACACATCAAGAGTAACACATACACATACATCAAGTGTAACACATACACATACATCAAGAGTAACACATACACATACATTAAGTGTAACACATACACATACATCAAGTGTAACACATACACATACATCAAGAGTAACACATACACACACATCAAGTGTAACACATACACATACATCAAGAGTAACACATACACATACATTAAGTGTAACACATACACATACATCAAGTGTAACACATACACATACATCAAGAGTAACACATACACATACATTAAGTGTAACACATACACATACACATACATCAAGAGTAACACATACACACACATTAAGTGTAACACATACACATACACATACATCAAGAGTAACACATACACATACATTAAGTGTAACACATACACATACATCAAGAGTAACACATACACATACATCAAGAGTAACACATACACACACATCAAGTGTAACACATACACATACATCAAGTGTAACACATACACATACATTAAGTGTAACACATACACATACATCAAGAGTAACACATACACATACATCAAGAGTAACACATACACATACATTAAGTGTAACACATACACATACATCAAGAGTAACACATACACATACATCAAGAGTAACACATACACATACATTAAGTGTAACACATACACATACACATACATCAAGAGTAACACATACACATACATCAAGTGTAACACATACACATACACACACATTAAGTGTGTCAATGACGCAATGTTCGGCCTTCATTCTGTCATTGACTAGTGCTTCCTTTGGGCTGAAGTCTACCGCAACAAAAGAATCAGGTTTCATTGTCCACTCTCCCCGCCCCCCTAATCTCTCTGTGTCTCTGTCTCTGTCTCTGTCTCTCAGTCTCTCTCTCTCTCTCTCTCTCTCTCTCTCTCTCTCTCTCTCTCTCTCTCTGTGTGTTTCTGTGTGTGTGTGTGTGTGTGTGTGTGTGTGTGTGTGTGTGTGTGTGTGTGTGTGTGTGTGTGTGTGTGTGTGTGTGTGTGTGTGTGTGTGTGTGTGTGTGTGTGTGTGTGTGTGTGTGTGTGTGTGTGTGTGTGTGTGTGTGTGTGTGTGTGGTGTGTGTGTGTGTGTGTGTGTGTGTGTGTGTGTGTGTGTGTGTGTGTGTGTGTGTGTGTGTGTGTGTGTGTATGTGTGTGTGGGGGGGGGGGGCGTCAATTCAAGTCAAGTCAAGTCAAAATGATCTTTATTGACGATAAAAGAATAAGCTTAATAAAGCTTTTTTACATCCTGTCGGCATGAATCAATAAGAAAAACAATTAAGGCAAATAAGTAAGAAACATAAACTGGAGAAAAATCAACCACAATCAATAATCATGTGTGTTTCGTTCTTTAGTTTAACGTCTGTTCACCCGCAAGTGATATTAGACAAAAACAAAAAAAAAAAAAAAAAATAAAAAAAAAAAAAAATATAAAAAAAAAAAAAAAAAAAAAAAAGTATTATGAAGTGAGAGTGTGTGTGAGTGCGTGGATGGTATTATTATTATGTGTTTTCCCTACACATCTATTCATACAAAACTAACTGAGTGCATATAAAAATTACATTAACAGATATATAAGATGGGAGGAAAGGGGGGACATACAGTAACATTTCAAACTGACTTATGTAACATGAAGAGTTAAACAAATGTGTCTTAATTTATAAATGGCTAACAACAAAAATATAATAACACAATTTAAACCAACAATTAATTAGTAACTCAAAGAAAAATACCAACAGGACTTATGTGCAGGATTTCTGAAAAACGTTTAAGGAGATTAAAGTTGTTTAATATTTTTTCAATGGTTAAAGGCGTTTGATGGTTCAGCAATTCACCATCAGTTTTGTTGATTTGTTCTTTAATTCTAGGACAATATAGGAGCAAATGATTTATAGATATTTGATTTCCACATATGCACTTAACATCTTTAGAAAATTTTGTTTTAAAAGCATTTAAACGAAGTTTAAACATCAAAGATACGATTTGTCTTAAACTTGTATCTTTGAGCTGTTTTAAAATTAAGTAGGAATTCATTGTACTTGAGCCTTTTATACAATAGCGTGAATATTGACTGTCTGAAGTCATTAACATGCTGTCAAAATTTTCTTTGGTTAATTTTTCAATATGTTTATAATATTCATGCAGATCTAAATTCACATTAAGATGAATCGTTCCCTCGGAATTACGTGCTGCACTTCTAGCTGCTCGATCAACCAATTCATTTGAGTATATTCCACAATGGGAGGGAACCCAATAAAAAGTTACACTAATGTCTTTACTCGATAATTGATTAATTAAATGTTTGATCTCTAATATCATTTCAAGGCGTATGTTAACATTTTGACCTTTAATAGCTTGTAATGCTGATTTCGAATCTACACAAAGTAATATTTTACAAGCATTTATAGGTAATTCTGCGGTATATTGTAATGCCATTAAAATAGCTAACAATTCTGCAGTAAAAATGGAATAATATTTACCTATATAATATCGTTTCTCTATTTTTAACGGGGGTATTATAAATGCTGCTCCTGTATTCCCATTTTGAAGAACAGACCCATCTGTGTATATTTTAATGCATCCACTATAACAACTTTCCATATGTAAATTAACTAAGTTTTTTAATATGTTTGGAGATTGACTTTTGTTAACATCTGTATGATCAATATCAAAAGCAGGTTTAATTTGTTCCCAAGGCGGTACTGGCGAAAAAGATGGCTTAGCTGTAATTTCTTTATTTTTTAATTCTTTACAATTAATAATATCATGTGTGTTTGTATGTGTGTGTGTGTGTGTGTGTGTGTGTGTGTGTGTGTGTGTGTGTGTGTGTGTGTGTGTGTGTGTGTGTGTGTGTGTGTGTGTGTGTGTGTGTGTGTGTGTGTGTGTGTATGGGGGCCGGGGGTACGGTGTGGGGGGGGGGGGGGTATGTCTGTACTTGTATGCACGTGTGGAGAGAGTGTGTGTGTGTGTGTGTGTGTGTGTGTGTGTGTGTGTGTGTGTGTGTGTGTGTGCGCGTGTGCGCGTGTGTGTGTGTGCGTGCGCGTGTGCGTGTGTGTGTGTGTGTGTGTGCGTGTGCGTGCGTACGTGTGTGCGTGC
>CM065708.1:1108134-1128134 GCA_017654935.2 Phymorhynchus buccinoides | reverse complement strand
TGAAATGAATGGGTTTTTACGGAGGAACACTTGTGTTGAGGGAGTTCCCTCCTGCTACAACTGATAGTGCGCAGTCTGTTGTGTCATTATCCGAATGTCCGTTGCTCTGAGAGAGAGTGAGAGAGAGAGAGAGAGAGAGAGAGAGAGAGAGAGAGAGAGAGAGAGGAGAGAGAGAGACAAGAGAGAGAGAGAGAGACCAGGAGAGAGAGAGAGAGAGAGAGAGAGAGAGAGATTGATCATTGATTGAATTTTATTTATAGAGGGTAATAGAGTAAGCAATAACATGCTTTTTTACATCCAGCCCTCTGGACAAAGTACATATATAAAAGTAGAAAATGAAAAACGAAAATACACACATACAAAGTAATATAAAGCATGCAAAAAAAACATCCCTATATTGTAACACATCAATAACAAAATCAAACCTATTATTATTAACTATACTAATTATTAACATTCAAAATGTGTGAAGTAAGCGCATACACACGGGAAAATAAAACCCAATCCTACTTTTCACACTCATCTTTAAACATTCAAAAATAGAGAAGTGCACAAGCATAAAGATAAAAACAACAACAACTCAATCATACTTCATCATTAAAATGTACTTAGTTGAAGAAACCTATGCATATAATAAGTCAAACATAGTATTACTTTACCTACTCATCTTAGCATGCGCAATTTAAAATGTAAATACATGTGCTCATGGCAACATGAAACCTATTCCTACATTCCATTATTCATTTTTAGCATGAACATATTAAAAAGTAGACACACACTCATAACAAAAGCAAACCTAGTCATATTATTTGCAAGCGAATACACATATTAAAAAGTAAATACTGCTCATAATGAAATCAAGCCTGATCCTACTTTCTAGTCCTCATCTTTAACACGCACATAAGTAAAACTTAACTCATCACAAAATTAAAACTAATCCTTATTTTACATACTCGTAACATGTACACATTTAAAATTTAAAGCCGATACACATAATAAAATCAAAGAAAGAGAGAGAGAGATGAGAGAGAGAGAGAGAGAGAGAGACAGACACACTATCTCTCTGTCTGTGTGTCACTGACTGTCAAGTGTGTGATAGTGTATTGTTTGTGTAGACCTATGTTATGGTGTCCCCTTGCGTTTCATTTGACTTTTATTCTAATATTTATAGTTTTATATTTATGTGAGAAAAATGTGATGAATGAAAAATGGTGTTTTACGTCCTCTCGGTCTAGAACAGACACATATGGGACATTTGTAGATACAAAGATGGTGGGAACGATACTGGAGGCAATGCCCGGAGGCAGTGCATCTCCAGTAAAGTCCCGATTTTTTAACAATACAGATAGGTGTAGCGGTAACCACGCCTCGGTTAAGCCTCATTGGCTATGGTACCGCCACAAATCGTTATATAAACCTAAGTATATCTGTGAAAAAAATGTCTGTGCAAAGTCTTATTATGAATGAAGTTTTAAAATGACTTGTGTCTTATTGTTCTTATGTTTTTCGTTTCTTTGTTTATATTTTATCTTTATGTGAGTGCCAGACAAAGAATTTATTTCTTGTAAAGACAATAACATTTGATTGATTGATTGATTGATTGATTGATTGATTGACCTATGCCATGGTTTTCCATAAAAGTACCAAATCATATACATTTTGATTTTTAGACATCAACATTTTCTCAGTTGAATGTTTTAGGCATTTAAGCAACAGAATCCTATTATTGACACAACAGCGGGCCATTCGTCCTCCGCACGGCAGCGCTCCGAGGTCTTCATCTTCGTTACTTTGTCCTAGGCTACTATACTTCACGTGTACTAAACTTCACGTGCTCTCCTCGCGCAACTCTTCAATCTCATTGGCTAAGCGAGGCGCCGATGCCGCACCTGCCTTATGGTCTCCCATTGTTGTCAAAAATTCCAAATATGTTGCATGTTTTAGTGGAAAGGTGCGTAGTTTGAAGGGGTGACGAAACAGGTTAAAGTATTGAGAGGGGAGCTTTATGGTTAACCATTGTCGTCAAACAATCAAAACATTTGATATAGTTTATGGGAAGGTGAGAGGAACATGGGGGAGAGATGATAGTGGATGGTGTGTGTGTGTGTGTGTGTGTGTGTGTGTGTGTGTGCGCGTGTGCGCGCGCATGCGTGTGCTTAAACAGGTGCGGTTTGTGTAGTTTATTTCAAACACACACACACACACATATATATATATATATATATATATATATATATATATATATACAGAGATACGAAATACAAAAGACAGAGAGGGGGGGGGGGGGGGGGGTGTAGGTGAATGACCCCTAAATGGTCAGCAATAAAACGAGATGACCATAGCAGCGGTAGCCACACCTAGGGTGACCATAGCAGCGGTAGCCACACCTAGGGTTTATTAGGACGAAGGAGGTGAGGAAAGGGAGCAGAGCAGACAGGGAGAGAGAGAGGGGGGGGGGGGGGAAGGTGGTAGGGGGAGGAGGGAACTGGAGGCTGTATACGTGAAGCTGGGTTTTCAGGTTAGGGATAGGGTTTAGATCAGGAGATGAGGTCATGGGGACACATAGAGATGGGGTCATGGGGATATATAGAGACAGGGACACATAGAGACGGGGACATATAGAGACGGGGACATATAGAGATGGGGACACATAAAGATGGGGACACATAAAGATGGGGACACACAGAGACAGGGACACGTCGCAACTTGACCATTTGAATATAACCGTAAATAACTGACCTCAAGTTGACCCACTTGACACAAAACCAAACCAGCTGGTTATGGAAATAGTGTCTTCAGTCAATCCACACACACACCCACAACCCGCCCACTGACACACGCACACACCCTCCCCAACACACACACACACACCCTTACACTCTTACAACATCACTGGAAGAGACAATCCAAAATGTACACCCCACACACACACACACACACACACCCTTACACTCTACATCACTGGAAGAGACAATCCAAAATGTACCCCCCCCCCCCACACACACCCACCCTTACACTCTACATCACTGGAAGAGACAATCCAAAATATAACCACCACCCCCCACACACACACACACCCTTACACTCTACATCACTGGAAGAGACAATCCAAAAATATACCCCCCACACACACACACACACCACTTACACTCTACATCACTGGAAAAAAAAATCCAAAATGTACCCCACCACACACACACACCCTTACACTCTACATCACTAGAAAAGACAATCCAAATGTAACCCCCCACCACACACCCCGCCCACTGACACACCCACACCCTCCCCAAACACACACCCTTACACTCTACATCACTAGAAAAGACAATCCAAAATGTAACCCCCCCCCCACACACACACAACACACACCCTTACACTCTACATCACTGGGAAAAGACAATCCAAAATGTACCCCCCCCCCACACACACACACCCGCCCACTGACACACCCTCCCCAACACACACCCTTACACTCTACATCACTGGAAAAGACAATCCAAAATGTACACCACACACACACACACACAAGTTGTAAAATACCACCGACAGATAGATATAAAACAATGCTAAGCTTCAGTATTATTGCATTGTTGTTTTGCACACACACGCACGCGTGCGCGCATGCACACAGACACACACCACCACCACCACCACCACCAACAACAACCTGTAGTATTTATGAGGGGCTAAATCTTGATAGAAATCAAATTGAAACGCACACACATTAACATACACACATCCTTTCTCAACCCCCACCCCCACCCACCCCTCCCCTCTCAAATATTTTTAATGAGCTTATTTTAATATGCTTTAAAACAATGCCCCCCCCCCCCCCCCCTGTGTCTGTCTGTCTGTCTGTATCTGTCAATTGACAGACACACATTCACACCACCTACAGTCAAAATGGCCTCTCCACTCAAGGTTGTCAGTGAGGTCAAAGATGGTCAGATTCATGGGCCATTAAATTCATATTGCAGAAATACCATTCTATTCAGTTGTGGACGTGTGTTTGTGTGTGTGTGTGTGTGTGTGTGTGTGTGTGTGTGTGTGTGTGTGTGTGTGTGTGTGTGTGTGTGTGTGCGTTGCGCGCGCGCGCGCGCGTGTAGGTGCGCCGCGTGTGTGTGTGTGTGTATGCATTACTAAGGTCAAATATGATAAATTAATTGGCAGTTAAAATCATATTCCAGAAGCACCTTTCTGTTGGTATACAAGTGTGTGTGTGTGTGTGTGTGCGCGCGTGTGCGTGCGTGCATGCGCATGCGTATGTGTTTATTAGTGTTTTTGTGTGTGTGTCTGTATGTGCGTGTGAGTGTGTGTATGCGTGAATGAGTGTACGCATGTGTGTATGCATTCATTTGTGTGTAAACACGCCTTTTCCTACATACAAAACAGAGCAAGAAAATTCTGGTAAGGAATTCACTAAAAGGGTGATCAGCAATCCATTTATTGCTCAACACATCAATTCAGCAACACAATAAACAGCACAGCAATAGGGAAGGCCAAGGCAAGAGATGGGGAGAAAATCACCGTATTAATTTTCATAACATTCATAATTATAGACTATAATGATTCTCTTTGGTTTTCTTTAAAGAAACTCTAGGGAGAGCTGGACAGCAGGTCTTCTGAGAATAAAGCCTTCTATTGCACAGCTTTCCATAGAGTTTCTCTACAAGGAAATTCGGGTTTCAGGCACACCCACATGCACTCTGAAAAACAGCCTGCAGTGAACCTCCTGGCAAAACTGCTTACAAAACAACTCAGTTTTGCCAAATGACAACAACACAAAAATGGTCACCTCAAAACTTAAAGTGTAACAAAGTCTGGAGAATTATTTTTTTCAAAAATTTTTTTTTCTGAAAATGTTGATTAATGTGAATTCAAATCATTTATTTGTAGAAAACAAATCATCACCTTGAAATTTGGATATACAAATTTTGACGATTTCTTCAAAAACAGGCTATTTTTTCTAAAAATTAATTTTTTGACAGATATACAATACATTCTTAGCATCTCAAGGATATGAACAAGCACTGATTCTCCCCCTTAACTGAAATATAGACAATAACACATTTCATGAACATTATACAAACAGAATCATAATGTAAAATAACAATGAAACCAATCCAAGACAACAAGACAATAACACATTTCATGAACATCATACAAACAGAATCATAATGTAAAATAACAATAACATCAATCCAAGACAACAAGACAATAACACATTTCATGAACATCATACAAACAGAATCATAATGTAAAATAACAATAACATCAATCCAAGACAACAGGTGGCATTAGACTGTAATGTGTACCAGTAATCTATTTTAACAGTTTCATCCACAGGCCTTTTTTGAATATTCTTCTTCTTCTTCTGCGTTCCCGGGCCATAAGGCCACAATGGGTACGTATGTGTCCATTTTCCAGTGTTTGCTGGTCTCCTCACTGCATTCAGCCGACACATTCCGATTTCGGAGGAGCTCAAAGGAGAAAACTATATCGAAGATTTTTTTTTTTAAAGGCAGGAGAATGGGCAAAAAAGTCAGAAAAATAGTAGATGACACAAAGCAAGGGAAAAGGCAGAGTCAAAGGAGATAGATTAGAGGAAGTTACAAGCACAGAACTTCCAGAAGGTGGGGGAACCCATCCATATCCCCATGGGAGCTTTAGAATATTCAAGAGAATAGCTTAATACGCCATCGATGATCATATAATCATTAAAATAACCTCCATACTTTACAGAACCAATAAATAAACATCAGCAGACAGAAAGCAACGCAATAACGAAACAAACCATCTGTTTTAGTGTAATGAGCACTATTTCAATCATTATTAAATGACCTTTTTTGCAGTGGCTATTTCGTTTTAAACAATAAGAACGCTGGCAATTCATGTTGAGAAAAAAGCCATGTCATGTAAAAGCCATCTTATATCAAAAAATTAATGTTTAAAAAACACAAGTGACAATTTTGAATTTAACTGCAGAATCTTTTGTTTTCCTCCTTATATGCAGTAAAAGAATCAAGAACAACCAAGTTTGTTATTTTTTCATCACATGACCAATATATGTAGTATAGCTGGTCAGTTATAATACAGTAGAAACAATTTTGTTTTACAATGCAAAAAAACAATTATTATAGGATAGCGCAAGATCCTATAAGCAATGCCCTGAGACAGCCGAGTAAGCAAGTTGTGTTTACCAATGTGAGTGTGTGGTTGGTTTTTTTACTACTCTGTGTGTGTGTGTGTGTGTGTGTGTGTGCGTGTGCGTGCGTGCGTGCGTGTGTGTGTGTGTTTAAGACAATCATTTGTGTGTTTGTGTGTTTGCGCGCGCACACATGCATGCGTGTGGCAGCATTGTCACATACAACATGTGCATCTCTCTTTTTACAAAAACACTTTAATAGAATTTGTCACGTCTGAATCCATCTCGACAATTCTTTTCTTTTTTGATGATGAATCAACAAAGCAACCAAAGATCAGATACTGAAACGTCTCAATTCGTCTCCAAAATGAATGATGCAAAAAGCAAACGATGCCCTCTCTCTGATGTTGACATCAAACACATAGATCTCTATGAAAACAACACACACAGCGACACATCATCAATCCATATCCGCATATTCATGAAAGGAGAGAGAGACAGAGACAGTCAGAGACAGTGTCCTTCTCTCATTTTCCTATAAAAATGACCTGTATTAACAAATTCGATTTTGTAGTTCTTCTGCGATCACTCAGACAGTCTCCTGTCATATGAGAGCAGATGCATCATGCTGCCGTCTTCGGCAAGAGAAATGTTTTGAAAAAGTTTCTAGAACAAAGGCAGGAGAATGGACCAATAAGGCAGAATGAGAGTAGATGACAGTAAGCAAAGGGAAAAGGCAGAGTCAAAGAGAGTGATAGATTAGAGGAAGTTACAAGCACAGAACTTCCAGAAGACTGGGGAACTATTTGTACGAAAGACCCCCGGCATCCCCATGGTGGGGGGAGGGTGTAATTTAAACAACATCTCAAGAGCTAAATAAATGCCTCCGTCAATCTTCACACTGATAAAAGTGTATGAAGTTAATGTCTCAAAGCGTGTTAGTCACAAATCAACAATGATGGAAATAAATGGAACTGTAATTTAATCCGTTTCGACGATGACACACTCCGAATGTGACGACGATGACACACAGGCACCCCCCTCCTCACTACACTCCATGCTGTAACGCTCCTCCTTCACCATCACCACCCTCATCTGATGCCGGTACTCGGGCGGTACGGGGAACATGGTACCGTGGCCCGGTACGACGTAGTCGGCGACCCGCAGCACGTCGATGCGGCTCTGCTCCTGCTGCTGAGGCTGCTCTGAGCTGCCCTGCCACAGCTCAGGGTCCTCTAGGTCCTCACGACATTCAAACAGGTCACCTGGAGGACAGAGAGAGAGAGAGAGAGTGAGAGAGTGAGAGAGAGAGTGAGAGAGGCTGCCCTGCCACAGCTCAGGGTCCTCTAGGTCCTCACGACATTCAAACAGGTCACCTGGAGAACAGAGAGAGAGAGAGGCTGCCCTGCCACAGCTCAGGGTCCTCTAGGTCCTCACGACATTCAAACAGGTCACCTGGAGAACAGAGAGAGACAGAGAGAGACAGAGACACAGAGAGAGAGAGAGAGAGAGAGAGAGGGGCTGCCCTGCCACAGCTCAGGGTCCTCTAGGTCCTCACGACATTCAAACAGGTCACCTGGAGAAACAGAGAGAGACAGAGAGAGAGAGAGAGAGAGAGAGAGAGAGAGAGAGGGGCTGCCCTGCCACAGCTCAGGGTCCTCTAGGTCCTCACGACATTCAAACAGGTCACCTGGAGAACAGAGAGAGACAGAGACAGAGAGAGAGAGAGAGAGAGAGAGAGAGAGAGTGAGAGAGAGAGAGAGAGAGAGAGAGAGAGAGAGAGAGAGAGAGAGAGAGAGAGAGAGAGAGAGAGAGAGAGGCCGCTCAGAGCTGCCCTGCCACAACTCAGGGTCTTCTCTCTCTCCCTCTCTACCTGTGACAGAGAGAAAGGGAGAGAGAAAGGGAGCATGAACATCCACAGTTCATAGAAACATCAGCCTTTATTTGACCCAGGGTAAAGCACACACACACACACACACTCTCTCTCTCTCACTCTCTCCGCCTCCTTCTCTCTCTGTGTGCGTTTGTTTGTTCGTTCATTCATTCTCTCTCTCTCCCCATCTCCCTCTCCGTCTCCCTCTCTCTCTCTGCCTCCCCCTCTCTCTCTCTACCTGTTATAGCCACAGTTCCCAGCCTGGTTCCCCTTACAATCACTGACACATACACACACACTCTCTGTCTCTCTCTCTCTCTCTTTTCTCTCTCTCTCTCTCTCTCTCTGTGCCTCTCTCTCTACCTGCGACAGCCACAGTGCCCAGCCTGGTTCCCCTCACAATCACTGACACATACACTCTCTCTCCCCCTCTCTCTCTCTCTCTCTGTCTCTCTCTCTCTCTGTCTCTCTCTCTCTACCTGCGACAGCCACAGTGCCCAGTCTGGTTCCCCTCAAAATCACTGACACATACACACACTCTCTCTCTCTCTCTCTCTCTCTCTCTTTCTCTCTCTCTCTGTCTCTCTCTCTCTGTCTGTCTCTCTCTCTCTCTCTCTCTCTCTCTCTCTCTCTCTCTCTCTCTCTCTCTCTCTCTCTCTCTCTACCTGCGACAGCCACAGTGCCCAGTCTGGTTCCCCTCACAATCACTGACACATCAGCCCCAGTATGACCTGGGGTAGGCCACACTTCCACATTGTCATCTATCTCATAGGGAATCCCCTGAAAATCAACAACAATTGACAAACGTCTTACAAATCAATTCTATCATTAGCAAGCTCTATCTCATAGGGAATCCCCTGAAAATCAACAACAATTGACAAACGTTTTACAAATCAATTCTACAAATAGCAAGCTCTACCTCATAGGAAATCCCCTGAAAATCAACAAAAATAATTATACAAACCTTTTACTCCTTCCTCACACCATGCAAGACAGCATCATCATCATCACCATCATCACTGCACAGCACGGCATCATCATCATCATCATCACCATCATCATCACTGCACAGCAAGGCATCATCATCATCATCATCACCATCATCATCATCACTGCACAGCAAGGCATCATCATCATCATCATCACCATCATCATCACTGCACAGCACGGCATCATCATCATCATCATCACCATCATCATCATCACTGCACAGCAAGGCATCATCATCATCATCATCACCATCATCATCATCACTGCACAGCAAGGCATCATCATCATCATCATCACCATCATCATCACTGCACAGCACGACAGCATCATCATCATCATCACCATCATCATCATCATCATCATCACCATCATCATCACTGCACAGCAAGGCAGCATCATCATCATCATCACCATCATCATCACTGCACAGCAAGGCATCATCATCATCATCATCATCACCATCATCATCACTGCACAGCAAGGCAGCATCATCATCATCATCACCATCATCATCACTGCACAGCAAGACAGCATCATCATCATCATCATCACCATCATCATCACTGCACAGCAAGACAGCATCATCATCATCATCACCATCATCATCATCATCATCACCATCATCATCACTGCACAGCAAGGCAGCATCATCATCATCATCACCATCATCATCACTGCACAGCAAGGCATCATCATCATCATCATCACCATCATCATCACTGCACAGCACGACAGCATCATCATCATCATCACCATCATCATCACTGCACAGCAAGGCATCATCATCATCATCACCATCATCATCATCACTGCACAGCAAGGCATCATCATCATCATCATCACCATCATCATCACTGCACAGCACGACAGCATCATCATCATCATCACCATCATCATCATCACTGCACAGCACGACAGCATCATCATTATCATCACCATCATCATCACTGCACAGCAAGGCATCATCATCATCATCATCACCATCATCATCACTGCACAGCACGACAGCATCATCATCATCATCACCATCATCATCATCACTGCACAGCACGACAGCATCATCATCATCATCACCATCATCATCATCACTGCACAGCACGACAGCATCATCATCATCATCACCATCATCATCATCACTGCACAGCAAGACAGCATCATCATCATCATCATCACCATCATCATCACTGCACAGCAAGGCATCATCATCATCATCATCACCATCATCACTGCACAGCAAGGCATCATCATCATCATCACCATCATCATCATCACTGCACAGCAAGGCATCATCATCATCATCATCACCATCATCATCACTGCACAGCACGACAGCATCATCATCATCATCACCATCATCATCATCACTGCACAGCACGACAGCATCATCATCATCATCACCATCATCATCATCACTGCACAGCACGACAGCATCATCATCATCATCACCATCATCATCATCACTGCACAGCACGACAGCATCATCATCATCATCACCATCATCATCATCACTGCACAGCAAGACAGCATCATCATCATCATCATCATCATCACTGCACAGCAAGGCATCATCATCATCATCATCATCATCATCATCACTGCACAGCACGACAGCATCATCATCATCATCACCATCATCATCATCACTGCACAGCAAGACAGCATCATCATCATCATCACCATCATCACTGCACAGCAAGGCATCATCATCATCATCATCATCATCATCATCACTGCACAGCACGACAGCATCATCATCATCATCATCACCATCATCATCACTGCACAGCAAGGCAGATCCACATGAACATTTCATGAGGCAATATCATCATCATCATCATCATCATCATCATCATCATCGCACAGCAAGGCAGATCCACATGCATATCTCATGAGACAATAGTCTATTATTCAACAATAAGACAGCGTTCTGCACCAAGGCAATGATTCAAACATTAAAAGGAGACACTGGATTGGTGTCCAACTGAATGATTAAAAGCCATCATAAAAAAGATTATTTTCCAGCCTCTCCCTTCAGAATAGCAATGACCTCCTCTGCTATGAGGAAGTCATAGTCGGACACACCTGACTGGCACACACACACACACACACACACACACACACACACACACACACACAAACACACACACACACACGCACACGCACACGCACGCAAGCTGCCTGTTACTTTACTATCACAATGAGGAACAAAGGAAAGCCTTGGAATGATGACTGTATTGGCTGTAAAGCTGTCTGTTACCATCACAATGGAGAACAAAGGAATGATGACCTTATTGCTGTAAAGCTGTCTGTTACCATCACAATGGGGAACAAAGGAATGATGACCTTATTGCTGTAAAGCTGTCTGTTACCATCACAATGGGGAACAAAGGAATGATGACTGTATTGGCTGTAAAGCTGTCTGTTACCATCACAATGGAGAACAAAGGAATGATGACTGTATTGGCTGTAAAGCTGTCTGTTACCATCACAATGGAGAACAAAGGAATGATGACTGTATTGGCTGTAAAGCTGTCTGTTACCATCACAATGGGGAACAAAGGAATGATGACTGTATTGGCTGTAAAGCTGTCTGTTACCATCACAATGGGGAACAAAGGAATGATGACCTTATTGCTGTAAAGCTGTCTGTTACCATCACAATGGAGAACAAAGGAATGATGACCTTATTGCTGTAAAGCTGTCTGTTACCATCACAATGGGGAACAAAGGAATGATGACCTTATTGCTGTAAAGCTGTCTGTTACCATCACAATGGGGAACAAATGAATGATGACTGTATTGGCTGTAAAGCTGTCTGTTACCATCACAATGGAGAACAAAGGAATGATGACCTTATTGCTGTAAAGCTGTCTGTTACCATCACAATGGAGAACAAAGGAATGATGACTGTATTGGCTGTAAAGCTGTCTGTTACCATCACAATGGGGAACAAAGGGAATGATGACCTTATTGCTGTAAAGCTGTCTGTTACCATCACAATGGAGAACAAAGGGAATGATGACCTTATTGCTGTCAAGCTGTCTGTTACCATCACAATGGAGAACAAAGGAATGATGACCTTATTGCTGTAAAGCTGTCTGTTACCATCACAATGGAGGAACAAAGGAATGATGACCTTATTGCTGTAAAGCTGTCTGTTACCATCACAATGGGGAACAAATGAATGATGACTGTATTGGCTGTAAAGCTGTCTGTTACCATCACAATGGAGGAACAAAGGAATGATGACCTTATTGCTGTAAAGCTCTGTTACCATCACAATGGAGAACAAAGGAATGATGACCTTATTGCTGTAAAGCTGTCTGTTACTTTACTATCACATTACAAAAGGGAGGTCACCACCCATTACTTTACCATCACATTACAAAAGGGAGGTAACCACCCGTTACTTTACCATCACATTACAAAAGGGAGGTCACCACCCATTACTTTACTATCACATTACAAAAGGGAGGTCACCGCCCATTACTTTACCATCACATTACAAAAGGGAGGTAACCACCCGTTACTTTACCATCACATTACAAAAGGGAGGTCACCACCCATTACTTTACCATCACATTACAAAAGGGAGGTCACCACCCGTTACTTTACCATCACATTACAAAAGGGAGGTCACCACCCGTTACTTTACCATCACATTACAAAAGGGAGGTCACCACCCGTTACTTTACCATCACATTACAAAAGGGAGGTCACCACCCGTTACTTTACCATCACATTACAAAAGGGAGGTCACCACCCATTACTTTACTATCACATTACAAAAGGGAGGTCACCACCCGTTACTTTACCATCACATTACAAAAGGGAGGTCACCACCCGTTACTTTACCATCACATTACAAAAGGGAGGTCACCACCCGTTACTTTACCATCACATTACAAAAGGGAGGTCACCACCCGTTACTTTACCATCACATTACAAAAGGGAGGTCACCACCCATTACCTTACCATCACATTACAAAAGGGAGGTCACCACCCATTACTTTACTATCACATTACAAAAGGGAGGTCACCACCCATTACTTTACTATCACATTACAAAAGGGAGGTCACCACCCATTACTTTACCATCACATTACAAAAGGGAGGTCACAGTCCGTTACTTTACCATCACATTACAAAAGGGAGGTCACCTGGGCGAAGTCGTGCACAGTGTACTGGTCTCCCTTGCAGATGTCATAGCTTACGATGTGGACGGCTTGCTGGAAAAGGTTCAGGTTACCCACGTGATCCGAGTGACCGTGCGTGCACACCACGTAGTTTACCTTGTCTGGAGACACCCCATTGGCCTGCAGACCTGAAACACAGTGTAACATCACTTCCCATTGGTCCACAGTTTGAAAGGTTTTCCTGTTGAAAGAAAAGAAACATTGATGAGCCAAACAGTGAAATACACACCACATAGTTTGCCTTGTCAAGAAGCACCTCATTGGCTTGGAGACCCGAAACACTTTATAACAGCCCTTCCCATTGGTCCACAGTTTGAAAGGTTTTCCTGTTGAAAGAAAAGAAACGTTGACCAGCTAAATACACACCACATAGTTTGCCTTGTCAAGGGGCACCCCATTGGCCTGCAGACCTGAAACACTGTATAACAGCCCTTCCCATTGGTCAACAGTTTGGCAGGTTTTCCTGTAGAAGGAGAAGGAAGCCCATTGATTAGTAAACCACACATCACATAGTTTATTTTCTCAGAAGGCGCCTCATTGGCCTGCAGACCTGCAACACAGTGTGACATCCCTTCCCATTGAACACAGCAGCACACAGTAGTTAACACATCTTAGCCCAGCCTCCCAGAATAGCAACTGCTTCCTCTGCTATCTGACAGTCTGTATTGGACAACACTGACTATCGCTCACACAGAACACACAGTGGTTAACACATCCTAGCCCAGCCTCCCAGAATAGCAACTGCTTCCTCTCCTATGTGACAGTCTGTATTGGACACCACTGACTATCGCTCACACAGAACACAGCAGCACACAGAGGTTAACACATCTTAGCCCAGCCTCCCAAAATAGCAACTGCTTCCTCTCCTATGTGACAGTCTGTATTGGACACCACTGACTATCGCTCACACAGAACACAGCAGCACACAGTGGTTAACACATCTTAGCCCAGCCTCCCAGAATAGCAACTGCTTCCTCTCCTATGTGACAGTCTGTATTGGACACCACTGACTATCGCTCACACAGAACACAGCAGCACACAGGGGTTAACACATCTTAGCCCAGCCTCCCAGAATAGCAACTGCTTCCTCTCCTATGTGACAGTCTGTATTGGACACCACTGACTATCGCTCACACAGAACACAGCAGCACACAGGGGTTAACACATCTTAGCCCAGCATCCCAGAATAGCAACTGCTTCCTCTGCTATCTGACAGTCTGTATTGGACACCACTGACTATCGCTCACACAGAACACAGCAGCACACAGGGGTTAACACATCTTAGCCCAGCCTCCCAGAATAGCAACTGCTTCCTCTGCTATCTGACAGTCTGTATTGGACACCACTGACTAGCACACATACAGCACATAATAGCACACAGTGGTTTGCAGATAACAAATTTTGGCCCAGATTTCCAGAATAGTGGTTTTCAGTTGTCCTTTGCACCCTAGCTGTGTGACCCGCGGGCTGCACTCATCTCCCAGCCTGCGTGGCTGAGAGAGAGGGAATAGTTTGACTACAAAACAAAAAACGACTATAAAAAAGCTGGCAAATGCTTTAGAATCACACCACAAGTTCAGCGAGTAATTCCGAGGCAAATAGCGTCAGCATAGGCTTGCTTTTATCATTAATAGCTTTCACATTGATCGATAGGGGAAGTAAACAGGGGTCTGTGCCCAACATTTTGTCTGGGGTAGGGTGGGATGAGGCAACACTGACCTTCCAGCAGCAGGTCTCTGTCCCAAAGGCTGCCCGTGTCCATCTTGATGTCCTGTGGCCCAGCTTTCCACAATAGCACTTTGCTGTGATGAGTCAACACATCAACACTGACCTTCCAGCAGCAGGTGTCCACCATGATGTTCTGTGGCCCAGCTTTCCACAATAGCACTTTGCTGTGATGAGTCAACACATCAACACTGACCTTCCAGCAGCAGGTGTCCACCATGATGTTCTGTGGCCCAGCTTTCCACAATAGCACTTTGCTGTGATGAGTCAACACATCAACACTGACCTTCCAGCAGCAGGTGTCCACCATGATGTTCTGTGGCCCAGCTTTCCACAATAGCACTTTGCTGTGATGAGTCAACACATCAACACTGACCTTCCAGCAGCAGGTGTCCACCATGATGTTCTGTGGCCCAGCTTTCCACAATAGCACTTTGCTGTGATGAGTCAACACATCAACACTGACCTTCCAGCAGCAGGTGTCCACCATGATGTTCTGTGGCCCAGCTTTCCACAATAGCACTTTGCTGTGATGAGTCAACACATCAACACTGACCTTCCAGCAGCAGGTGTCCACCTTGATGTTCTGTGGCCCAGCTTTCCACAATAGCACTTTGCTGTGATGAGTCAACACATCAACACTGACCTTCCAGCAGTAGGTCTCTGTCCCAGGGGCTGCCCGTGTCCACCATGATGATCTGTGGCCCCTTCAGCAACGTCACAGAGCCCCCAGAATGCATCAGCCCTGTAACCATTACCATAGCAACACGAGTCCACAGTGTGTAGTCATAGCAACAGATTGGTACATAAACCTAAGCTATATGATATAGCAACAGAATCTGACATAGTAATAACGATAGCAAGATCAACTGACTGTCAAGAACATCTAGACTGACCTCTCATAATCTCATATACACATATTGTAAGAATGCGCATGACATAAGGTACCGCTATGAACAACAGACTGCTACGGGGTCAACATTTACATGCTCTTGTGTGACAGACTCAGTAATAGCCACAATAACACCAAGAAAGGAGACAATTAAAAATTGAAAATTATTTCCTGTAATTGTAAACAAAACTATATCCCTTATCAGGTAAACATGCACATATGGCCTGTGTAACTCATAAGGAGATCATTCTTGTTTTGAAGGAGTTATGCCTTGAAAATGGAGTTTTAAATAACTTAATAAGTCTCAACAAATTCAATACTGAAGCCTGTATAGTGTATCTCCGACATACCTCTGCTGACCGGCTTGGTGTAGCCCTCTTTCAGTACAATGACCTCATACATAGTGCTCTGTGATGGCACTGACACTGTCACTGTCACTGACATACCTCTGCTGACCGGCTTGGTGTAGCCCTCTTTCAGTACAATGACCTCATACATAGTGCTCTGTGATGGCACTGACACTGTCACTGTCACTGACATACCTCTGCTGACCGGCTTGGTGTAGTTCTCTTTCAGTACAATGACCTCATACATAGTGCTCTGTGATGGCACTGACACTGTCACTGTCACTGACATACCTCTGCTGACCGGCTTGGTGTAGTTCTCTTTCAGTACAATGACCTCATACATAGCGCTCTGTGATGGCACTGACACTGTCACTGTCACTGTCACACCTCTGCTGACCGGCTTGGTGTAGCCCTCTTTCAGTACAATGACCTCATACATAGTGCTCTGTGATGGCACTGACACTGTCACTGTCACTGTCACTGACATACCTCTGCTGACCGGCTTGGTGTAGCCCTCTTTCAGTACAATGACCTCATACATAGTGCTCTGTGATGGCACTGACACTGTCACTGTCACTGTCACTGACATACCTCTGCTGACCGGCTTGGTGTAGCCCTCTTTCAGTACAATGACCTCTCATACATAGTGCTCTGTGGTGGCACTGACACTGTCACTGTCACTGACATACCTCTGCTGACCGGCTTGGTGTAGCCCTCTTTCAGTACAATGACCTCATACATAGTGCTCTGTGGTGGCACGATGACACTGTCACTGTCACTGTCATACCTCTGCTGACCGGCTTGGTGTAGCCCTCTTTCAGTACAATGACCTCATACATAGTGCTCTGTGGTGGCACTGACACTGACACTGTCACTGTCACTGACATACCTCTGCTGACCGGCTTGGTGTAGCCCTCTTTCAGTACAATGACCTCATACATAGTGCTCTGTGGTGGCACGATGACACTGTCACTGTCACTGTCAGCAACTGCTGCCCTCAACCTGCAAGGCTGTCAACAATCTGAAAAACCATAAATATCAAAATCATGTGTCTACCAGTACCACAGTTTTTCAACAAGGGGAGGGGGGGGGGGGTGTCATTCATTCCATGAATGAAAATCCGATTAATGTCCTCCGGCCTAGAACAGGCATAAGTGGGACATTAAAGATGGTGGGATGATCCTGGAGATACTGCAATACCAGGAAAGTCCCGAATTTTAAATCAATAAAGATATGACCAACCACATTAAATATGGTTGACATTAAGTCTCATTCATTCCAATTTTCCATGTTTTGAAATCATCTGACTGGCATAAACATAATCTGCCGGTGTTGAAGCAACGAATCATCAAGATCAAGGTAAGCTTATCCTAGAACAAGTGCAGAAGCAAACTTTTTTTTTTTTTTTTTGAACTTTTTTTTTACATTTTCAAATACAGAACATAAACATAACTAAGAAGGAAAAAAATATAAAAAATACAAACCATATGACAAATATAACAACATATACACATACAAACACATACGCATGCACATATTCACACCCACCCACATACACACACGCACGCACGCGCGCACATATAGGAGGAATATTTGTTTTACATCTTCTCGACCTAAGTCATATGAGACATTACTTTAAATTTAGTTGGGGGAACGCACATATACTACATTACTGAGGTTAAATACCGTATTAAAGAGGTACATTGAATAATAAAACTTTCAACACGGGTTGGACGTTGAAAAATGTTTGTCCACTAATTCTATGACAGGTTATCATTCTTTTTTTAAATGTTATTTTAAAGAGAAAGGAACGAAAAACACGAGGTTCAATAAAAACCTCAATGTCACATACAAAGAATTTTTTTTTCTTCTTCTGCGTTCCCAAATTTTTTTCAAATACAGCATTAGCGATAACAATAGTACTATCCACACACAAAAAAAAAAAAAAAAATATCAATCAATCAATCTTTTTATTGTTCATTTTACTGGAAATTCTTTTTGCAGCAATAAAACAATCAGCAAAACAACACACTAAAGACAGACATAGTATACAGAAAAGACAAAAAATGTAATATGCGACTATTTTAAATACTGTGCGCACATACAATTCTTGGTCACACACACACACACACACACATACAAACGCACGCATACACACACACACACACACACACACACACACACAACACACACATCATGCACGCATACAACCATTTATCCATCTAACTTATACATATGAACACATATATTTACACATACATACAACTTGCATTCACAAATTATATAATACTAATAATACTGAATTAGTTGGGGTTTTGTTGTTTTTATAGTGCAGTGCAATTTCATATTCCGTGCATTGATCACAATAGATGTGGCCCCCTGGGTAATCTTTACACCCATACACATACACACAAGAAAGGGGGAAAAGAAGAAAAGATTATTACCCAGAGATTATATCTTTGTATGGCATCCAGAAGCAAACTTACTTATTCAATAAATAAGTTATTGTTGTTTGAAAAAGTCCACAAAGTGAAAAGTTATGTTCAAAATTGTTACAAATTCCAAAGACACACCTTTAGAAAACCCCAGATCCAGATCTATGAAAAAGCAACTTGGCGACAAAATTAAGTTTTACGTCCTCTCGGCCAAAGCCATATGGGACATTACTGTGATTTAGGTAGGTAGGTAGGTAGGTAGGTAGGGACAAAACAAGCCGTAAAGCTTTTTCAAACAGTCCCATCTTTTATGATTTTTCTGGTAAATGTTTCTTTTTGGTCAAGGTTGATACGGCATAAATTGTCCTCATAAATCATTATTCGTCATCGCTTCTAAAATGTAGATGTTGGGAAACGGGGGAAGGGACAGAAGACAGAAGAAATGAGGGGTTTTCCTTAAATAAAGTTATTTAAAAAAACACCAAACTTGGCGAAGGGACATTAACTAAAATGAGCACTAAATCTACTATGTCTATTATGTCTTACGAGGAACGTTTAAATTTTCTGAAATTACCATCTTTGAAGGGAAGAAGACTTAGAGGGGACCTTATTCAAACCTATAAAATTGTACATAATCTTGATGATATAAATTTCAATGACTTTTTCATAAAATGTACAGTAGACAAAACAAGAAATAGTGATGGTAAATTGTTTCTTAACAGATCTAATACTAACACCCGCAAAAACTTTTTTACTAACCGTGTTGTTCATATGTGGAATGATCTACCAATTAACATAAAGAATGCACTTAGCATTAATGAATTCAAAAATCTTTTGGACGAAAACCCAAATTTGATAACAAAATTTAAATGTTTTGATGAATAAAAAAAATATATTTAAAGATTTATCTTTTTATTAGTTTTTGATTTAAGAGACGCAAACCAATGAAATATGAAAAAGATGAAAAAGATCTTGGGGTAACATTTGACAAAGATATGTCTTTTAATACACATATTCAGAATTGTATTGGTAAAGCCTGTCAAATGATTGGTTTGATTAGGAGAACATTTTTGAACATTGACCGTGACATTTTCATTAAGTTATATAAATCATTGGTAAGACCAAAACTAGAATATGGTAACATCATATGGTCTCCT
Organism: Phymorhynchus buccinoides; assembly: GCA_017654935.2. NCBI lineage: Eukaryota > Metazoa > Mollusca > Gastropoda > Neogastropoda > Raphitomidae > Phymorhynchus > Phymorhynchus buccinoides. The sequence continues at coordinate 1,108,374 of CM065708.1, read as the reverse complement.
ATGTTCAAGTACCAATCTAAAGCTATTGAAAAAGTTCAGCGCAGAGCCACTAGACTTGTGAAAGAGTGCAAAGATATGAGTTATGAAGAAAGACTGGTGTACCTAAATTTGCATTCACTGAAAGGCAGGAGAACTAGAGGAGATCTGATTGAAGCGTATAAGATATTTAATGGTCATGTCGATCTATCATGGGATACATTTTTTAGCGCACCACAATACAATTTGACTAGAAACCCTTAT
>CM065708.1:1083134-1103134 GCA_017654935.2 Phymorhynchus buccinoides | reverse complement strand
CACGGTCTAATGGCCTACATGAACAATCAGCAAATGTCACGACGCCAGTTTGCTTACTAAAGTTTGATGTGAAACAACAAATTATTCATGCTTTCAGCGTGTGTTTGGTACTGTGCATGTGTGTCCATAGCTAGCCATTTCACGCGGCATAATAAACGTGTGCGTGTGTGCGTGCGTGTGTGGTGTGCGTGTGCGTGTGCGTGTGCGTGCGTGTGTGTGCGTGCGCGCGTGTGTGTGCTTGCTTGTTGCTGGACTTGGGTGAGTGTCACTGATATATATTGCTGATTGGAATCTTTCTTTGGCTGTATTTTTGGCTTCGTTTCATCAACGTTTTGGAAAGAGCTTGCCAATTAGTGATTTGGTTAGTTTTCACTGATCGTTTTGTGTAGTTTAATTGATGATTAAAGCGCATCTGTGCTTTGTATTCATTGTTGGAGTTTTCTTAATTTAGCTTATTGAAAAATTCGTTTGTATTGATTCTTGACTGATTTGTATTAATTCGACATTGTGTGATTTTGTATGCTTGTCTGCTTCTTGCTTGCTTGTTTTGATGTGTGGATTATGGACAACCAAAGTAATGTTCCTGATTGGTTAATTAAATCTGGGTTTAGGGTGGGGTACTTAAATGCATGCCATTTACTAAACAAAGTTTCTGATGTACAATCTATCTTATCTAACTCCAGAAATGTTTTTCATGTCTTTGGATTTTCTGAGTCGCGCCTAAATTCTGTTGTCTCTAACGATATAATAACTGTCCCTGGTTACAACATCATAAGAAGGGACGCTACAGTAAAACGTGAAACAGGCTTGGTGACATATGTACATACATCAGTAAAATATAAACAGTTAAATGTTTTTGATAAGTATGGTATCGAGTGCATTTGGTTAGAAGTTAATTTAAAAGGTACCAAACCAATCTTTGTAGGTATGCTGTACAGAAATCCTGAGGAAAAAATCGAATGGTATGACCGATTTTCATTGATGATTGAGGATGTTTTAAGTCACACTGTGGAAATTATCCTGTTAGGAGATTTTAACATCGATTTATTAAAACCTAATGACAAATGGATACAGACCTATGATCTTTGTAATTTACACCAGTTAGTATCCACTCCAACTAGAATAACTGCACAGTCTAAAACGTTAATAGACCACATCTACGTAACTAGTCCTAGTAATATAATCGAACATTCTGTACCAGTTTACGGCCTTAGTGACCATTTTCCTGTTTGTCTGACCTGGTCAAAGAAAGGAGTCAAAATCCCTCGCTGTTCCCATAAATGTATAACTTTCCGTAATTACAAGAACTTTAATTCCGATGACTTTTTATCTGATCTTTGTTGTGCCGATTTTTCTGATGTTTACCAACATAGCGACCCTGATGCCGCGCTTCAAGCGTGGTACGATATCTTCCTTCCTATCTTCAATAAGCATGCTCCGATTATGACTAAACGAGTTAAACTAACCTCTAAGCCACCGTGGATTACTAAAGAAATTGACGCCGAAATTTTAATCCGTGAGAATTTATTAGCAACAACCGGGAAAGACGCACACTTTAGAAAGCAGCGTAACAAAGTTACCACTATGAAACGGGTTGCCCAAAAAAAATATTTTAGTGATTTAATTAAAACAAAGAAAGATAGTAAATCCATATGGAAAGCTATAAATGAACTCTCGTGTAAAAAAAACAAATCTTTAACTTCATCATGTAATGATCTTTCTTCCCAGCTTCTTAACGAACACTTTACGTCAATAGTAGAGAGAACAATTAAGATTGACAAGACACAGACTAACGACCTGCAACTTCTAAAACAGTTTTGTAACAGTAAAGTAGTCCCCCCAAAACTAACTTTTCCATATATTAGTGTGCATGAAGTGTATAAGGACTTATGCAGTTTAAAACAATCGAGGTGTTATGGACTAGACGGTCTAGACAGTAAAATATTGATTATATCTGCACCCATTATTTCAGAGCATGTCACGTACTTTTACAACCTCTGTATTGATAAATGTTGTTTTCCCAAAGCTTTCAAAGAAGCTAAAGTACTTCCCATCTTTAAATCCGGAGATACGTCTGACCCTTCAAATTACCGCCCCATATCTATACTACCAGTGCTGTCAAAACCCCTTGAAAAACATTTTAAACACCACCTTCAGTCTCATTTCGTTAAGCATGATTTACTTCACCCAAATCAAAACGGCTTTAGGAAGAAACATTCCTGCCATACGATGCTCACTAACCTTGTAGAAGAGTGGCATCTTAACATCAATAATGATTTATTTACTGGCGCAGTTTTTGTAGATTTTGCTAAAGCCTTTGACACGATTGATCACACTCTTCTCTTAAGTAAACTTACTCTCTATGGCTTAAATTCTAACTCTGTAAATATGATAGCATCCTTCCTAAACAATAGAATGCAAGCAGTTCTCCGTGATTCTGTAATGTCTCCCCCCAAACTAGTCAAATATGGAATTCCCCAGGGGTCTGTTCTAGGGCCTATTTTATTTTCAATTTATATCAACGACTTACCCCTTCATTTAGAATCTCAATGCGAGCTCTTTGCTGACGATACAACCCTACATACAAAAGATGAAAATCCTAATAATGTTTGTTCTTTCCTTCAAAACGATGTAGATAATTTGGTAACCTGGACTGAAAAAAATAATATGGCCATACATCCTGGAAAATCAAATTTCATGCTAATAACTACTCGTCAGAAACGTCAAAACTTAAAACACAGTTTACCTAACCTTAAAGTGTGTAATAATCCACTAGAAGAAGTTGAATCATGTAAATTACTAGGAGTTACTATTGACAACAATCTATCATGGTCTAAACATATTTCAACCATCTCTAAAAAACTGTCTAAGAAAATATTTCAACTTAACAGAATTAAGCATTTCCTAGATAGTCATACTCGCAAACTCTTCTTTAATGCATATATTCAACCAGAAATAGATTATGCTTCCACTTGTTGGGATCTTGCCAGTGAAAATAGCTTAAAAAAACTAAAAAGCCTCTATAAACGTGCTATCAAAATTGTTCTTCTCAAGTCGTCCTCACCTTTAACCAGTGATTATAAAGAACTAGGTATTCTTCCCCTGGATAAAAAATGTCATTTAAACAAAGCTGTTTTTATGTACAAGATAATGAAACAAGTGACCCCAACTTATCTTTGTAAAAGATTCCCTACTTTAAATATGCGTAGCAAATGTACAGTTTTTATTCCTCGTCCCAGAACCAATCTTTTTATGACATCTCTCACCTATTCTGGGGGTAAACTTTGGAACGATCTAAAAGATTCATTTAAAAACCTTAACACCGTTTCATCTTTTAAAAGAGCTTACAATAAAGATCTCATAGAGAAATTATAAGTATGTCAGCAACAATGTCTACATTTTTTGCATGCCTAAGACTAGTATGTGTAAAGCACATGAAACTGTAAACTCTTAATATATGCCAGTCATATTGTGTGTGTGTATATATATATATATATATATATATATATGTGTGTGTGTGTGTGTGCGTGTGCGTGTGCGTGCGTGTGTGTGTGTGTGTGTGCGTGTGCGTGCGTGTGTGCGCGTGTGTGTGTGTGTGTGTGTTGTGTGCGCGCGCGCGCGTGTGTGTGTGTGTGTGATCAATACAATATTGTTTCTTATAATTTGTTATTTATTCTATGCATGTGCTTTGAAATGTTTCATGGTTTTTTATGTTTCCTAAATTGTTATGATATTACTAACCCCTACCCCCTTTTCCTCTCCTTTTTTCAATTTTCTTTCTTTTTCATTTGGATTTGTGTTTATATTTTCGAGGGCATTGTGTAAAAAAGCTTATGCTTATCTATTAACCCTCAATAAACATTCGTATTCGTATTCGTATTCGTATTCTCTCTCTCTCTCTCTCTCTCTCTCAATAAAATTCATTCATTATCTCTCTCTCTCTCTCTCTCTCTCTCTCTCTCTCTCTCTCTCTCTCTCTCTCTCTCTCTCTCTCTCTCTCTCTCTCTCTCTCTCTCTCTCTCTCTCTCTCATTTCTCGAGATACACACAATGCTTGACTATATTTTAGCCATAGACTAGAAAATGCCTAGTTTTACGTTCTTTCTAAAGAATCACTACTGTACATTACTCAGAGAGAATGTGAAACTATAAAATAAAAAAATATCTGCTGTAGGCCTACTGGAGTGGAAGATACAATCATGGATTTCGTGTGCCTGTTGTTAGGGAAATTACCCAGCAAACCTCCTCGAGTTTTCCCATCCAAAATGGACGATCTTTCAGTTGAGGTTTGCGGTAACAACGGTGCCTATTATAAGGTTAGTTTTCATCCATTCCTTGTCGAATTATAGTCAAGTTGGCTTTGAATAAATAGTGGGGTGTTTGCTTTCGGATTTTATGCTTTTAATGGGAAAGAGTTGAGTTTTTAATGAAAAATGGGCTCTGGAACTATTGCATACGAGCTTGGCATTGTTGCCAGTGAGTGTGATAAGCGAGTCTGAGTGACTAACTCCTGTGCTAGAAGCACTTGGTGTCTAGCTGCCACTGTGCCAGTCGGTGATTCCAGACAGCAGACGAAAGAGAACAAACTAGGTCACTTGTTTTGCTAATTGCAGTTCCGCTAAAAGCATGGCACCGACATTGACTCATGACTGAGTCTGGAATTTATAAACAAACTAAAGCACCAAACGAAATCATTTCGTTTGGTGCTTTTGTTTGTTTGTTTTCGGAAATGGCGAATACTTATCCTGTTCGTTAAAAAATAATAAGCTGAACTTTCACAGAATCTTTTGTTGTTCTGATATCTATTGTTTCTTTGTTGGAAGTGGTATGCCACAAATATTTTAACACTGCAAACACCAGTTTTCTCTCACCCTCTGGAAGATTACTTTCGGAATGTTAAAAGTATTTTTGGTCATAATTGCTAATTAGTCTAATTAATTATTAGACTAATTGTTACTGTTAAGTCAATTACTGAATTAGTGACAACAACTAGCATTACATTTTTGTTGTTGTTTGTTGCAGGCGTACATAAGGAGCATCAGTGCAACAGAGGCTTCAGTGGAATTTGAGAACAAGTAAGTTGCTGTTCTACTTCTAGTTTCTTCTTCTTTTTCTCAACAGCTCTGATTGACTGTTGCTTTAAGAGAAGAAGAAGAAGAAACTAGAACAACATTCTTCATATTTATTCATGGTAAAAAAATAAATAACATGCAGCCCAGACCCAAGTTGACTCCAGTGGAAGGCTTCACCACCAGCTATTTTTTAGCCCAAAATGTCTGTCAAATTTAGCCCAAAATGCTTGTCAATTTTTATGTATATATTTTTTTTATGTATATATATATATACATCTGTATCGTTAAAAATTCAGGACTTTCCTGGAGTTACACTGCCTCTGGGCATTGCCTCCAGGATCGTTCCCACCATGTTTATATCTACTATTATAGTACTAATGTCCCATATGTGTCTGTTTCACTTCAGACCGGAGGACGTTAAACGGATTTTCATTCTGTCAATTTTAGGAAAAAGGGAAAAAAGAGAAAAGGAAGAAAAGAAGGAAAAAAGAAAAGGGTTAAAAATGAAGGTGGAAGTGGTGGTGGGTTGCATGATGAGTGAACAAGATAGCGGATAGCGGATGAATGATTGGGTGTGGTGTGACTGTGAGATTAATGTAAATTTATGTTTTATGCTTTTATTTAATATTGTTATTTTACACGGTGGAAGACAAGTTTCCATGTGCGTTGTACAATGCCAATGGACAATAAAGAAACTTATGACTTATTGTTCTGTGCATTTCCCTAGATTTTCTCCAGAGATACGGTTCTTTGCATTTCCCTCGAGTTTTAGGATTTTGCTATTAGGGAGATGATGCAAATGGATGTGTATGTACTATTACTAATAATACTATTACTAAAAAAAAAGGCATGTAATGGCATCCGGTCAGATCGCATATAACTTTTTTATGAGACAACTAAGGCATTTTAATTTATTTTATTTTGGGGCCCATTTTTCACTTTCAGCTGGCAGCCAGGACGATGCGTTCCCATAGCGACGGTGCGTCTGCCGCCCAAGGATCCCCCCAGCCACAGAGTGGACTACAGAGAGAATGAGAAAGTGGAGGTCAGTGGGGAGAGGGGGAGGGGAGTGCCTATTATGCACATGCTGGTGTTTTGTCTTTGGACTACAGAGAGAATGAGAAAGTAGAGGTCAGTGGGGAGAGGGGGAGGGGAGTGCCTATTATGCACATGCTGGTGTTTTGTCTTTGGACTACAGAGAGAATGAGAAAGTAGAGGTCAGTGGGGAGAGGGGGAGGGGAGTGCCTATTATGCACATGCTGTTGTTTTGTCTTTGAACTACAGAGAGAATGAGAAAGTAGAGGTCAGTGGGGAGAGGGGGAGGGGAGTGCCTATTATGCACATGCTGTTGTTTTGTCTTTGAATTTGTTCTGTTTTTTGTTTTTTCTTCCCTTTGGTTTTGTTCTCTCTAGAGAGTTTTTGATAACTTCTTTGACCTGTGTGACCTGCCTGACTGGCCTTTTTTTCAAATATGCCCAGACCTGCCAACGTTTCCACTTTGAGCGGAATTTCTTCCGCTCAGACTACATTTCTTCCACCCTTCCGCTCGAGTCCATAAAATTCTGCTGTCAAAACTATAAAAAAAATGTTTTGGGAACACACAAATTCATCGTCTTATATACAGAGCAGCACAGCTGTTGTGCGTATAGCCGACTTTCCGGTTTCTGTTCGCGCACTTCCGTCAAGATGGCGATTGACACATCGATGTGTGTGAGACTGGGGAGAAAACAAAGAGAATAGACCAATATTTCTGCCCAATATTACAATGGAAAATTATCTGTGCATTCAGAGATCAAGAAAGTGTGCATCATGCTTGATGCATGATGTGCTCACTACACTTAAAAGTCTCCTATGGAGGGTGTCAAGACATCGAATATCACATTACCTCTCAGTGTCATATCGAAACTGCAAACTCCCAGACTTCGTCTTCCACCGTCACCGACTTTTTCAATTTCAAGGCAAAGGAAGGAAAGGAGGACAAAGATGAAGCTGAATTGATTCATTATCTTCCTTCCAAGTGTTAGTGTTAGTCTTATTATTTAAGTCATCTCTGGCACCAACCGTCTTGGTCTGCCCAAATATAAAGGGCAGAGGAACAAACCAAAAGCTTCTATTGTGTTAGGAATAGTTGTGACACTTCCAGACAAGACTTGTTTTATACAAGGCAAGTTCACAAGAATGAAAATTACTTGCTTCAAATTATGTTTGTGCGCGAAAGGTAAGATGCCGCGTCAAAATTCCTCTTAGCTTCCGAAAATTCCTCTTTGCTGCTAAAAATATTCCTCTTTGGTCTGTTAGGGGGTTGGCAGGTCTGTATGCCGAAAGATGAAGGCTGGGGCGGTGGCCGGCAAATTGAAGGGGGAGTTTGCATCGGTAATTAATACTGACTGACCTTTGACCTCTGTAAGGTGACCTTTGCCCTTTGCCAGGTGCTGATGAAGACGTCGGATGATGAGGGTTTCGGGTGGTGGGCGGCCAAGGTTCGCATGCTGAAGGGGGAGTTTGCATCGGTTAAATACTGACTGACCTCTGTCTGACCTTGACCTTTGACCTCTGTATGTGACCTTTGCCCTTTGCCAGGTGCTGACGAAGACGTCGGACGATGAGGGTTTCGGGTGGTGGGCGGCCAAGGTTCGTATGCTGAAGGGGGAGTTTGCATCGGTAAAATACTGACTGACCTCTGTCTGACCTTGACCTTTGACCTCTGTGTGTGACCTTTGCCAGGTGCTGACAAAGGCGTCGGAGGATGAGGGTTTCGGGTGGTGGGCGGCCAAGGTGCGCATGCTGAAGGGGGAGTTTGCCGTGGTGGAGTACGCAGGATATGACAGTTCTGTCACCGACATTCTGCCCATTGACCGCGTGCGATGCCCCAACAGCAAGTCAGTGATAGTGATGATAATAATGGTAATGGTAATGATGGGCTTTTAGGTGGAGTTATAGCCCTTAGCTCTTGACACCAGATGGCGCTTCACTTGAAGGTATTTTGTCAGCTCACTCTCTCCTTTCTTTTTCCAAGTGTCTCTGACTGGTGAATGCCAAAGATAGGTCGTGCCTTCCATTTGATCCAGGGACATGAAATAAGCCGGGAGAGGTATCTGTTAGTCAGTGCTTGATAATGGTTGCATTAGTGATTGCCTTTTTCAACTTGGCTCATTGAAATAAGCCAGGAGAGGTATCTGTTAGTCGGTGCTTGATAATGGTTGCATTAGTGATTGCCTTTTTCAACTTGGCTCATTGAAATAAGCCAGGAGAGGTATCTGTTAGTCGGTGCTTGATAATGGTTGCATTAGTGATTGCCTTTTTCAACTTGGCTCATTGAAATAAGCCAGGAGAGGTATCTGTTAGTCGGTGCTTGATAATGGTTGCATTAGTGATTGCCTTTTTCAACTTGGCTCATTGAAATAAGCCAGGAGAGGTACCTGTTGTTAGTCGGTGCTTGATAATGGTTGCATTAGTGATTGCCTTTTTCAACTTGGCTCATTGATTATTCTTTAGCACTCAGTTCGTCTCATACGTATTATCTCGCCTCTGTTGCTTGTGTTTTTGTGTGCAAGCACACCCGCATGTGTGTGTGTGTATGTGTGTGTACTGTATGCATGTGTATGTGTGTGTCCCAACCTGTTCCATCAATTCATGCTGAAGGTTCCTCTATAGTGATCATGATGATGATAATGATGATGACGATGACGATGATGATTACGGTACTATCACTATGTTCTGTTCAGCCCTCCTATCACCCCCGAAGCGTTCCATCAGTTTGTGCTAGAGGTTCCTCCATAGTGATGATGATGACGATGATGATGATGATAGTACCATCACTATGTTCTGTTCAGCCCTCCTATCACCCCCGAAGCGTTCCATCAGTTCGTGCTAGAGGTTCCTCCATAGTGATAATGATGATGATGATGATGATGATGACGATGATGATGACGATGATGATGATGATAGTACCATCACTATGTTCTGTTCAGCCCTCCTATCACCCCCGAAGCGTTCCATCAGTTCGTGCTAGAGGTTCCTCCAGACATCAGAGACGGTTGTCAGGGGGAGGCCACTCTGGCCGACCTCCGCAAACACCTAGGGGGCGCTGCCATCGTCTCTTATGTCGCCACCGACAACTCCATTCACGTGATGGTCAGCTGTGGTTTGCTTGTCCTTCATACGTTTCTTAGTGTTTGTTTTTGGGAGGGCAATACGTTTCTTAGTATTTGTTTTTGGGAGGGCAATACATTTCTTTGTGTTTGTTATTCGGAGGGCAATACATTTCTTTGTGTTTGTTTTTCGGAGGGCAATACATTTCTTTGTGTTTGTTTTTGGGAGGGCAATACATTTCTTTGTGTTTGTTTTTGGGAAGGCAATACATTTCTTTGTGTTTGTTTTTGGGAAGGCAATACATTTCTTAGTGTTTGTTATTCGGAGGGCAATACATTTCTTTGTTATTCGGAGGGCAATACATTCCTTTGTGTTTATTATTCAGATGGCAATACATTCCTTTGTGTTTGTTTTTCGGAGGGCAATACATTCCTTTGTGTTTGTTATTCGGAGGGCAATACATTTCTTAGTATTTGTTATTCGGAGGGCAATACATTTCTTTGTGTTTGTTATGCAGAGGGCAATACATTTCTTTGTTATTCGGAGGGCAATACATTTCTTAGTGTTTGTTATGCAGAGGGCAATTTCTTTGTTTTTGGGAGGGCAATACATTTCTTTGTGTTTGTTTTTCGGAGGGGCATAGGGGTGTTTTTATCTAGCATAGAGACCAGATTTCAGGTTTTGGGACTGCCGAAAATTGTGACTTCCGGTTTGGGGAGTTTATTCTCATAAAAAATCAGGCACAAATTCCAGAATGAAAGACGAGCAAAACGTCCAAACATCTTGACTGCAAGAATCAATGTGATTCTCAAGTCTGTCTTTTAAAACAAATGTTTTTGCTTTTGGAGTTTTTGTTTGTTTGGTCTGTCTGGGTAAAACCTTAAGAACCACAGTGCAGAATCACTTCAAGTTTTGAACTGTGGTTCATTAAATGAAGCTGATGTGTCGCTTTGAGTAGTATGATGGTAATTAATTGGAAAGCTTTCCATTAATAGTGTTGTGGACTCGCATATAATACATGGTAAGATTTAACGTGGTGACAGCCCTGACATGGCCTTAGTTGTCGACGGGGCTATTATTTTAATCTTAATCTTAATCTTAAAGACTCATGCAGTGAATCAATGTAATCATGTTCTGGTGTGTGGGTGTGTCTGGTTTAAGTCTTTGACATTGTCATTTTCTCAGAAACTACAAATCGCCGCCCGCATGCAATACAGACGTAAGTCGAAAGACGTCACTTCGCAGGAGAAGCAAAAAACTGATTATTTTGGTTATTTCAAGTCAAATTGCTTCAGAATTTTTCATACGGCTTTATTTCGAGCCGTCAAATAACTTTGTCACTTCAGTTTTTCAAATAAATCACGACTTATTTAAGTAATATTGAAATAAGAAATTTTGCCCCAAATCAAGGTTTTAGACTGAGAAGAAAATTAATTTTAGTCCAAGATAAAAGCTTTAAAGCATTGTTGAGAATAATACCTTGGCACTCCAATTCGCCCTGCAATATATTTTTTAGAAACAAAATAATGGGAGAAATCGTCTAAAGTATTTGTTGATTTGACTCGATGAATGTTGCTATCTTATTCTTGTATAATGCAAAAAATCTCAAAATCAAAAACAATTTAGTTACGTCTGTATTGCATGCAGGCGGCGATTTTAAAGCCATTCGTTTTTGCTAAAGGTAAATGTTTTGTTTATGTTCTTCTGTAATTATGACGTCGAAAAGGTAAAATGACGTCAAATGACAGACAATTGTGTTTTGTGGAAGCTTTTGAAGCAAGTGCGTGAAGTTCAACAAGCTTATTTTGATCACAGCGTCTTTGTCTTTTGGAATTGCGGTTAATGAGGTTGGTGAGTGGATGCGGCGAAATATTAGCGCAACAAACTTTGCACAATGATAAATACCACCACAATGTTTCAGTGACTGCTTTTATGATTAAGTGACCAGAAGCGAGTTTGTAGCAAACCAAATACTAATTTGCTTCAGGGAGAGCGTCATGATTAGGACAACATCAGTTTTTTGTACAGAATTGATGTCATTGTTGTCAGGTTGAAAAAATGACATCATTTTCTTCTGTTGTAACAGTCGTCGAGCACGACGGTGACCAAGAGGGCATCCATGATCGGGGACATGTTCCTGAGGAACGTCCGGCAGAAGCTGCTCCTCAAACAGCGCACCGAGGAGGCCGTAAAAAAACTGCAGGTAGCATAGAAAAGGACACTCAAAGCCTAAAGAGGCCATCAAAAAACTGCAGGTAGCATAGAAAAGGACACTCAAAGCCTAAAGAGGCCGTCAAAAAACTGCAGCTAGCATAGAAAAGGACACTCAAAGCCTAAAGAGGCCGTCAAAAAACTGCAGGTAGCATAGAAAAGGACACTCAAAGCCTAAGGAGGCCGTCAAAATACTGCAGGTAGCATAGAAAAGGACACTCAAAGCCTAAGGAGGCCGTCAAAAAACTGCAGGGGTAGCATAGAAAAGGACACCCAAAGTCTCAGGGCTAGGGGTGGGACAAAAATTGGGTACAAAAAAAGACGATAACACAGTGGAACCTCCCTTATAAGACCTCCAAAAATCATCCAAAATGAGGTCTTATAAGGGAGGTAATTTTAATTCTTACAAAGAAGGGCAATGTCTCAGAGAAGTAGGTCTTATGCGGGAGGGAGTCTTATAAGGGAGGTTCCACTGTAATGATAATGGATAGCATTTCTGTAGCACCTTTCTATAATTAATAGCATTTCTGTAGCACCATTCACTGATACACACACATTCACACAAGGCATTCTTCCATTCACTGATACACACACATTCACACTAAGGCATTCTCATCCATTCACTGATACACACACATTCACACTAAGGCATTCTCATCCATTCACTGATACACACACATTCACACTAAGGCATTCTCATCCATTCACTGATACACACACATTCACACTAAGGCATTCTCATCCATTCACTGATACACACACATTCACACTAAGGCATTCTCATCCATTCACTGATACACACACATTCACACTAAGGCATTCTCATCCATTCACTGATACACACACATTCACACTAAGGCATTCTCATCCATTCACTGATACACACACATTCACACTAAGGCATTCTCATCCATTCACTGATACACACACATTCACACTAAGGCATTCTCATCCATTCACTGATACACACACATTCACACTAAGGCATTCTCATCCATTCACTGATACACACACATTCACACTAAGGCATTCTCATCCATTCACTGATACACACACATTCACACTAAGGCATTCTCATCCATTCACTGATACACACACATTCACACTAAGGCATTCTCATCCATTCACTGATACACACACATTCACACTAAGGCATTCTCATCCATTCACTGATACACACACATTCACACTAAGGCATTCTCATCCATTCACTGATACACACACATTCACACTAAGGCATTCTCATCCATTCACTGATACACACACATTCACACTAAGGCATTCTCATCCATTCACTGATACACACACATTCACACTAAGGCATTCTCATCCATTCACTGATACACACACATTCACACTAAGGCATTCTCATCCATTCACTGATACACACACATTCACACTAAGGCATTCTCATCCATTCACTGATACACACACATTCACACTAAGGCATTCTCATCCATTCACTGATACACACACATTTCACACACTAAGGCATTCTCATCCATTCACTGATACACACACATTCACACTAAGGCATTCTCATCCATTCACTGATACACACACATTCACACTAAGGCATTCTCATCCATTCACTGATACACACACATTCACACTAAGGCATTCTCATCCATTCACTGATACACACACATTCACACTAAGGCATTCTCATCCATTCACTGATACACACACATTCACACTAAGGCATTCTCATCCATTCACTGATACACACACATTCACACTAAGGCATTCTCATCCATTCACTGATACACACACATTCACACTAAGGCATTCTCATCCATTCACTGATACACACACATTCACACTAAGGCATTCTCATCCATTCACTGATACACACACATTCACACTAAGGCATTCTCATCCATTCACTGATACACACACATTCACACTAAGGCATTCTCATCCATTCACTGATACACACACATTCACACTAAGGCATTCTCATCCATTCACTGATACACACACATTCACACTAAGGCATTCTCATCCATTCACTGATACACACACATTCACACTAAGGCATTCTCATCCATTCACTGATACACACACATTCACACTAAGGCATTCTCATCCATTCACTGATACACACACATTCACACTAAGGCATTCTCATCCATTCACTGATACACACACATTCACACTAAGGCATTCTCATCCATTCACTGATACACACACATTCACACTAAGGCATTCTCATCCATTCACTGATACACACACATTCACACTAAGGCATTCTCATCCATTCACTGATACACACACATTCACACTAAGGCATTCTCATCCATTCACTGATACACACACATTCACACTAAGGCATTCTCATCCATTCACTGATACACACACATTCACACTAAGGCATTCTCATCCATTCACTGATACACACACATTCACACTAAGGCATTCTCATCCATTCACTGATACACACACATTCACACTAAGGCATTCTCATCCATTCACTGATACACACACATTCACACTAAGGCATTCTCATCCATTCACTGATACACACACATTCACACTAAGGCATTCTCATCCATTCACTGATACACACACATTCACACTAAGGCATTCTCATCCATTCACTGATACACACACATTCACACTAAGGCATTCTCATCCATTCACTGATACACACACATTCACACTAAGGCATTCTCATCCATTCACTGATACACACACATTCACACTAAGGCATTCTCATCCATTCACTGATACACACACATTCACACTAAGGCATTCTCATCCATTCACTGATACACACACATTCACACTAAGGCATTCTCATCCATTCACTGATACACACACATTCACACTAAGGCATTCTCATCCATTCACTGATACACACACATTCACACTAAGGCATTCTCATCCATTCACTGATACACACACATTCACACTAAGGCATTCTCATCCATTCACTGATACACACACATTCACACTAAGGCATTCTCATCCATTCACTGATACACACACATTCACACTAAGGCATTCTCATCCATTCACTGATACACACACATTCACACTAAGGCATTCTCATCCATTCACTGATACACACACATTCACACTAAGGCATTCTCATCCATTCACTGATACACACACATTCACACTAAGGCATTCTCATCCATTCACTGATACACACACATTCACACTAAGGCATTCTCATCCATTCACTGATACACACACATTCACACTAAGGCATTCTCATCCATTCACTGATACACACACATTCACACTAAGGCATTCTCATCCATTCACTGATACACACACATTCACACTAAGGCATTCTCATCCATTCACTGATACACACACATTCACACTAAGGCATTCTCATCCATTCACTGATACACACACATTCACACTAAGGCATTCTCATCCATTCACTGATACACACACATTCACACTAAGGCATTCTCATCCATTCACTGATACACACACATTCACACTAAGGCATTCTCATCCATTCACTGATACACACACATTCACACTAAGGCATTCTCATCCATTCACTGATACACACACATTCACACTAAGGCATTCTCATCCATTCACTGATACACACACATTCACACTAAGGCATTCTCATCCATTCACTGATACACACACATTCACACTAAGGCATTCTCATCCATTCACTGATACACACACATTCACACTAAGGCATTCTCATCCATTCACTGATACACACACATTCACACTAAGGCATTCTCATCCATTCACTGATACACACACATTCACACTAAGGCATTCTCATCCATTCACTGATACACACACATTCACACTAAGGCATTCTCATCCATTCACTGATACACACACATTCACACTAAGGCATTCTCATCCATTCACTGATACACACACATTCACACTAAGGCATTCTCATCCATTCACTGATACACACACATTCACACTAAGGCATTCTCATCCATTCACTGATACACACACATTCACACTAAGGCATTCTCATCCATTCACTGATACACACACATTCACACTAAGGCATTCTCATCCATTCACTGATACACACACATTCACACTAAGGCATTCTCATCCATTCACTGATACACACACATTCACACTAAGGCATTCTCATCCATTCACTGATACACACACATTCACACTAAGGCATTCTCATCCATTCACTGATACACACACATTCACACTAAGGCATTCTCATCCATTCACTGATACACACACATTCACACTAAGGCATTCTCATCCATTCACTGATACACACACATTCACACTAAGGCATTCTCATCCATTCACTGATACACACACATTCACACTAAGGCATTCTCATCCATTCACTGATACACACACATTCACACTAAGGCATTCTCATCCATTCACTGATACACACACATTCACACTAAGGCATTCTCATCCATTCACTGATACACACACATTCACACTAAGGCATTCTCATCCATTCACTGATACACACACATTCACACTAAGGCATTCTCATCCATTCACTGATACACACACATTCACACTAAGGCATTCTCATCCATTCACTGATACATTCTCATCCATTCACTGATACACACACATTCACACTAAGGCATTCTCATCCATTCACTGATACACACACATTCACACTAAGGCATTCTCATCCATTCACTGATACACACACATTCACACTAAGGCATTCTCATCCATTCACTGATACACACACATTCACACTAAGGCATTCTCATCCATTCACTGATACACACACATTCACACTAAGGCATTCTCATCCATTCACTGATACACACACATTCACACTAAGGCATTCTCATCCATTCACTGATACACACACATTCACACTAAGGCATTCTCATCCATTCACTGATACACACACATTCACACTAAGGCATTCTCATCCATTCACTGATACACACACATTCACACTAAGGCATTCTCATCCATTCACTGATACACACACATTCACACTAAGGCATTCTCATCCATTCACTGATACACACACATTCACACTAAGGCATTCTCATCCATTCACTGATACACACACATTCACACTAAGGCATTCTCATCCATTCACTGATACACACACATTCACACTAAGGCATTCTCATCCATTCACTGATACACACACATTCACACTAAGGCATTCTCATCCATTCACTGATACACACACATTCACACTAAGGCATTCTCATCCATTCACTGATACACACACATTCACACTAAGGCATTCTCATCCATTCACTGATACACACACATTCACACTAAGGCATTCTCATCCATTCACTGATACACACACATTCACACTAAGGCATTCTCATCCATTCACTGATACACACACATTCACACTAAGGCATTCTCATCCATTCACTGATACACACACATTCACACTAAGGCATTCTCATCCATTCACTGATACACACACATTCACACTAAGGCATTCTCATCCATTCACTGATACACACACATTCACACTAAGGCATTCTCATCCATTCACTGATACACACACATTCACACTAAGGCATTCTCATCCATTCACTGATACACACACATTCACACTCACACTAAGGCATTCTCATCCATTCACTGATACACACACATTCACACTAAGGCATTCTCATCCATTCACTGATACACACACATTCACACTAAGGCATTCTCATCCATTCACTGATACACACACATTCACACTAAGGCATTCTCATCCATTCACTGATACACACACATTCACACTAAGGCATTCTCATCCATTCACTGATACACACACATTCACACTAAGGCATTCTCATCCATTCACTGATACACACACATTCACACTAAGGCATTCTCATCCATTCACTGATACACACACATTCACACTAAGGCATTCTCATCCATTCACTGATACACACACATTCACACTAAGGCATTCTCATCCATTCACTGATACACACACATTCACACTAAGGCATTCTCATCCATTCACTGATACACACACATTCACACTAAGGCATTCTCATCCATTCACTGATACACACACATTCACACTAAGGCATTCTCATCCATTCACTGATACACACACATTCACACTAAGGCATTCTCATCCATTCACTGATACACACACATTCACACTAAGGCATTCTCATCCATTCACTGATACACACACATTCACACTAAGGCATTCTCATCCATTCACTGATACACACACATTCACACTAAGGCATTCTCATCCATTCACTGATACACACACATTCACACTAAGGCATTCTCATCCATTCACTGATACACACACATTCACACTAAGGCATTCTCATCCATTCACTGATACACACACATTCACACTAAGGCATTCTCATCCATTCACTGATACACACACATTCACACTAAGGCATTCTCATCCATTCACTGATACACACACATTCACACTAAGGCATTCTCATCCATTCACTGATACACACACATTCACACTAAGGCATTCTCATCCATTCACTGATACACACACATTCACACTAAGGCATTCTCATCCATTCACTGATACACACACATTCACACTAAGGCATTCTCATCCATTCACTGATACACACACATTCACACTAAGGCATTCTCATCCATTCACTGATACACACACATTCACACTAAGGCATTCTCATCCATTCACTGATACACACACATTCACACTAAGGCATTCTCATCCATTCACTGATACACACACATTCACACTAAGGCATTCTCATCCATTCACTGATACACACACATTCACACTAAGGCATTCTCATCCATTCACTGATACACACACATTCACACTAAGGCATTCTCATCCATTCACTGATACACACACATTCACACTAAGGCATTCTCATCCATTCACTGATACACACACATTCACACTAAGGCATTCTCATCCATTCACTGATACACACACATTCACACTAAGGCATTCTCATCCATTCACTGATACACACACATTCACACTAAGGCATTCTCATCCATTCACTGATACACACACATTCACACTAAGGCATTCTCATCCATTCACTGATACACACACATTCACACTAAGGCATTCTCATCCATTCACTGATACACACACATTCACACTAAGGCATTCTCATCCATTCACTGATACACACACATTCACACTAAGGCATTCTCATCCATTCACTGATACACACACATTCACACTAAGGCATTCTCATCCATTCACTGATACACACACATTCACACTAAGGCATTCTCATCCATTCACTGATACACACACATTCACACTAAGGCATTCTCATCCATTCACTGATACACACACATTCACACTAAGGCATTCTCATCCATTCACTGATACACACACATTCACACTAAGGCATTCTCATCCATTCACTGATACACACACATTCACACTAAGGCATTCTCATCCATTCACTGATACACACACATTCACACTAAGGCATTCTCATCCATTCACTGATACACACACATTCACACTAAGGCATTCTCATCCATTCACTGATACACACACATTCACACTAAGGCATTCTCATCCATTCACTGATACACACACATTCACACTAAGGCATTCTCATCCATTCACTGATACACACACATTCACACTAAGGCATTCTCATCCATTCACTGATACACACACATTCACACTAAGGCATTCTCATCCATTCACTGATACACACACATTCACACTAAGGCATTCTCATCCATTCACTGATACACACACATTCACACTAAGGCATTCTCATCCATTCACTGATACACACACATTCACACTAAGGCATTCTCATCCATTCACTGATACACACACATTCACACTAAGGCATTCTCATCCATTCACTGATACACACACATTCACACTAAGGCATTCTCATCCATTCACTGATACACACACATTCACACTAAGGCATTCTCATCCATTCACTGATACACACACATTCACACTAAGGCATTCTCATCCATTCACTGATACACACACATTCACACTAAGGCATTCTCATCCATTCACTGATACACACACATTCACACTAAGGCATTCTCATCCATTCACTGATACACACACATTCACACTAAGGCATTCTCATCCATTCACTGATACACACACATTCACACTAAGGCATTCTCATCCATTCACTGATACACACACATTCACACTAAGGCATTCTCATCCATTCACTGATACACACACATTCACACTAAGGCATTCTCATCCATTCACTGATACACACACATTCACACTAAGGCATTCTCATCCATTCACTGATACACACACATTCACACTAAGGCATTCTCATCCATTCACTGATACACACACATTCACACTAAGGCATTCTCATCCATTCACTGATACACACACATTCACACTAAGGCATTCTCATCCATTCACTGATACACACACATTCACACTAAGGCATTCTCATCCATTCACTGATACACACACATTCACACTAAGGCATTCTCATCCATTCACTGATACACACACATTCACACTAAGGCATTCTCATCCATTCACTGATACACACACATTCACACTAAGGCATTCTCATCCATTCACTGATACACACACATTCACACTAAGGCATTCTCATCCATTCACTGATTTCACACTAAGGCATTCTCATCCATTCACTGATACACACACATTCACACTAAGGCATTCTCATCCATTCAC
>CM065708.1:1078736-1082634 GCA_017654935.2 Phymorhynchus buccinoides | reverse complement strand
GTACTGCATCGTATCATATCGCACTGCACTGTATTGTGTTGCACTGTACTGCATCGTATCATATCGCACTGCATTGTGCTGCACTGTACTGCATCGTATCATATCGCACTGCATTGTGCTGCACTGTACTGCATCGTATCATATCGCACTGCACTGCATTGTGCTGCACTGTACTGCATCGTATCATATCGCACTGCACTGCATTGTGCTGCACTGTACTGCATCGTATCATATCGCACTGCATTGTGCTGCACTGTACTGCATCGTATCATATCGCACTGCATTGTGCTGCACTGTACTGCATCGTATCATATCGCACTGCATTGTGCTGCACTGTACTGCATCGTATCATATCGCACTATTGTGCTGCACTGTACTGCATCGTATCATATCGCACTGCATTGTGCTGCACTGTACTGCATCGTATCATATCGCACTGCATTGTGCTGCACTGTACTGCATCGTATCATATCGCACTGCATTGTGCTGCACTGTACTGCATCGTATCATATCGCACTGCATTGTGCTGCACTGTACTGCATCGTATCATATCGCACTGTATTGTGCTGCACTGTACTGCATCGTATCATATCATATCGCACACTGCATCGTGCTGCACTGTACTGCATCGTATCATATCGCACTGCATTGTGCTGCACTGTACTGCATCGTATCATATCGCACTGCATTGTGCTGCACTGTACTGCATCGTATCATATCTGCACTGTACTGCATCGTATCATATCGCACTGTATTGTGCTGCACTGTACTGCATCGTATCATATCGCACTGCATTGTGCTGCACTGTACTGCATCGTATCATATCGCACTGCATTGTGCTGCACTGTACTGCATCGTATCATATCGCACTGCATTGTGCTGCACTGTACTGCATCGTATCATATCGCACTGCATTGTGCTGCACTGTACTGCATCGTATCATATCACTGCATTGTGCTGCACACTGCACTGCTGTATTGTGCTGCACTGTACTGCATCGTATTGTGCACTGCACTGTACTGCATCTGCATCATATCGCACTGCATTGTGCTGCACTGTACTGCATCATATCATATCGCACTGCATTGTGCTGCACTGTACTGCATCGTATCATATCGCACTGCATTGTGCTGCACTGTACTGCATCGTATCGCATATCATTGTGCTGCATCATATCGCACTGCATTGTGCTGCACTGTACTGCATCGTATCATATCGCACTGCATTGTGCTGCACTGTACTGCATCATATCATATCGCACTGCATTGTGCTGCACTGTACTGCATCATATCATATCGCACTGCATTGTGCTGCACTGTACTGCATATCATATCATATGTGCTGCACTGTACTGCATTGTATCATATGCACTGCATTGTGCTGCACTGTACTGCATCGTATATATCGCACTGCATGCACTGTACTGCATCGTATCATATCGCACTGCATTGTGCTGCACTGTACTGCATCGTATCATATCGCACACTGCATGCACTGTACTGCATCGTATCATATCGCACTGCATTGTGCTGCACTGTACTGCATCATATCATATCGCACTGCATTGTGCTGCACTGTACTGCATCGTATCATATCGCACTGCATTGTGTTGCACTGTACTGCATCGTATCATATCGCACTGCATTGTGTTGCACTGTACTGCATCGTATCATATCGCACTGCATTGTGCTGCACTGTACTGCATCATATATCATATCGCACTGCATGCATGTCATATCGCACTGCATTGTGTTGCACTGCACTGTACTGCATCATATCATATCGCACTGTGTGCTGCACTGTACTGCATCATCGCACTGTGTTGCACTGTACTGCATCGTATCATATCGCACTGCATTGTGCTGCACTGTACTGCATCGTATCATATCGCACTGCATTGTGCTGCACTGTACTGCATCGTATCATATCGCACTGCATTGTGCTGCACTGTACTGCATCGTATCATATCGCACTGCATTGTGCTGCACTGTACTGCATCGTATCATATCGCACTGCATTGTGCTGCACTGTACTGCATCGTATCATATCGCACTGCATTGTGTTGCACTGTACTGCATCGTATCATATCGCACTATTGTGCTGCACTGCACTGCATTGCACTGCATTACTGCATCTGCATCATATATGCACTGCATTGTGCTGCACTGTACTGCATCGCACTGCATTGTATCATATACTGCATCGTATCTGCACTGCATTGTGCTGCACTGTACTGCATCGTATCATATCGCACTGCATTGTGCACTGCACTGTACTGCATTGTCTGCACTGTACATATCATATCATATCGCACTGCATTGTGTTGCACTGTACTGCATCGTATCATATCGCACACTGCATTGTGCTGCACTGTACTGCATCGTATCATATACTGCATCATATCATATCGCACTGCATTGTGCTGCACTGTACTGCATCACTCGCACTGTACTGCATTGTGCTGCACTGTACTGCATCGTATCATATCGCACTGCACATTGTGTTGCACTGTACTGCATCGTATCATATCGCACTGCATTGTGCTGCACTGTACTGCATCGTATCATATCGCACTGCATTGTGCTGCACTGTATTGTATCATGCACTGCACTGCACTGTACTGCATCGTATCATATCGCACTGCATTGTGCTGCACTGTACTGCATCGTATCATATCGCACTGCACTGCACTGTACTTGTATCACTGTACTGCATCTGCACTGTATTGTGTTGCACTGTACTGCATCGTATCATATCGCACTGCATTGTGCTGCACTGTACTGCATCGTATCATATCGCACTGCACTGTATTGTGCTGCACTGTACTGCATCGTATCATATCGCACTGCATTGTGCTGCACTGTACTGCATCATATCATATCGCACTGCATTGTGTTGCACTGTACTGCATCGTATCATATCGCACTGCATTGTGCTGCACTGTACTGCATCGTATCATATCGCACTGCATTGTGCTGCACTGTACTGCATCGTATCATATATCGCACTGCATTGTGCTGCACTGTACTGCATCGTACTATATCATATCGCACTGCATTGTGCTGCACTGTACTGCATCGTATCATATCGCACTGTATTGTGCTGCACTGTACTGCATCGTATCATATCGCACTGCATTGTGCTGCATACTGCATCGTATCATATCGCACTGCATTGTGCTGCACTGTACTGCATCGTATATCATATCGCACTGCATTGTGCTGCACTGTACTGCATCGTATCATATCGCACTGCATTGTGCTGCACTGTACTGCATCGTATCATATCGCACTGCATTGTGCTGCACTGTACTGCATCGTATATCATATCGCACATTGTGCTGCACTGTACTGCATCGTATCATATCATATGCACTGCACATGTATCATATGCACTGCATTGTGTTGCACTGTACTGCATCGTATCATATCACACTGCATCACTGCATTGTGCTGCACTGTACTGCATCGTATCATATCGCACTGCATTGTGCTGCACTGTACTGCATCGTATCATATCGCACTGCATTGTGCTGCACTGTACTGCATCATATCATATCGCACTGCATTGTGCTGCACTGTACTGCGTATCATATCGCACTATCACTGTACTGCATCGTATCATATCGCACTGCATTGTGTTGCACTGTACTGCATCGTATCATATCGCACTGCATTGTGTTGCACTGTACTGCATCGTATCATATCGCACTGCATTGTGTTGCACTGTACTGCATCGTATCATATCATATCGCACTGCATTGTGCTGCACTGTACTGCATCGTATCATATCGCACTGCATTGTGCTGCACTGTACTGCATCGTATCATATCGCACTGCATTGTGCTGCACTGTACTGCATCATATCATATCGCACTGCATTGTGTTGCACTGTACTG
>CM065708.1:1071236-1073736 GCA_017654935.2 Phymorhynchus buccinoides | reverse complement strand
TGGAACACTGCTACACCTGAAACATGTCAACAACACAGCATTGGGCAGGGTGAACGTCATTGACCCCCACCTCCTGGAACACTGCTACACCTGAAACATGTCAACAACACAGCATTGGGCAGGGTGAACGTCATTGACCCCCACCTGGAACACTGCCAGCACCTGAAACATGTCAACAACACAGCATTGGGCAGGGTGAACATCATTGACCCCCACCTGGAACACTGCTACACCTGAAACATGTCAACAACACAGCATTGGGCAGGGTGAACGTCATTGACCCCCACCTGGAACACTGCTACACCTGAAACATGTCAACAGAGCATTGGGCAGGGTGAACATCATTGACCCCCACCTGGAACACTGCTACACCTGAAACATGTCAACAACACAGCATTGGGCAGGGTGAATGTCATTGACCACCTCCTGGAACACTGCTACACCTGAAACATGTCAACAACACAGCATTGGGCAGGGTGAATGTCATTGACCCCCACCTGGAACACTGCCAGCACCTGAAACATGTCAACAACACAGCATTGGGCAGGGTGAACGTCATTGACCCCCACCTGGAACACTGCTACACCTGAAACATGTCAACAACACAGCATTGGGCAGGGTGAACGTCATTGACCCCCACCTGGAACACTGCTACACCTGAAACATGTCAACAACACAGCATTGGGCAGGGTGAACATCATTGACCCCCACCTCCTGGAACACTGCTACACCTGAAACATGTCAACAACACAGCATTGGGCAGGGTGAATGTCATTGACCCCCACCTGGAACACTGCTACACCTCAAACATGTCAACAACACAGCATTGGGCAGGGTGAACGTCATTGACCCCCACCTGGAACACTGCTACACCTGAAACATGTCAACAACACAGCATTGGGCAGGGTGAACATCATTGACCCCCACCTGGAACACTGCTACACCTGAAACATGTCAACAACACAGCATTGGGCAGGGTGAACGTCATTGACCCCCACCTGGAACACTGCTACACCTGAAACATGTCAACAACACAGCATTGGGCAGGGTGAACGTCATTGACCCCCACCTGGAACACTGCTACACCTGAAACATGTCAACAACACAGCATTGGGCAGGGTGAACGTCATTGACCCCCACCTCCTGGAACACTGCTACACCTGAAACATGTCAACAACACAGCATTGGGCAGGGTGAACATCATTGACCCCCACCTGGAACACTGCTACACCTGAAACATGTCAACAACACAGCATTGGGCAGGGTGAACGTCATTGACCCCCACCTCCTGGAACACTGCTACACCTGAAACATGTCAACAACACAGCATTGGGCAGGGTGAACGTCATTGACCCCCACCTGGAACACTGCTACACCTGAAACATGTCAACAACACAGCATTGGGCAGGGTGAAAGTCATTGACCCCCACCTGGAACACTGCTACACCTCAAACATGTCAACAACACAGCATTGGGCAGGGTGAACATCATTGACCCCCACCTGGAACACTGCCAGCACCTGAAACATGTCAACACAGCATTGGGCAGGGTGAACATCATTGACCCCCACCTGGAACACTGCCAGCACCTGAAACATGTCAACACAGCATTGGGCAGGGTGAACATCATTGACCCCCACCTGGAACACTGCTACACCTGAAACATGTCAACAACACAGCATTGGGCAGGGTGAACGTCATTAACTCCCACCTGGAACACTGCTACACCTCAAACATGTCAACAACACAGCATTGGGCAGGGTGAACGTCATTGACCCCCACCTGGAACACTGCCAGCACCTGAAACATGTCAACAACATTTAGTAGGGTTAATGTCAGAAGGAGCTATCAAAAAGCAATAAACAAGGATGATACAGACTCCCCAAACATGATGAAGTTGGGTGAACGTCAGAAGGAGCTATCAAAAAGGCAACACAGAAGGATGATAGGACCTTTGGGTTTTCCCCCGATCATAAAGTCCATTGTTCATTAGTTAACAATTGTAGTTTGTAGAACTATCCTTACTTCTGGTCTGATGTAATCACTATTTTGTTAAAACTCAAACAGCTAAATAATCTGAAAGTAAAGATTGAGGAAGAAATGCTTGCACAAAATCCTTTTCCAAATTGTTAGATTCTTAATTGCAAGATTGCAAATATTCCAGATTTTCCCCTATTCATTTAGTCTCGACTATAAACACACATACATACAGACACACACACACACACACAGATGCACACACAAAGACACGCAGATATGCACACTGATTTGCTGATGAAATTCAACACTTATACTGACAACTAAAGGATCTACAGCCGCAATGAGAAAAGAAATTAGTTGTTTAAAGTCCTTAAGTCAGAATGCATGCTTTAAGTTTTGCGTTTTTCATGGCAATCAGTGTAAATTTCAATAAAATGTTTGGATTTTGCATGAAAGACAATATACGCCATAAAGAGGAACAGTTGTTTACTCACAGCTACAGGGTCTACAGCCACGATGAG
>CM065708.1:1051236-1066236 GCA_017654935.2 Phymorhynchus buccinoides | reverse complement strand
TCCTACACACACACACACACACACACACACACACACACACACACACACACACACACACACACACACACACACACACACACACACACACACACACACACTACAGCAAAGAGAAGAATGGAGCCAGGTTCTCACACAAAGTTCTGTCATACAGACTGAAGGCTGACTGCAGGATGACCCTACAAATGCACACAGACACAGACACACACACACACAAAGTTCTGTCCTACAGACTGAAGGCTGACTGCAGGATGACCCTACAAATGCACACAGACACAGACACACACACACACAAAGTTCTGTCATACAGACTGAAGGCTGACTGCAGGATGACCCTACAAATGCACACAGACACACAAAGTTCTGTCGCACAGACTGAAGGCTGACTGTGACTCAGTCCAAGATGATCCTACAAATGCACACAGACACACACACACACACACAGAGAGACACACACACACACACAGACGACCACTGACAAGTGACATGGACTTGGCAAAGACAGTGATTAATTTTGTCAAATAAAAGTCAACTTAAACACTGTCCTAAATCCCTTTCATTCACTGACTACATTGCATGTTTACAGCAGCTTCTTAGAGTGGCTTTGTCACTGTCAAGCATACCATCATTGTCTACATTGACTACATGTACATTGCATGTTTACAGCTTCTTAGAGTGGCTTTGTCACTGTCAAGCATACCGTCATTGTCTACATTGACTACATGTACATTGCATGTTTACAGCAGCTTCTTAGAGTGGCTTTGTCACTGTCAAGCATACCGTCATTGTCTGTTATCTAATGATTCAATGCTTCTTCTTCTTCTTCTTCGATCGCTCAGACAGTTTCCTGTCAATTATGAGCGCAGATGCGTCATGCTGCCGTTATGCCCCTAAGAAATAGTTAAGCCCCCCAGCAAGTCCGACTTCGGCTGGAGGAAATGTTTTTGAAAGTGTTTTGTGAAAAATGGCAGGAGAATGGACTGGGTAAGGCAGAAAGATAGTAGATGACAGTAAGTAAAGGGAAAAGGCAGAGTCAAAGGGAGTGACGTGATTGTACAAGTCAGGGAAAACACCACTCAGTAAAGAGTCGTTTATGATCTGAGTCATGACAGGCACAACAACATCAAGACATTCATACAACAAAGGGGTTGGTAAAGGGTCAAGGTCACACGTCTTGGGGGCAGATCTCTTCAAAACATCAAAGACATCTTTCTCAGACACAGGAGAAAAAGCAACAAGAGGGGAGCCTACAAAATCTTTGCCTAGGGGGTGGGAGACAGTGGGCTGCAAGTCAAGCTCTTTCCTAATGTTCTCAATTTTGGAATGAAAGAAATCAGAAAACACACATGGCAATGATGGTGGGGGGTAAACAGTCGGAAGTTTGGTAGGTTTAACCCTTGCACACAGTTTGTTTGTAATAGAATACAGTTCTTTACTAGATCTTGCCGCTGCAATTTTGGTACTGTAGTACATAGTTTTTGCCTGATCTGTCAAGAAAGTCACAAATGTTTTAGCTTTATTATATATTTGTTTATGTACAGTGAGCCCTAAAGAATTTGATTGTGCTTGTGCCTGTCTTCGTTTTTTCTTTGCTTCTTTTATTTCGTTAGGCATCACACTAAACCAAGGACTTGAGTCTCTGCTAGAAGAAACTTTGCGTGAAGAAACAGGAGCATGTTTGTCCAATACTGACCGAAGGGCACTATCGTACTCGGCGGCAGTACAAGGACTAGATGTGTACTTAGATAATTCTACTTTTTTTATATCTTTTCCGAAAACAGTTCTGTCGATTGCGCGGATATTTCTGACGCTGCGGTACACATGTTTGTGGACAGGGAGCTCTATGTCAAACAAACTCACAACACAAACATGGTCAGACTCGAGGTCATGATTGACCTCTGAGGATCGGTGAACTCCATCACTGGGCCTTTCAATCACCAAGTCCAGAGTGTGGCCATGTTTGTGAGTGGGTCCGGACACAGATTGATGAAGATTGTACATATCTAACACTTCTAAAAACTTAATAGAGCTACGATCAGTGGGAGAGTCAACATGAAAATTAAAATCCCCTTAGAGGAAGTTACAAGCACAGAACTTCCAGAAGGTGGGGGAACTATTTATACAAAAGACCCCCCGGTATCCCCACTGAGGATGATTCAATGCTGAACATTTTAGATCAGAGGAGGCTTCATTTGTGAAGTTCATTTGAGGCAAGAGGGATAGTTCTGTAAACACAAGACAGCTTTGACAGGGCAGGGGATAGTTCTGTAAACACAAGACAGCTTTGATAGTGCAGGGGATAGTTCTGTAAACACAAGACAGCTTTGACAGGGCAGGGGGATAGTTCTGCAAATACAAGGCAGCTTTGATAGTGCAGGGGATAGTTCTGTAAACACAAGAAGGCTCTGACAGGGCAGGGGGATAGTTCTGTACAAGACAGCTTTGATAGGGTGGAGGATAGTTCTGTAAACACAAGACAGCTTTGACAGGGTGGTGGATAGTTCTGTAAACACAAGACAGCTTTGACAGGGCCTGGGGGATAGTTCTGTAAACACAAAACAGCTTTGACAGGGCAGGGGGATAGTTCTGTAAACACAAGACAGCTTCGACAGGGTGGGGGGATAGTTCTGCAAACACAAGACAGCTTTGACAGGGTGGGGGACAGATCTGCAAACACAAGACAGCTTCGACAGGGTGGGGGGATAGTTCTGTAAACACAAGACAGCTTTGACAGGGTGGGGGATAGTTCTGTAAACACAAGACAGCTTTGACAGGGCGGGGGATAGTTCTGTAAACACAAGACAGCTTTGATAGGGTGGGGGATAGTTCTGTAAACACAAGACAGCTTTGACAGGGCGGGG
Source organism: Phymorhynchus buccinoides (assembly GCA_017654935.2). Classification (NCBI taxonomy): domain Eukaryota; kingdom Metazoa; phylum Mollusca; class Gastropoda; order Neogastropoda; family Raphitomidae; genus Phymorhynchus; species Phymorhynchus buccinoides. The sequence continues at coordinate 1,063,378 of CM065708.1, read as the reverse complement.
GATAGTTCTGTAAACACAAGACAGCTTTGATAGGGCGGGGGATAGTTCTGCAAACACAAGACAGCTTTGACAGGAACCTGAGTCTTGAAACTGGCTGGCAGTAAAATGGTTTTAAAAACTAAGGCAGCTGTTGATCTATATACAGATAAAGATAATAGTAAATACAGTCAACTCTCTAGTTTACAACTTCCATTATACTCATGGCAACTCTCTAGTTTACAACTTCCATTTTACTCACGGCAACTCTCTAGTTTACAACTTCCATTTTACTCACGGCAACTCTCTAGTTTACAACTTCCATTTTACTCACGGCAACTCTCTAGTTTACAACTTCCATTATACTCACGGCAACTCTCTAGTTTACAACTTCCATTTTACTCACGGCAACTCTCTAGTTTACAACTTCCATTTTACTCATGGCAACTCTCTAGTTTACAACTTCCATTTTACTCACGGCAACTCTCTAGTTTACAACTTCCATTATACTCATGGCAACTCTCTAGTTTACAACTTCCATTATACTCACGGCAACTCTCTAGTTTACAACTTCCATTTTACTCACGGCAACTCTCTAGTTTACAACTTCCATTATACTCATGGCAACTCTCTAGTTTACAACTTCCATTATACTCATGGCAACTCTCTAGTTTACAACTTCCATTTTACTCATGGCAACTCTCTAGTTTACAACTTCCATTTTACTCACGGCAACTCTCTAGTTTACAACTTCCATTATACTCATGGCAACTCTCTAGTTTACAACTTCCATTATACTCACGGCAACTCTCTAGTTTACAACTTCCATTTTACTCATGGCAACTCTCTAGTTTACAACTTCCATTTTACTCACGGCAACTCTCTAGTTTACAACTTCCATTATACTCATGGCAACTCTCTAGTTTACAACTTCCATTATACTCACGGCAACTCTCTAGTTTACAACTTCCATTTTACTCACGGCAACTCTCTAGTTTACAACTTCCATTATACTCACGGCAACTCTCTAGTTTACAACTTCCATTATACTCATGGCAACTCTCTAGTTTACAACTTCCATTATACTCACGGCAACTCTCTAGTTTACAACTTCCATTTTACTCACGGCAACTCTCTAGTTTACAACTTCCATTTTACTCACGGCAACTCTCTAGTTTACAACTTCCATTTTACTCACGGCAACTCTCTAGTTTACAACTTCCATTATACTCACGGCAACTCTCTAGTTTACAACTTCCATTTTACTCACTGCAACTCTCTAGTTTACAACTTCCATTATACTCACGGCAACTCTCTAGTTTACAACTTCCATTATACTCACGGCAACTCTCTAGTTTACAACTTCCATTATACTCACGGCAACTCTCTAGTTTACAACTTCCATTATAATCACGGCAACTCTCTAGTTTACAACTTCCATTATACTCACGGCAACTCTCTAGTTTACAACTTCCATTTTACTCACGGCAACTCTCTAGTTTACAACTTCCATTTTACTCATGGCAACTCTCTAGTTTACAACTTCCATTATACTCACGGCAACTCTCTAGTTTACAACTTCCATTATACTCACGGCAACTCTCTAGTTTACAACTTCCATTTTACTCACGGCAACTCTCTAGTTTACAACTTCCATTATACTCACGGCAACTCTCTAGTTTACAACTTCCATTATACTCACGGCAACTCTCTAGTTTACAACTTCCATTATACTCACGGCAACTCTCTAGTTTACAACTTCCATTTTACTCACGGCAACTCTCTAGTTTACAACTTCCATTTTACTCATGGCAACTCTCTAGTTTACAACTTCCATTTTACTCACTGCAACTCTCTAGTTTACAACTTCCATTATACTCACGGCAACTCTCTAGTTTACAACTTCCATTATACTCACTGCAACTCTCTAGTTTACAACTTCCATTATACTCACGGCAACTCTCTAGTTTACAACTTCCATTTTACTCACGGCAACTCTCTAGTTTACAACTTCCATTATACTCACGGCAACTCTCTAGTTTACAACTTCCATTATACTCACAGCAACTCTCTAGTTTACAACTTCCATTATACTCACTGCAACTCTCTAGTTTACAACTTCCATTATACTCACGGCAACTCTCTAGTTTACAACTTCCATTTTACTCATGGCAACTCTCTAGTTTACAACTTCCATTTTACTCACGGCAACTCTCTAGTTTACAACTTCCATTTTACTCACGGCAACTCTCTAGTTTACAACTTCCATTTTACTCATGGCAACTCTCTAGTTTACAACTTCCATTTTACTCACGGCAACTCTCTAGTTTACAACTTCCATTATACTCACTGCAACTCTCTAGTTTACAACTTCCATTATACTCACGGCAACTCTCTAGTTTACAACTTCCATTATACTCATGGCAACTCTCTAGTTTACAACTTCCATTATACTCACGGCAACTCTCTAGTTTACAACTTCCATTTTACTCACGGCAACTCTCTAGTTTACAACTTCCATTATACTCATGGCAACTCTCTAGTTTACAACTTCCATTATACTCACGGCAACTCTCTAGTTTACAACTTCCATTATACTCATGGCAACTCTCTAGTTTACAACTTCCATTATACTCATGGCAACTCTCTAGTTTACAACTTCCATTATACTCACGGCAACTCTCTAGTTTACAACTTCCATTATACTCACTGCAACTCTCTAGTTTACAACTTCCATTATACTCACGGCAACTCTCTAGTTTACAACTTCCATTATAATCACGGCAACTCTCTAGTTTACAACTTCCATTTTACTCATGGCAACTCTCTAGTTTACAACTTCCATTATACTCACGGCAACTCTCTAGTTTACAACTTCCATTTTACTCACTGCAACTCTCTAGTTTACAACTTCCATTATACTCACGGCAACTCTCTAGTTTACAACTTCCATTTTACTCACGGCAACTCTCTAGTTTACAACTTCCATTATACTCACGGCAACTCTCTAGTTTACAACTTCCATTTTACTCATGGCAACTCTCTAGTTTACAACTTCCATTTTACTCACGGCAACTCTCTAGTTTACAACTTCCATTATACTCACTGCAACTCTCTAGTTTACAACTTCCATTATAATCACGGCAACTCTCTAGTTTACAACTTCCATTATACTCACGGCAACTCTCTAGTTTACAACTTCCATTATACTCACGGCAACTCTCTAGTTTACAACTTCCATTATACTCACGGCAACTCTCTAGTTTACAACTTCCATTATAATCACGGCAACTCTCTAGTTTACAACTTCCATTTTACTCACGGCAACTCTCTAGTTTACAACTTCCATTATACTCACGGCAACTCTCTAGTTTACAACTTCCATTTTACTCACGGCAACTCTCTAGTTTACAACTTCCATTTTACTCACAGCAACTCTCTAGTTTACAACTTCCATTATACTCACGGCAACTCTCTAGTTTACAACTTCCATTATACTCACGGCAACTCTCTAGTTTACAACTTCCATTATACTCACGGCAACTCTCTAGTTTACAACTTCCATTTTACTCACGGCAACTCTCTAGTTTACAACTTCCATTTTACTCACTGCAACTCTCTAGTTTACAACTTCCATTATACTCACGGCAACTCTCTAGTTTACAACTTCCATTATACTCATGGCAACTCTCTAGTTTACAACTTCCATTATACTCACGGCAACTCTCTAGTTTACAACTTCCATTATACTCACGGCAACTCTCTAGTTTACAACTTCCATTTTACTCACGGCAACTCTCTAGTTTACAACTTCCATTTTACTCACGGCAACTCTCTAGTTTACAACTTCCATTATACTCACGGCAACTCTCTAGTTTACAACTTCCATTTTACTCACGGCAACTCTCTAGTTTACAACTTCCATTATACTCACGGCAACTCTCTAGTTTACAACTTCCATTTTACTCACGGCAACTCTCTAGTTTACAACTTCCATTATACTCACGGCAACTCTCTAGTTTACAACTTCCATTATACTCACGGCAACTCTCTAGTTTACAACTTCCATTATACTCACGGCAACTCTCTAGTTTACAACTTCCATTATACTCACGGCAACTCTCTAGTTTACAACTTCCATTATACTCACGGCAACTCTCTAGTTTACAACTTCCATTTTACTCACGGCAACTCTCTAGTTTACAACTTCCATTATACTCATGGCAACTCTCTAGTTTACAACTTCCATTATACTCATGGCAACTCTCTAGTTTACAACTTCCATTATACTCACGGCAACTCTCTAGTTTACAACTTCCATTATACTCACGGCAACTCTCTAGTTTACAACTTCCATTTTACTCACGGCAACTCTCTAGTTTACAACTTCCATTATACTCATGGCAACTCTCTAGTTTACAACTTCCATTTTACTCACGGCAACTCTCTAGTTTACAACTTCCATTATACTCACTGCAACTCTCTAGTTTACAACTTCCATTATACTCACGGCAACTCTCTAGTTTACAACTTCCATTTTACTCACGGCAACTCTCTAGTTTACAACTTCCATTATACTCACGGCAACTCTCTAGTTTACAACTTCCATTATACTCACGGCAACTCTCTAGTTTACAACTTCCATTATACTCACGGCAACTCTCTAGTTTACAACTTCCATTATACTCACGGCAACTCTCTAGTTTACAACTTCCATTATACTCACGGCAACTCTCTAGTTTACAACTTCCATTATACTCACGGCAACTCTCTAGTTTACAACTTCCATTATACTCACGGCAACTCTCTAGTTTACAACTTCCATTATACTCACGGCAACTCTCTAGTTTACAACTTCCATTATACTCACGGCAACTCTCTAGTTTACAACTTCCATTATACTCACGGCAACTCTCTAGTTTACAACTTCCATTATACTCACGGCAACTCTCTAGTTTACAACTTCCATTATACTCACGGCAACTCTCTAGTTTACAACTTCCATTATACTCACGGCAACTCTCTAGTTTACAACTTCCATTTTACTCACGGCAACTCTCTAGTTTACAACTTCCATTTTACTCACGGCAACTCTCTAGTTTACAACTTCCATTTTACTCACGGCAACTCTCTAGTTTACAACTTCCATTTTACTCACAGCAACTCTCTAGTTTACAACTTCCATTATACTCACGGCAACTCTCTAGTTTACAACTTCCATTTTACTCACAGCAACTCTCTAGTTTACAACTTCCATTATACTCACGGCAACTCTCTAGTTTACAACTTCCATTTTACTCACGGCAACTCTCTAGTTTACAACTTCCATTTTACTCACGGCAACTCTCTAGTTTACAACTTCCATTATACTCACGGCAACTCTCTAGTTTACAACTTCCATTATACTCACGGCAACTCTCTAGTTTACAACTTCCATTATACTCACGGCAACTCTCTAGTTTACAACTTCCATTTTACTCACAGCAACTCTCTAGTTTACAACTTCCATTATACTCACGGCAACTCTCTAGTTTACAACTTCCATTATACTCACGGCAACTCTCTAGTTTACAACTTCCATTTTACTCACGGCAACTCTCTAGTTTACAACTTCCATTATACTCACGGCAACTCTCTAGTTTACAACTTCCATTATACTCATGGCAACTCTCTAGTTTACAACTTCCATTTTACTCACGGCAACTCTCTAGTTTACAACTTCCATTTTACTCACAGCAACTCTCTAGTTTACAACTTCCATTATACTCACGGCAACTCTCTAGTTTACAACTTCCATTTTACTCACAGCAACTCTCTAGTTTACAACTTCCATTATACTCACGGCAACTCTCTAGTTTACAACTTCCATTATACTCATGGCAACTCTCTAGTTTACAACTTCCATTTTACTCACGGCAACTCTCTAGTTTACAACTTCCATTATACTCACGGCAACTCTCTAGTTTACAACTTCCATTATACTCACGGCAACTCTCTAGTTTACAACTTCCATTATACTCACGGCAACTCTCTAGTTTACAACTTCCATTATACTCACGGCAACTCTCTAGTTTACAACTTCCATTTTACTCACGGCAACTCTCTAGTTTACAACTTCCATTATACTCACGGCAACTCTCTAGTTTACAACTTCCATTTTACTCACGGCAACTCTCTAGTTTACAACTTCCATTATACTCACGGCAACTCTCTAGTTTACAACTTCCATTATACTCACGGCAACTCTCTAGTTTACAACTTCCATTATACTCATGGCAACTCTCTAGTTTACAACTTCCATTATACTCACGGCAACTCTCTAGTTTACAACTTCCATTATACTCACGGCAACTCTCTAGTTTACAACTTCCATTATACTCACGGCAACTCTCTAGTTTACAACTTCCATTATACTCACGGCAACTCTCTAGTTTACAACTTCCATTATACTCACGGCAACTCTCTAGTTTACAACTTCCATTATACTCACGGCAACTCTCTAGTTTACAACTTCCATTATACTCATGGCAACTCTCTAGTTTACAACTTCCATTATACTCACGGCAACTCTCTAGTTTACAACTTCCATTATACTCACTGCAACTCTCTAGTTTACAACTTCCATTATACTCACGGCAACTCTCTAGTTTACAACTTCCATTATACTCACGGCAACTCTCTAGTTTACAACTTCCATTATACTCACGGCAACTCTCTAGTTTACAACTTCCATTATACTCACGGCAACTCTCTAGTTTACAACTTCCATTATACTCATGGCAACTCTCTAGTTTACAACTTCCATTATACTCACGGCAACTCTCTAGTTTACAACTTCCATTTTACTCACGGCAACTCTCTAGTTTACAACTTCCATTTTACTCATGGCAACTCTCTAGTTTACAACTTCCATTTTACTCACGGCAACTCTCTAGTTTACAACTTCCATTATACTCATGGCAACTCTCTAGTTTACAACTTCCATTTTACTCACGGCAACTCTCTAGTTTACAACTTCCATTATACTCACTGCAACTCTCTAGTTTACAACTTCCATTATACTCACGGCAACTCTCTAGTTTACAACTTCCATTTTACTCACGGCAACTCTCTAGTTTACAACTTCCATTTTACTCACAGCAACTCTCTAGTTTACAACTTCCATTATACTCACGGCAACTCTCTAGTTTACAACTTCCATTATACTCACGGCAACTCTCTAGTTTACAACTTCCATTATACTCATGGCAACTCTCTAGTTTACAACTTCCATTATACTCATGGCAACTCTCTAGTTTACAACTTCCATTATACTCACGGCAACTCTCTAGTTTACAACTTCCATTATACTCACGGCAACTCTCTAGTTTACAACTTCCATTTTACTCATGGCAACTCTCTAGTTTACAACTTCCATTATAATCACGGCAACTCTCTAGTTTACAACTTCCATTATACTCACGGCAACTCTCTAGTTTACAACTTCCATTATAATCACGGCAACTCTCTAGTTTACAACTTCCATTTTACTCACAGCAACTCTCTAGTTTACAACTTCCATTATACTCACGGCAACTCTCTAGTTTACAACTTCCATTATAATCACGGCAACTCTCTAGTTTACAACTTCCATTTTACTCACAGCAACTCTCTAGTTTACAACTTCCATTATACTCACGGCAACTCTCTAGTTTACAACTTCCATTATACTCATGGCAACTCTCTAGTTTACAACTTCCATTTTACTCACAGCAACTCTCTAGTTTACAACTTCCATTATACTCACGGCAACTCTCTAGTTTACAACTTCCATTTTACTCACGGCAACTCTCTAGTTTACAACTTCCATTATACTCACGGCAACTCTCTAGTTTACAACTTCCATTATACTCACGGCAACTCTCTAGTTTACAACTTCCATTTTACTCACGGCAACTCTCTAGTTTACAACTTCCATTTTACTCACGGCAACTCTCTAGTTTACAACTTCCATTATACTCACGGCAACTCTCTAGTTTACAACTTCCATTATACTCATGGCAACTCTCTAGTTTACAACTTCCATTATACTCACGGCAACTCTCTAGTTTACAACTTCCATTATACTCACGGCAACTCTCTAGTTTACAACTTCCATTTTACTCACGGCAACTCTCTAGTTTACAACTTCCATTTTACTCACTGCAACTCTCTAGTTTACAACTTCCATTATACTCACTGCAACTCTCTAGTTTACAACTTCCATTATACTCACGGCAACTCTCTAGTTTACAACTTCCATTTTACTCACGGCAACTCTCTAGTTTACAACTTCCATTATACTCACGGCAACTCTCTAGTTTACAACTTCCATTATACTCACGGCAACTCTCTAGTTTACAACTTCCATTTTACTCACAGCAACTCTCTAGTTTACAACTTCCATTATACTCACGGCAACTCTCTAGTTTACAACTTCCATTTTACTCACGGCAACTCTCTAGTTTACAACTTCCATTATAATCACGGCAACTCTCTAGTTTACAACTTCCATTTTACTCACGGCAACTCTCTAGTTTACAACTTCCATTATACTCACGGCAACTCTCTAGTTTACAACTTCCATTATACTCACGGCAACTCTCTAGTTTACAACTTCCATTTTACTCACGGTGGCAGAAGGAAGAGGAAGAAGTAATGGGGGTTGAACAGCTCTGGGAGGTTTTCAGATATGTGGGTGAAACTGAACAACACAATTAACACAGTCATTACATTATCAATCAACATTATGAACACAGTAATTACATTAATAGATTATCAATCAGCATTATGAACACAGTAATTACATTATCAACAATATTATGAACACAGTAATTACATTATCAACAATATTATGAACACAGTAATTACATTATCAACAATATTATGAACACAGTAATTACATAATCAATCAACATTATGAACACAGTAATTACATTATCAATCAACATATTATGAACACAGTAATTACATTATCAATCAACATATTATGAACACAGTAATTACATAATCAATCAACATTATGAACACAGTAATTACATTATCAATCAACATATTATGAACACAGTAATTACATTATCAACAACATTATGAACACAGTAATATTACATTATCAATCAACATTATGAACACAGTAATTACATTATCAGCAATATTATGAACACAGTAATTACATTATCAACAATATTATGAACACAGTAATTACATTATCAATCAACATTATGAACACAGTAATTACATTATCAATCAACATTATGAACACATTAAGTTAACACATTCGGTTAAGAAAAGGCGGAGTTATAAGGCCCCGTTTCCCATTGGTGCTGCTCTGAGAGTGATGCGCTCTCCCTAGTAACGGTAACGTCTAGTAACGGTAACGCCAAGTACTGGTAACGCTGAGTACAGCAAATTTGAAGCGATTCGGTTAAGAAACGGCGGAGTTATACGGCCCTGTTTCCCGTTGGCGCTGCTCTGAGAGTGATGCGCTCTCCCTATTGTTTTCACAGCCTGACAGCAAATTTGAAGAGATTCGGCTAAGAAACGGCGGAGTTATTTGTGAAAAGGTGAAACGGCGTATATCGCGCGCGTTTATGAATCGATTCGCTTCCAGTTTGGCACACAGATAGTCACCGTCCCCGGGCATCTACCTTCCAAATTCGAAGTGCAATCCGTGCAGAAATACCGGAGATACGGGCGCCGAGAGGCCGGTGGATACGCGTTTCGCACATTTGCCAAACCGCGCAAATGACACGGCCGCCTCGGTTGCCGTTGCCATTGCCATCGCCCCGTTAGGGCTCATAGAAAATTTGAAGCGATTCGGTCGAAAAACGGTGGAGTTATAAGGCCCGTTTTGTGTTTCAGACACACACACACACTTGCCTTTTTATTATATGATCATTATTAACAGACAATGGAGGCAGAAGAGGAAGAAGTATGGGGGGGGGGGAGCTTTGAGAGATTGTCCGATATGTGTGAGAAACTGAACACAACATATTGATCAATACAATCATAAAGTGATAAACATGTCAAGACATATTTGCTTATAAATGTGTGTGAAACTGAACACAACATATTGATCAATACAATCATAAACATGTCAAGACATATTACAAAGATGCTGTGTGAAACTGAACACAACATATTGATCAATACAATCATAAACATGTCAAGACATATTCTTATAAATGTGTGTGAAAGACGATATGTGTGAGAAACTGAACACAACATATTGATCAATACAATCATAAACATGTCAAGACATATTACAAAGATGCTTATAAATGTGTGTGAAACTGAACACAACATATTGATCAATACAATCATAAACATGTCAAGACATATTACAAAGACGCTTATAAATGTGTGTGAAACTGAACACAACATATTGATCAATACAATCATAAACATGTCAAGACATATTACAAAGACGCTTATAAATGTGTGTGAAACTGAACACAACATATTGATCAATACAATCATAAACATGTCAAGACATATTACAAAGACGCTTATAAATGTGTGTGAAACTGAACACAACATATTGATCAATACAATCATAAACATGTCAAGACATATTACAAAGACGCTTATAAATGTGTGTGAAACTGAACACAACATATTGATCAATACAATCATAAACATGTCAAGACATATTACAAAGATGCTTATAAATGTGTGTGAAACTGAACACAACATATTGATCAATACAATCATAAACATGTCAAGACATATTACAAAGATGCTTATAAATGTGTGTGAAACTGAACACAACATATTGATCAATACAATCATAAACATGTCAAGACATATTACAAAGACGCTTATAAATGTGTGTGAAACTGAACACAACATATTGATCAATACAATCATAAACATGTCAAGACATTACAAAGACGCTTATAAATGTGTGTGAAACTGAACACAACATATTGATCAATACAATCATAAACATGTCAAGACATATTACAAAGACGCTTATAAATGTGTGTGAAACTGAACACAACATATTGATCAATACAATCATAAACATGTCAAGACATATTACAAAGACGCTTATAAATGTGTGTGAAACTGAACACAACATATTGATCAATACAATCATAAACATGTCAAGACATATTACAAAGACGCTTATAAATGTGTGTGAAACTGAACACAACATATTGATCAATACAATCATAAACATGTCAAGATTACAAAGACGCTTATAAATGTGTGTGAAACTGAACACAACATATTGATCAATACAATCATAAACATGTCAAGACATATTACAAAGACGCTTATAAATGTGTGTGAAACTGAACACAACATATTGATCAATACAATCATAAACATGTCAAGACATATTACAAAGACGCTTATAAATGTGTGTGAAACTGAACACAACATATTGATCAATACAATCATAAACATGTCAAGACATATTACAAAGACGCTTATAAATGTGTGTGAAACTGAACACAACATATTGATCAATACAATCATAAACATGTCAAGACATTACAAAGACGCTTATAAATGTGTGTGAAACTGAACACAACATATTGATCAATACAATCATAAACATGTCAAGACATATTAGAAACATGCCTATAAATGTGTGTGAAACAAAAACCAGCTAAATGCAGTCTTACCACTGTATTCCGTCCAGTCACCACCCAAGTGACAAATAAAAGTGTACGTAATTGTGAGATGACTGAACAAAAGTGTACATAATTGTGAGATGACTGACCAAAAGTGTATGTAATTGTGAGATGACTGAACAAAAGTGTATGTAATTGTGAGATGACTGAACAAAAGTGTATGTAATTGTGAGATGACTGACCAAAAGTGTATGTAATTGTGAGATGACTGAACAAAAGTGTATGTAATTGTGAGATGACTGACCAAAAGTGTATGTAATTGTGAGATGACTGACCAAAAGTGTATGTAATTGTGAGATGACCGTTATACTGAAGACTTTCTCAGAAATAAATAAGTAGAGAAGAGGTGGGTGATAGAATAAAACAGTCCTGACAACCAGGCCATCCCTCATGGTCCTACTGAGTGCTAGGGTTTGACTGTATATAAACATATCAAAGCAAAGTGCATCAATACACCAAGATTAATGCAACAAATACTTGTAGCAGTGCCATAGCCGATGAGG
>CM065708.1:1026236-1046236 GCA_017654935.2 Phymorhynchus buccinoides | reverse complement strand
AACAAAATTATAAACATGCATGCAGCCTTGTGTGTGTGTGTGTGTGTGTGTGCGTCGACAAATCATATATACAGACGAACAGACACGCAGACACATGCATGCATACACGCACGCACACACACACACACACACCCACCCACACATACACACACGTGTGCACATGCACATCCACACATACAGTGATCACACACAATCTCCCCCTCTCCCTCTCTCTCACACACACTGTTATCACAAGCTATCAGTTGACATTTAAACTGGGGTGATCAGTTTTCAAAATATCTATCCTTATGACCTGACTTTTATTTTCCCAGGGTGTGGTTGCTAGGTTAGCTTAGGGAGGGCAAACATCTGGAACAAAGATATCTCTGTCTCTATCTCTTTGTCTATTTCCAGCTCTTTCTGATTCAATAAATTACACATTGTATCATTATTACTGTCTATTGGGGTCTCTCTCACTCTCAGTCTCCATGTCTGTTTGTCTTTTCTTATATCTCTCTGTTTCTATAATTGCATACATTCTGTTTGTCCATGTGGGGGGTTTTATCTGTCCGTCTGTCTCTCTCTGTCTGTTTGTCTGTCTCTCTCTGTCTGTTTGTCTGTCTCTCTCTGTCTGTTTGTCTGTCTCTCTCTGTCTGTCTGTCTCTCTCTGTCTGTCTCTCTCTTTCCAACTCACCAGGATTCAGGGATCTTGGAAGAAAGGAAGTCAGCATGGTGGAAACCTGTGACAAACAAAACAACCTCTCATGTATTTCTGTCCACAATGGGTTGGTTTTAGTGTGTGTGTGTGTGTGTGTGTGTGTGTGTGTGTGCGTGTGCGTGCATGCATGCATGTGTGTTTGTGCGCGTGTGTCTTATCAGAGATAATAAAGTAGTGTTTGAGTTTGAGTTTGAATATCTGGGCGTGCGACAGAGACAGAAAGACAGAGACAAAAAGAGAGAGAATGTGTGTGCATACATTTTTTTGCATGTGTGCGAGTGTGTGCGTGTGTGTGCGCATATGTGTTTGTGTGTGTGTGTGTGTGTGTGTGTGTGTGTGTGTGTGTGTGTGTAACACAAGCACACATGTACAATCAGACTGAGCCTCATCTCATGTAAGAAAGACAGTAAAAGAGGGCTAAAAATAGCACACACAAAAAAAGGAAATTTGTATGACTTTAACTTAACATCCTCCCTCAACCACCCATCCCCATCTCTCTCCCTCACATTTTTTTTAGTTGGCTCAATCTCTCTCCCTCCCTCTCCCTCTCTGTCTCACTCTCTCTCTCTCTCTCTCTCTCTCTCTCTCTCTCTGTCTGCCTCTCTCTCCCTCCCCCTCTCTCTGTCTCACCAATCTTGCTCAATCCAGCCAGCAGGACGACCACAGTGAAAATCAGCGTTTTTTTTACTGTCTGTCTCTCTCTCTCCCTCTCTCTGTCTGTCTCTTCCTCCCTCCCTCTCTCTCTGTCTCTCTCTCCCTCCCTCTCTCTGTCTCTCTCTCCCTCCCTCTCTCTCTCTCTGTCTCACCAATCTTGCTCAATCCAGCCAGCAGGACGACCACAGTGAAAATCAGCGGGTTTTTTACTGTCTCTCTCTCTCCCTCTCTCTGTCTGTCTCTTCCTCCCTCCCTCTCTCTCTGTCTCTCTCTCCCTCCCTCTCTCTGTCTCTCTCTCCCTCCCTCTCTCTCTCTCTGTCTCACCAATCTTGCTCAATCCAGCCAGCAGGACAACCACAGTGAAAATCAGCGGTTCTTTAATGGCGTCGTACTGTAGCGCCACCACATGGATGGTGTGGGCACGTGTACCGTGCGTACCGTGCCCTCCTTCAGTACCATTTCCTGTATGGTTGGACGGAGAAGTCGTTCCATTGGTCACTGCATCAGCCAATGAAGAACTGTCGTTGGTGTTTGTACCTGACACAGACGCGGCCAGGTGAAAAGCCACCACACATAGAAGAAGAAGCAGAACCCACCGCATTTTGAAACCTTGTTGAACGTTTCAAGTTGTACAATTAAAATGGGAGGAGTCACACAAACAGCGTTGTTTTGTTTCAAGTTGTACAATTAAAATGGAAGGAGTCACAGTAACAGCGTTGTTTTGTTTCAAGTTGTACAATGTAAATGGGAGGAGTCACAGTAACAGCACTGTTTTGTTTCAAGTTGTACAATGTAAATGGGAGGAGTCACAGTAACTAACAGCGTTGTTTTGTTTCAAAGGGTTGCAGCAGTGTGATGAAAACCACTGATCAGAGATGGCTTGGGACAAACCCCACAATGAAGGAGTTGATTCTGGACTTACAGCGATCAACGAAGATGATGATTCTGAGCTGATAAAATCACAATGGGGATGCTGATGTTGTGAACTGATGATCATCATACAGCCTTTGACAGTCTGTGATGGGTAGTTTGCAGTCCGTGACGGGTAGTTTGACAGTCCGTGACGGGTAGTGTTCTCCTGCAGTCCTACTGAGGCTCCAAGGTAGCACCGTGTGTTACTGAGGCTTCAAGGCAACACTGAGCATGTTGGTTTGGTGGTTTTCAATGCAAAGGAAGAGTGGGTGATGCATTCTTTACCGCTGTTCACCTTTCCCACGGAGGTAATCTTCACCGACTACCAGTACTACGTTTGTTATGCACACTGCGTCAGGTAATCTTCACCGACTACCAGTACTACGTTTGTTATGCACACTGCGTCAGGTAATCTTCACCGACTACCAGTACTACGTTTGTTATGCACACTGCGTCAGGTTTCCCTGCATGCTGTGCAAACTGACATGTTCACTAAGGCTGGATGAACTCAAAGGCTCAGCCCTTCCTGCCGGTGTGGCCGATGGAGCAGATGGTGATGACAGATGTGTTGTCAGTCAGTCTGTCTGTCTGTCATATCCTTGAAGTTAACTTTTCCTGCTTGGTTGTTGACAGCCTACAAAGAAAGAAACAGAGAAAACAAAACTGCACAAAATTACAAAATGCACTCTGCACGAATGTTTGTGTGTGAGAGGCAGTGTATGTATATTACACACGTGCATGTACGCACACACACACACGCACGCAGGCACGCACGCGCACACGCACAGTGACACACTTGCAAACACGTACACACACATACACGTATACGCACATATGCGCGCACACACACACACACACACACGCATTTTAATCCACACACACATGTACACACATACTAGCACACAGAGAGAGACAGAGAGAGAAAGAGAGAAAGAGACAATTTTGTTCCTGGTGTCAGACCACAGACCACACAATCACCAGACACAGACCACACAATCGCCAGACACAGACCACACAATCACCACCAGACACAGACCACACAATCACCAGACACAGACCACACAACCACCAGACACAGACCACACAATCACCACCAGACACAGACCACACAATCACCACCAGACACAGACCACACAACCACCAGACACAGACCACACAACCACCAGACACAGACCACACAATCACCAGACACAGACCACACAATCACCAGACACAGACCACACAATCACCAGACACAGACCACACAATCACCAGACACAGACCACACAATCACCAGACACAGACCACACAACCACCAGACACAGACCACACAATCACCACCAGACACAGACCACACAATCACCACCAGACACAGACCACATAATCACCAGACACAGACCACACAATCACCAGACACAGACCACACAATCACCAGACACAGACCACACAATCACCACCAGACACAGACCACACAACCACCAGACACAGACCACACAATCACCACCAGACACAGACCACACAATCACCACCAGACACAGACCACATAATCACCAGACACAGACCACACAATCACCAGACACAGACCACACAATCACCACCAGACACAGACCACACAATCACCACCAGACACAGACCACACAATCACCACCAGACACAGACCACACAATCACCACCAGACACAGACCACACAATCACCACCAGACACAGACCACATAATCACCAGACACAGACCACACAATCACCACCAGACACAGACCACACAAAGATCAGATGACTCAAAAATGGAACAGTTTCACCAACCTTTGTTGTCAATGGCTAGATCAGTCAAAGGTCGCATGACTCAATGAAAATGGAACAGTTTCACCAACCTTTGTTGTCAATGGCTAATTCAGCCAAAGGTCACATGACTCAATGAAAATGGAACAGTTTCACCAACCTTTGTTGTCAATGGCTAATTCAGCCAAAGGTCACATGACTCAATGAAAATGGAACAGTTTCACCAACCTTTGTTGTCAATGGCTAGATCAGTCAAAGGTCACATGACTCAATGAAAATGGAACAGTTTCACCAACCTTTGTTGTCAATGGCTAATTCAGCCAAAGGTCACATGACTCAATGAAAATGGAACAGTTTCACCAACCTTTGTTGTCAATGGCTAGATCAGTCAAAGGTCGCATGACTCAATGAAAATGGAACAGTTTCACCAACCTTTGTTGTCAATGGCTAATTCAGCCAAAGGTCACATGACTCAATGAAAATGGAACAGTTTCACCAACCTTTGTTGTCAATGGCTAGATCAGCCAAAGGTCACATGACTCAATGAAAATGGAACAGTTTCACCAACCTTTGTTGTCAATGGCTAGATCAGCCAAAGGTCACATGACTCAATGAAAATGGAACAGTTTCACCAACCTTTGTTGTCAATGGCTAGATCAGCCAAAGGTCACATGACTCAATGAAAATGGAACAGTTTCACCAACCTTTGTTGTCAATGGCTAGATCAGCCAAAGGTCACATGACTCAATGAAAATGGAACAGTTTCACCAACCTTTGTTGTCAATGGCTAGATCAGCCAAAGGTCACATGACTCAATGAAAATGGAACAGTTTCACCAACAATGTCAGCCTTGAAAATTATGGCAATATACATATATATATATATCCACATTTTCGCCTGTAACCTGTGTGTAAGGGAGATCATTTCATGACGGAAAAGAGTGAAATAGGTTGCTCTTTCCGTCATCAGATTATTTTGTCTTACGTTACGGGCGAAAACTTTGTGGATTTTTCCTACCAAAACTACACCTTGCTGTTTATCTTCTTCTTCTTCCATTAGTAGTAGTAGTAGTAGTAGTAGTAGTAGTAGTAGTAGTAGTAGTAGTAGTAGTAGTAGTAGTAGTAGTAGTAGTAGTAGTAGTAAGTATGGACAAAACAAGCCATGAAGCTTTTTAAGGGGCCCATCATTTTAAACATTGGCAGGTATTAGGTATCCACAAGGAATCAACGGTTTTATTTTGTTAAACTGTTATGGTCGAGATCCGTAGGTCATACACACACAAAAAGGAAAAACTCCCTAATCTACAAAAGACCCAGCCAGCCGAGACCCGTTCAGCGGGAACCCAACATGATGTTAAATGGTCGTCTTCTTTTATAGAGCAACCACCATCATGAATGACCCAGCCAGCAGACGTGTTTCGATCAATATACTCTCCACTTCAACTTCAAGGTATGTCGCAACGCCGATTCACTATTCAACAATTGCAGCATCAAAATCATCCACGCTTATTTCACTGAGGGGACTGCAGCCGCTCACACACACAGTGACACACAGGAAAATGTATTGACTTTTACTCCAACTGCAAGACATAGAACTAGAAGGCTAGATCAAGTTTGGGTCTTGTATAACAGTTACTTAAATTTAATTACTACTATACTAGAACATATTCAAAACTGCTGGAATTCTCTTCTTGATGACTAAAACAATAAGATAGATAATAAGATATATAATAATTTATATATAGATGCAAGAAGCCTTAGAACAGAAGACTGAGTAGTGAGAAGAATCCTACAGGTGCTAGTTTTCATACTATTGTGGAGTATTGACCCTAGATTAGTGTTGCCTCACTGACTGTTGTGTTGTGTTGGCATGCACTGAAGTCGGTGACCGGTCAGATCGGCCTCGTGTCATTTCAGTCCCGCTTTTTTTTGTCATTTCGGCCTCACCCTATGAGTCAAATCGGCCTCGTTTCCGACCAACTCATCCTCGACATAATTATGGGTTTTTTTAAAGTTTTTATGTATATATATCTCTCTCTGCCTCAGTCTCTCTGTCTTAAATTTCTGTTTCTCTTTCTCTTTTCCTCCCCCTCTCTCTCTCTCTCTCTCTCTTTCTATCTCTGTCTTTTTACCTCTGTGTGCCTCTCCATGCTTCTGTCTTCAGTTTCACGCTCTCTGCATGTCTCTCTCTCTCTCTTTCTCTCTTTGCCCACCCCCCCCTCTCTCTCTCTCTCTCTCTCTCACTGTCACTATGTCTCTCTATGTCTGTCTGTCTCTGTCTCTTTCTTTCTCTCTGTCTCCCTCTCTGTGTATATCTCCATCTCTGTCTCACTGTCCGTCGTTTTCTCTCTTTATGTACGTGTCTCTGTCTCTCTATCTATCTAAAAATAGTTAACTATAATCCCACCCACCCTGGCAAACAGATGGAATCATATAGATGCTTTCTTAGTTTCTTTCTTAGATAGTTTCTTTCTTCCAATTTGACAATTTGACACACTTTCTATTGAAGTAGATTGTCAGACTTAGCAAGTGTGTGTGTGTGTGTGTGGGGGGGGGGGCTATATATGTATGTGCATGGGTGTTGCTGGTAAGTGGAACCACGTTTATATGGCATTGCCATCTTGTTTCTCTTTCTCTCTCTCTCCCGTCAATTATTTGACGTTTCTACTTGCATCAACAATTTGATGACTTTGATGCTTAGTACATTGGAGGTTTCCAAATAAAACAGTTGACTTGATCTAGGCTGTTCCACTCCAATGTGTGCTTCTAGGAGGGAGGGGGAGAGAGAGAGAGAGAGAGAGAGAGAGAGAGAGAGAGAGAGAGAGAGAGAGAGAGAGAGAGAGAGAGAGAGAGAGAGAGAATGAATCATTTTTATTTATAGGGGGTAAGACTTATAGAGTAAGCAATAACATGCTTTTTTACATCCAGCCCTCTGGACAAAATACATAAAGTAGAAAATGGAAAACGAAAATAAGCACAGACAAAGTAATATAAAGTATGCAAAATACATCTCTATATGGTTCCGGTTCAACCATTTGCCAAGCCGTTTTAGGTTGCAGAGTCATCGCAAAACTTTCTGAATAAAAGTGCATTATATAACCTATACTTTTCTGAACGGGAATTGATATACTATCCTTTCAGAACACTCTCACATGCATTCGAACATACTGCAAAAAATGTATGGATAGAAAAAGGGAAACTCTTAGAATAACCTTATGACGGATATTTCCGTGATGGGGCAGTTTATAGGTTACCGGAAGTTGACGGAAATATCCGTGACGGGGCAGTGAAGAGGTTAATAACAAAATTATGAGAGAGAGAGAGAGAGAGAGAGAGAGAGAGAGAGAGAGAGAGAGAGAGAGAGAGAGAGAGAGAGAGAGAGAGAGAGAGAGAGAGAGAGAACGAACGAAAAAAAATTATTGAGGGAAAAAGAGTAAGCACACAATGGGCTTTTTTTACATCTTGCCCTCAAACAAACATGCAAGAAAATCAATATATTCAACACAAAAATAATGAAGAAGCATGCAAAAAATAATCATCGAAGAGAGAGAGAGAGAGAGAGAGAGAGAGAGAGAGAGAGAGAGAGAGAGAGAGAGAGAGAGAGAGAGAGAGAGAGAGAGAGCATGTGTGTGTGTGTGTGTGTGTGTCTCCAGGGGTGTTTTGTTTTTCTCTCTGTGTGTGTTTGTCTGTCTGTGGGTGCATGTTTGTCTATATATGTATGTCTGTGTATTAGGTCTAATGTCCGAGGGTGCAAACGACTCCGCATTCACACAACAGTATAATTTATAAAATGCCATCTCAACATCACATTAACCAAATAGTATCGCTAATTATCATGGACACGGATAGAGCCATGTGCACGTTTTTCCTAGTAGACAAGTGAAACCGAGGACAAAATATACCAGGGTTTGAGGCCGAGTTGACTTGCACCCAAGGCCAAGTTGGCACGAGGCCTGTCACATGAAAAAAGGTAGCTCGTAAAAATAAGTATCTCGCTACCTATGACAGTGTGTATTTGCGACATTGAGCATGAACCACAAATTTCACTTTTTTCTAGGGTTAGGGTTAGGTAAACGGTTAAACTTAAAGTACAGAAAAAGTGAAATTTGTGGTTGTCGCAAATACAAACTCTCATAGTAGCGAGCTACTTATTTTTACGAGCTACCTTTTTTCATGCGACAAGGCCGACCTGTAAAGACGGCGACAGACTATACATAGGAATACATAGGATGATGTCCGACTGCAGGCTACCCTAGGCCTCTTCTGTCGGCTCCGAGGTAGTGGTTACTTTGATAGTTTGATCGTGGTCGGCATTGTATCCGAAGGGTTCGTCCCTCCACAGTTTATCCAGGCGTGCTTCAAAAGATTGAACTGATGGCGCATTCACTACATTGGCTGGCAGATTATTCCACACATCTACACTACGGCAGACAAAAGAGTTCTTTCTTAGATTTAAATTTATCCGGTGTTTTGCCACTTTGTATTGATGACCACTGTATTGCTCTGAATTATGCAGTGGTATAAACTTAGACACCTATGTCAGTATGTGACTGCCTCGTGTGACTCGATCAGGTCGTGACGTTTCACCTCATTTGCATACCATCCTGCTCGCTCAGTCGGGCCCAGTCAGGTGACAGGGCCGAATAGGGCGGGTTCTAAATTTCACTGATCGAGTCTGATCGAGTCAGATGGCTTGTGACGTCTTTTCTGTGCTGGAAACAAAATTTGATCTACGTCACGACCTGATCGAGTCACACGAGGCAGTCACATAGTCTGTCGCCGGCTTAAGGCCTGTCCCGTGCACATAAGCCGAGTTGACTGGCATTCCTGAACTCGCTGAAGTCACACAGTGCATGATAGTTGATACCGACTCACAGTGAAGTCAGTGAAGTGAATCTCAATGAGTGGATGCGGAGAGAAGATTCCTCGAATTTTAAAGAAACTATAATTTATGCAATCACATAGTGCACTTCCATCCTTGAAAGTTTGCTGCAGGACGTGTTACAATCAATATAAATCTTCACTCACAAAACATGCTCAACAGGAGGCAGAGTGGCTTACCGCTACACTTCAGTCAAGCTGCGCCGCATCGGATTCAAGGAAGTGCCAAGTCTTGCATCGTGTCACGTGACCATTAAAGCTCCAGAGTGCTCTCTCTTGATTCAGTTCGCGCAACTACTCAACCACTATGGGACCACAGCCCTTTTCTTTAATTCATGGTCAGATGAATGGAATTTATATTTTAATGTGTCTAAGTGTAAAGTGTCACATGGTGTTATATTTTGCACATCTTTATCAAGCTTCATACTATATTCATGCTCGAGATTTTTTTTTCTCCTATATACTAGCGCAACGCCTAGTATCGGTAACGCCAAGTACTGGTAGGGCTGAGTACAGCAAATTTGAAGCAATTCGGTTAAGAAACGGCGGAGTTATAAGGCCCCGTTTCCCGTTGACGCTGCTCTGAGAGTGATGCGCTCTCCATAGTAACGGTATTGCCTAGTAACCGTAACGCCAATTACTGGTAACGCTGAGTACAGCAAATTTGAAGCAATTCGATTAAGAAACGACGGAGTTATAAGGCCCCGTTTCTCGTTGGCGCTGCTCTGAGAGTGACGCGCTCTCCCGATTCTCTTCAAATTTGCTGCTAGGCTTTGCCCCTGCTACAGCAGGACAGCAAATTTGAAGTGATTTTGGTTATAAAAAAAACGTCGGAGTTAATTGTGAAAAGGTGAAGCGGCGTATATCGCGCGTGTTTCTGCATCGATTCGCTTCCGGTTTGGCACATCGATAGTCACCGTCCCCGATCATCTACTTGCCAAATTTAAAGGCAATCGGTCGGTGGATACGCGTTTCGCGCATTTGCCAAACCGCGCAAATGACACGGCCGCCTCGGTTGCCGTTGCCATCACCCCGTTAGGGCTCACAGCAAATTTGAAGCAATTCGGTCGAAAAACGGCGGAGTTATAAGGCCCGTTTTGTGTTTCAGACAGACAGACACACACACACACACACGGACACTTGGCTTTTTATTGTATGATGCATTACTTTACACTTAGACACAATATAAATTCCATTCATCTGACCATGAATGAAAGTGTTAGGTATGCTAAAGAAGTTGTTTCCCTTGGAATGGTCTGAAATTTTATATTATATTTTTATATTAAGCTTATTAAACCTGCTTTCATCAGTGGCAGTAACATCAGCCACGGTGGAAGCCTTGAAAAATCAACTGTAACTGGAGAAAAAAAGAAGAGGGCAACGCCATGTAAGCATAGTCCCATTTACCGAAATTCTGCTGAACGTCCTCTGGTCTGGAACAGACACATTTGGGACATTAGTAGATTTAAATATGGTAGGAACGATCCTGGAGGCAGTGTACACCAGTAAAGTCCCGACTTTTTAACAATGCAGATCTTGATCTTGATGGGTCGACGCTGGCAGAATCCAACTTGGATATAAACGCCAGCGGGGGGAAACTGGGGAGAGCACTATAATCTACACAAAAACTAAAAACTAAACATTTTTAAAAATAAAAAGTTTGGGGGGTTATTTATCGGCAGGCTACACGATTTGCTGTTTTATCCAACTGACGAACAGCTGGACTAGCCGACCCCCAGCACCATCTAGTATGGTAACTGGGGCCCCCACCTTAAGTTCAGTGTGCTGGTTGATTGCTGAACAGGCTGGCCGACAACATGGTGACTATATTGTCTGGCAAGCTGTTCCACTCGGTTGTTGTCCGTGGAAAGAATGAATTTTTGAAGATAATGGTATTTGATCTCTCAACCACAAAGCACTGGCTGTTGTTTCTGGCCATACTAGACACCACGTTAGTTGTTATGTGGTCCTTCTCTAGGCGGGGCACTATTCTTCTTTTTGTCCGGGCCACAGGTTTGAGGAACTGTTCCGCTGGTAAAGCTGGCATCTCACCCCTGATGATCTTAAAAAAACAGGGTGAGGCGTTGTTCTTTCCTCCTGGTTGGTAGTGGTGGTAGTTCCTGTTGTTGGAGCATGTTTGAGATGCATCCAGGGGTGCGGTCTTTGTGTATGGTTGATTAACTAATAAGGCACTGATGTCAGTGAAGTGAGAAGGCTTCTTGGCATACACATGATTAAACTGGGACCAAACAATTATTGGAAGTTCTCTTTCTTCTTTCTTTTTAGTTACTCATCTCTTTTAGATAGCTGTATTCCACTGCATTATGAAAGATGCTGTACAATAAATGCCACTGTACAATATTCAGTGTTCAGACCCCATGACCCGAATAATTTTCTTTCTTAAAAATGAATAGAGATCAGTGAGAGAAATCGTTTTGCATAGACCGCATCGTGCAGTTTACTTTGGTTACCCACAAATCAAGCGTCAAATGTGGTCACTTTTAGCCTGGATTTTTTTGGGCCAGATGTGACTCCTGTACAAATGCCCCAAAAATTCAAAGCAAAACAGGACTTTGAAGAGTAGCCACAATTTGAATTTGGGGGCATTTGTATGAGGGTCACACATCTTCAGAAAAAATCAAGGGACTTAATTTTGCTGGGTCAGTGTGTCTTTAAGAATTACTTGAACTAGCGCAACGCCCCGTACTGGTAACGCCTAGTACCGGTAACGCCTAGTACAGGTAACGCCAAGTACCGGTAACGCTGAGTACCAATTTCGCCGGGTCCGTGAAATATTATATTTTTACTTTTGTGGCTGAAAACCCAATTTTTAGACCCCTACTACTTTCAAGGCCTACCAATCTCCATGACCTTGACCGTGACCTTGATCGGTATGCAATCATCAGAACAACCGTAAGCCAAAGTACCTACATGCCAATTTTGAAGTCCCTAAGACCAACGGTGTGGACGTTATAGCCCCTTAAATGTTTTCGGTTTTCAAGGTCATACACCAAGGTGAAGGTCACAACAGCAACAAGGGCGTCACCAAGCGGCAGACATGTCCGTCACCAGCAATGCCACGCACTTGCGACACCCCGTAGAGTGTCACATCCTGACACAAAATTGGAAGGGATTCTGTCTTCTAGTTCACGAGATACAGCTTGAAGAAGAAACATATAGCGCAAAGAAGGAAATTTCGGTTTTCAAGGTCACACTTCAAGGTCAAGGTCAGCATGGTGATAATTTATGCTCGGATGTTTTCTTCTCTAGGGTATACAGTACCACACACAATCTGAAGCGCTTCTGTCAAGTACCAATGTGGAAAATATGGCTTAAAACCCAATGTGTAGACCCCTACCACTTTCAAGGCCTACGGATCGCCCGGACCGTGACCTTGACCTTGATCGGTATGCCACCATCAGAACGGGCATAAGCCAAAGTACCTTCATGCCAAATTTGAAGACTAACACTAACGGTGTGGGAGTTATGGCCCCTGAAAGATTTTCGGTTTTCAAGGTCGTACGCCAAGGTCAAGGTCACGACGGCAAAATGGTTTGCGCGGATGCCTTCCTCTCATGGTGACACACCAGCACACACAATTTGACGTGATTCTGTCAACCCGTTCGAAAGATATCCTTGGGACAGACAGAAGGAGAAAAAAATGACCCTCCGATTTTCAGGCTCCAGCGATCTTTTTAACCTTGACCTTGATCGGTATGCCATCATCAGAACGGGCATAAGCCAAACCACCTTCATACCAAGTTTCAACATCCTATGTTGATCGGTGCCCGAGATATGGCTAAAAATAGATTTTCGGTTTTTCAAGGTCGTACGTCAAGGTCAAGGTCACGACGGCAAAATGGTTTGCGCTGATCTCTTCCTATTAAGGAGGCACACCTTCACACAAAATTTGACGCGATTCGGTCAAGCGGTTCGGGAGATATCCTTGGGACAGACAGAAGAGAAAAAAAGAGAAAAAAAAAAAAAGAAAAAAAAAATACAAACCAGCCCATCGCAATAGTCCGTCTTGGTGATGGACTAATAATTTATGCGCGGTTGCCTTCCTCTCATGGTGACACGCCACCACACAAAATTGGAAACGATTCGGTGAAGCGGTTCGGGAGATATGCGTGGAACAGAAAACCCCAATTATTAGACCCCTACCACTTTCAAGGCATACCGATCTCCCTGACCTTGACCTTGACCTTCATTGGTACGCCATCAGCAGAACGGCCATAAGGGAAAGTACTTCCATGCCAAGTTTGAAGACTCTAGGACCTGCGGTGTGGAAGTTATGGCCCCTTAACGGTTTTCGGTTTTCAAGGTTATATGCCAAGGTCAAGGTCAGGGCGGCAAAACGTTTTGCGCGGATGCCTTCCTCCCATGGGGACACACCACCACACAAAATTTGAAGCGATTCGGTCAAGCGGTTCAGGAGGTCCTTGGGACAGACAGAAAAGAAGAACAAACAAAAAACCAAAAAAAGGAACAAACCTGAACGAAAACATACTCCTTTGCGATCGTAGATCGGCAAAGGACTAAAAGGAAAAACGAACTGAAAGCCTACTTAGTTAAACCAGAGAGGTTCTTAATCTGTAGTTCAACCATTGTAGCTCCGTTTTAATAAATCTGGGGACCCACAACTAAAACAAAAAAAGCATTCATTCTTCTCCATGAACACCCCCCACCGTACCCCACCCCCAAACCATCCCCCGTCCCCCCCCCCACCCTACCCCACCCCAAACCATCCCCCGTCCCCCCCCCCCATCCCCCCCTTGAACACCCCCCACCACACCCTCCACCATCCCCCCCCCCCCTCCCCCCACCAGCCCCCCTCCCCCCCTCCAGCCCCTCCTCCGCCCGGAGCAGGCACAGAAGCAGACAGACAGAGAGAGAGAGAGAGAGAGAGAGACAGACAGACAGAGAGAGACAGACACAGAGAGAGACACATAGACATACAGAGACATGAGACACAGAGAGAGAGACAGACAGACAACTACAGAGAGAGAGAGAGACAGACAGACAGCGACGCGCGCGTGCACCCCCCCCCCCCCCCACCCCCCACCCCTGAAATGTAGGGGGGGGCACATCTTGACCTATCCCAGAAAGAGTGTTTCATAATCATTTTCACTTTGACCTCGCGCACGCACACAGAGAGAGAGTAGTACTTCTTCTTCTTCTTCTTCTTCTAAGTTCTTGGTCTTCGGTCGTTCAGGCATGTTTCTGTCAATTACGAACGTAGATGCTTCATGCTGCTGTTATGCGCCTAAGTAAGAATAATTAGGCCCAGCATGTCTGACTTCGGCTAGAGGAAATCTTTTTGAAAGTATTTCTTGAAAAAAGGCAGGAGAATTTCTGTCAATTACGAACGTAGATGCATCATGCTGCTGTTATGCGCCTAAGTAAGAATAATTAGGCCCAGCATGTCTGACTTCGGCAAGAGGAAATCTTTTTGAAAGTATTTCTTAAAAAAAGGCAGGAGAATGGACCGGAAAGGCAGAACGATAGTAGATAACAGCATGCAAAGGGAAAAGGCAGAATCAAAGAGAGTGACAGATTAGAGGAAGTTACAAGCACATAACTTCCAGAAGGTGGGGGAACTATTTGTACGGAAGCCCCCCCCCCCCCCCCCAGTATCCCTAGGGGGGGAAAGCTTGCTGCGTTCTACTCCCCCCCCCACCCCCCACCCACACCCACACCCCAGTCAGTTTCTCTCTCTCTCTCTCTCTCTCTCTCTCTCTCTCTCTCTCTCTCTCTCTCTCTCTCTCTCTCTTTCTCTCTCTCTCTCTCTCTCTCTCTCTCTCTCTCTCTCTCTCTCTCTCTCTCTCTCTCTCTCTCTCTCTCTCTCTCTCTCCTCTCTCTCTCTCTCCACTGTCTGTGTAAAAATAGCTGCAGCGTGCTGGGGGTGGGGAGGCAAGCAAAGAGCCAAAGACATTGAAAAGAAAAGACTAACATCTGGTCCCTTTTCCCTATATGAGTAGTGAGGACAGAAACACTGGTTATGTCCCTTTTAAACATCTTTATGACATAACACGTAGATAGGCCAGTTGAATTCTCCCTTCAAATTCCAATCTGAGTCTTTGCATAGCCGCCACTGTGAACTACCCCACTAACGATAACTCTATCAGCCAGGCTCGCCGTAACTCTTAAGTAGTCCATCTTCCCCTTTTAGAGTCTTTGGTTATGTGTCAAGTGTTGGTTGAAATTAGCGTCCTGCAAAATAAATCGGTTTATAGCACGTGTTTATGAACGGATGGTGTTGACATTTTGCACGACGATAGTCACTATCCCTGGTCACGCATGTTCTAAATCTCGAGTCAATGTCAGGTCTGGTTACGCCGCGGTTTGTGAAAACGTGAAGCGGCCTGTCGGCGCCCGTATCTCCGGCATTTCTGAATCGATTCGCTTTCGGTTTGGCACACGGATAGTCCCCGGCCCCGGTCATCTTCCTGCCAAATACGAAGGCAATCGGCCCAGAAACGCCGGAGATACGGGCGCCGAGAGGCCGGTGGATGCGCGTTTCGCGCATTTGCGAAACCGCGCAAATGATACGGCCGCCTCGGTTGCCGTTGCCATCGCCCCGTGAGGGCTCACAGCAAATTTGAAGCGATTCGGTCGAAAAACGGCGGAGTTATAAGGCCCGTTTTGTGTTTCACACACACACACACACACACGGACAGTTGGCTTATTACTATATGATGATGTAAAGTAATATTATTTTATGTGCTGTTTTTCTTACACTTCAGGCTACATACAGTTGGTGCCAAGTTGTGGTGCAGGAGACAGGGACATGGGGGTGCAAACCAGCAGCACCGGGGCCATTGTGAGCTGGGACCTCTTCCATCAGTAAAGTAGGTTAACGGTTTTATGATTTAAACATTTTTTATAAAGAATAATATGACATAACAGGGTTTGTATGCCCCTTGAGAACCATTAAAACCACTTTAAATTTGAACTCGGTCAAGTGAGTACAATTTTAATCACCCCTTGAAAAATCTACCCTGGGCCGAGCCTGTAGTCCTACAAATATAAAATGCGTAGGTATAAACCATTTGGGGTCTGAATCTGTTCACAAACTAAGAATCGGAAACACATGTGATTGATGCTTTTAGTGCTTTGTTTCCATCGTCTGTTTTCGAGCATGCTTTTTCGGAATTAGCTTTTTATGTTCGTTGCTTCCTCTCCAGGCCCAGATGTTTTGAAAATTGAAAGCAATCCCTGTTCAGCTGTGTCAACATGCCGAAAGAAGACTATATATGGCTCATAAAAGAAGATTTTCGCGTCTAGATAACCCAGTGTGTAGAAATTCAGCTCTTTTTTTCTTTGTGTGCTTGTTTGAAAAGACGCAGTTAAGGACTCAGCATTTTTCTGTTTCAGTTTTCTGTTTTGGGAGATAATGTTCAGTTTGGAAGTAAAGTTACTTTGTATAATTTTGCTCATTGTATCAACTCTAGTGCCCCTTAAAAAACTGCTATATTTTATGGCTATAAAGTGATACTTTTTCTCCAAGACTGAGACCCCTGCGCCTTATGATGTGACTGATAATGTAGTAAGAAACTATAATGACAAAATCTGGGAAAGAAGTATTGCCTTATAGTAAAAGGAATATGGTAATGTGAGTGAGAGGGTGAAATTAAGCATTCAAATTTTAAGCAAAGACTTTATGTATTCTTAGAAAAATTCATGAATACTGATGCAAGCATTGATCATCAATGATTAATTGCAAAAATATCTTATGTTTCGCTGTTTCATACATAATTCTCCATCAAACATGCCTGTTTTAACATTTAGAACATTTACTATTTATGTCTATATACTCTAGTCTCACTCACAAATGCATGCAACATGCATATTTTTTTATATTTCAATTTTGAAGTACAGTTTGAGCAGTTTATATATAATACAGTGGGACCGGGGGGGATGGGGGATCCCTTATAATACCTCCCATTATAAGACCTCCCTCCCACATACGACCTAATTCTCTAAGACATTGCGCCTTCTTTGTAAGTATTAAAATTACCCCCATTATAAGACCCCTCTCATATAAGACCTCATTTTGGATGATTCTTTGAAGGTCTTATAAGGTGGATTCCTCTGTAGTCACTTATGTTTTATATTTTGAAGAACTGCATAATTTGTCATCTTATTGCAATCATGCCTGCATAGAAGTATTGGTATTTCAATTAAATAGTTGCACTTTCTTCTTTTGCAGTGCCTTAGTTCTCCTGTTGCAGTGCCCTAGTTCTCCTGTTGCAGTGCCCTAGTTCTCATGTTGCAGTGCCCTAGTTCTCCTGTTGCAGTGCCTTAGTTCTCCTGTTGCAGTGCCCTAGTTCTCCTGTTGCTGTGCCCTAGTTCTCCTGTTGCAGTGCCCTAGTTCTCCTGTTGCTGTGCCCTAGTTCTCCTGTTGCAGTGCCCTAGTTCTCATGTTGCTGTGCCCTAGTTCTCCTGTTGCAGTGCCCTAGTTCTCATGTTGCTGTGCCCTAGTTCTCCTGTTGCAGTGCCCTAGTTATCATGTTGCTGTGCCCTAGTTCTCCAGTTGCGGCACCCATAGTTCTCCAGTCCTGCCCAACAGTGCACAGTGGCCTAGTTCTCCTGTTGCAGTGCCCTAGTTCTCCGGTTGCAGTGCCCTAGTTCTCCTGTTGCTGTGCCCTAGTTCTCCTGTTGCTGTGCCCTAGTTCTCCTGTTGCAGTGCCTTAGTTCTCCTGTTGCAGTGCCCTAGTTCTCCTGTTGCAGTGCCCTAGTTCTCATGTTGCTGTGCCCTAGTTCTCCTGTTGCAGTGCCTTAGTTCTCCGGTTGCAGTGCCCTAGTTCTCCTGTTGCAGTGCCCTAGTTCTCCTGTTGCAGTGCCCTAGTTCTCCTGTTGCTGTGCCCTAGTTCTCCTGTTGCTGTGCCCTAGTTATCCTGTTGCTGTGCCCTAGTTCTCCTGTTGCAGTGCCTTAGTTCTCCTGTTGCAGTGCCCTAGTTCTCCTGTTGCTGTGCCCTAGTTCTCCTGTTGCTGTGCCCTAGTTATCCTGTTGCTGTGCCCTAGTTCTCCTGTTGCTGTGCCCTAGTTCTCCTATTGCAGTGCCCTAGTTCTCCTGTTGCAGTGCCCTAGTTCTCATGTTGCTGTGCCCTAGTTCTCCTGTTGCAGTGCCCTAGTTCTCCTGTTGCTGTACCTAGTTCTCCTGTTGCTGTGCCCTAGTTCTCCTGTTGCAGTGCCTTAGTTCTCCTGTTGCAGTGCCCTAGTTCTCATGTTGCTGTGCCCTAGTTCTCCTGTTGCAGTGCCTTAGTTCTCCTGTTGCAGTGCCCTAGTTCTCCTGTTGCTGTGCCCTAGTTCTCCTGTTGCTGTGCCCTAGTTCTCCTGTTGCTGTGCCCTAGTTCTCCTGTTGCAGTGCCCTAGTTCTCCTGTTCCTGTGCCCTAGTTCTCCTGTTGCTGTGCCCTAGTTATCCTGTTGCTGTGCCCTAGTTCTCCTATTGCAGTGCCCTAGTTCTCCTGTTGCAGTGCCTTAGTTCTCCTGTTGCAGTGCCCTAGTTCTCCTGTTGCTGTACCTAGTTCTCCTGTTGCTGTGCCCTAGTTCTCCTGTTGCAGTGCCCTAGTTCTCCTGTTGCAGTGCCCTAGTTCTCCTGTTGCAGTGCCCTAGTTCTCCTGTTGCTGTGCCTTAGTTCTCCTGTTGCAGTGCCCTAGTTCTCCTGTTGCTGTGCCCTAGTTCTCCTGTTGCTGTGCCCTAGTTATCCTGTTGCTGTGCCCTAGTTCTCCTGTTGCAGTGCCTTAGTTCTCCTGTTGCAGTGCCCTAGTTCTCCGGTTGCTGTGCCCTAGTTCTCCTGTTGCAGTGCCTTAGTTCTCCTGTTGCAGTGCCCTAGTTCTCCTGTTGCTGTGCCCTAGTTCTCCTGTTGCTGTGCCCTAGTTCTCCTGTTGCAGTGCCCTAGTTCTCCTGTTGCTGTGCCCTAGTTATCCTGTTGCTGTGCCCTAGTTCTCCTGTTGCAGTGCCCTAGTTCTCATGTTGCTGTGCCCTAGTTCTCCTGTTGCAGTGCCCTAGTTCTCCTGTTGCAGTGCCCTAGTTCTCCTGTTGCTGTACCTAGTTCTCCTGTTGCTGTGCCCTAGTTATCCTGTTGCTGTGCCCTAGTTCTCCTGTTGCAGTGCCCTAGTTCTCCTGTTGCAGTGCCCTAGTTCTCCTGTTGCAGTGCCCTAGTTCTCCTGTTGCAGTGCCCTAGTTCTCCTGTTGCTGTGCCCTAGTTCTCCTGTTGCAGTGCCCTAGTTCTCCGGTTGCAGTGCCCTAGTTCTCCTGTTGCAGTGCCCTAGTTATCATGTTGCTGTGCCCTAGTTCTCCTGTTGCAGTGCCCTAGTTCTCCTGTTGCAGTGCCCTAGTTCTCCGGTTGCTGTGCCCTAGTTCTCCTGTTGCAGTGCCTTAGTTCTCCTGTTGCAGTGCCCTAGTTCTCCTGTTGCAGTGCCCTAGTTCTCCTGTTGCTGTGCCCTAGTTATCCTGTTGCTGTGCCCTAGTTCTCCTATTGCAGTGCCTTAGTTCTCCTGTTGCAGTGCCTTAGTTCTCCTGTTGCAGTGCCCTAGTTCTCATGTTGCTGTGCCTTAGTTCTCCTGTTGCTGTGCCCTAGTTCTCCTGTTGCTGTGCCCTAGTTCTCCTGTTGCTGTGCCCTAGTTCTCCTGTTGCAGTGCCTTAGTTCTCCTGTTGCAGTGCCCTAGTTCTCATGTTGCAGTGCCCTAGTTCTCCTGTTGCAGTGCCTTAGTTCTCCTGTTGCAGTGCCCTAGTTCTCATGTTGCTGTGCCCTAGTTCTCCTGTTGCAGTGCCTTAGTTCTCCTGTTGCAGTGCCCTAGTTCTCATGTTCCTGTGCCCTAGTTCTCCTGTTGCAGTGCCCTAGTTATCCTGTTGCAGTGCCCTAGTTCTCCTATTGCTGTACCCTAGTTCTCCTGTTGCTGTGCCCTAGTTCTCCTGTTGCTGTGCCCTAGTTCTCCTATTGCAGTGCCCTAGTTCTCCTGTTGCTGTGCCCTAGTTCTCCTGTTGCTGTGCCCTAGTTATCCTGTTGCAGTGCCTTAGTTCTCCTGTTGCAGTGCCCTAGTTCTCCTGTTGGGGGGGGGGGAAAAAATAAAAGAAAAAGAAAAAACACGAAAAG
>CM065708.1:973957-1025736 GCA_017654935.2 Phymorhynchus buccinoides | reverse complement strand
CTGATACACACACATTCACACTAAGGCATTCTCATCCATTCACTGATACACACACATTCACACTAAGGCATTCTCATCCATTCACTGATACACACACATTCACACTAAGGCATTCTCATCCATTCACTGATACACACACATTCACACTAAGGCATTCTCATCCATTCACTGATACACACACATTCACACTAAGGCATTCTCATCCATTCACTGATACACACACATTCACACTAAGGCATTCTCATCCATTCACTGATACACACACATTCACACTAAGGCATTCTCATCCATTCACTGATACACACACATTCACACTAAGGCATTCTCATCCATTCACTGATACACACACATTCACACTAAGGCATTCTCATCCATTCACTGATACACACACATTCACACTAAGGCATTCTCATCCATTCACTGATACACACACATTCACACTAAGGCATTCTCATCCATTCACTGATACACACACATTCACACTAAGGCATTCTCATCCATTCACTGATACACACACATTCACACTAAGGCATTCTCATCCACTGATACACACACACATTCACACTAAGGCATTCTCATCCATTCACTGATACACACACATTCACACTAAGGCATTCTCATCCATTCACTGATACACACACATTCACACTAAGGCATTCTCATCCATTCACTGATACACACACATTCACACTAAGGCATTCTCATCCATTCACTGATACACACACATTCACACTAAGGCATTCTCATCCATTCACTGATACACACACATTCACACTAAGGCATTCTCATCCATTCACTGATACACACACATTCACACTAAGGCATTCTCATCCATTCACTGATACACACACATTCACACTAAGGCATTCTCATCCATTCACTGATACACACACATTCACACTAAGGCATTCTCATCCATTCACTGATACACACACATTCACACTAAGGCATTCTCATCCATTCACTGATACACTAAGGCACATTCACACTAAGGCATTCTCATCCATTCACTGATACACACACATTCACACTAAGGCATTCTCATCCATTCACTGATACACACACATTCACACTAAGGCATTCTCATCCATTCACTGATACACACACATTCACACTAAGGCATTCTCATCCATTCACTGATACACACACATTCACACTAAGGCATTCTCATCCATTCACTGATACACACACATTCACACTAAGGCATTCTCATCCATTCACTGATACACACACATTCACACTAAGGCATTCTCATCCATTCACTGATACACACACATTCACACTAAGGCATTCTCATCCATTCACTGATACACACACATTCACACTAAGGCATTCTCATCCATTCACTGATACACACACATTCACACTAAGGCATTCTCATCCATTCACTGATACACACACATTCACACTAAGGCATTCTCATCCATTCACTGATACACACACATTCACACTAAGGCATTCTCATCCATTCACTGATACACACACATTCACACTAAGGCATTCTCATCCATTCACTGATACACACACATTCACACTAAGGCATTCTCATCCATTCACTGATACACACACATTCACACTAAGGCATTCTCATCCATTCACTGATACACACACATTCACACTAAGGCATTCTCATCCATTCACTGATACACACACATTCACACTAAGGCATTCTCATCCATTCACTGATACACACACATTCACACTAAGGCATTCTCATCCATTCACTGATACACACACATTCACACTAAGGCATTCTCATCCATTCACTGATACACACACATTCACACTAAGGCATTCTCATCCATTCACTGATACACACACATTCACACTAAGGCATTCTCATCCATTCACTGATACACACACATTCACACTAAGGCATTCTCATCCATTCACTGATACACACACATTCACACTAAGGCATTCTCATCCATTCACTGATACACACACATTCACACTAAGGCATTCTCATCCATTCACTGATACACACACATTCACACTAAGGCATTCTCATCCATTCACTGATACACACACATTCACACTAAGGCATTCTCATCCATTCACTGATACACACACATTCACACTAAGGCATTCTCATCCATTCACTGATACACACACATTCACACTAAGGCATTCTCATCCATTCACTGATACACACACATTCACACTAAGGCATTCTCATCCATTCACTGATACACACACATTCACACTAAGGCATTCTCATCCATTCACTGATACACACACATTCACACTAAGGCATTCTCATCCATTCACTGATACACACACATTCACACTAAGGCATTCTCATCCATTCACTGATACACACACATTCACACTAAGGCATTCTCATCCATTCACTGATACACACACATTCACACTAAGGCATTCTCATCCATTCACTGATACACACACATTCACACTAAGGCATTCTCATCCATTCACTGATACACACACATTCACACTAAGGCATTCTCATCCATTCACTGATACACACACATTCACACTAAGGCATTCTCATCCATTCACTGATACACACACATTCACACTAAGGCATTCTCATCCATTCACTGATACACACACATTCACACTAAGGCATTCTCATCCATTCACTGATACACACACATTCACACTAAGGCATTCTCATCCATTCACTGATACACACACATTCACACTAAGGCATTCTCATCCATTCACTGATACACACACATTCACACTAAGGCATTCTCATCCATTCACTGATACACACACATTCACACTAAGGCATTCTCATCCATTCACTGATACACACACATTCACACTAAGGCATTCTCATCCATTCACTGATACACACACATTCACACTAAGGCATTCTCATCCATTCACTGATACACACACATTCACACTAAGGCATTCTCATCCATTCACTGATACACACACATTCACACTAAGGCATTCTCATCCATTCACTGATACACACACATTCACACTAAGGCATTCTCATCCATTCACTGATACACACACATTCACACTAAGGCATTCTCATCCATTCACTGATACACACACATTCACACTAAGGCATTCTCATCCATTCACTGATACACACACATTCACACTAAGGCATTCTCATCCATTCACTGATACACACACATTCACACTAAGGCATTCTCATCCATTCACTGATACACACACATTCACACTAAGGCATTCTCATCCATTCACTGATACACACACATTCACACTAAGGCATTCTCATCCATTCACTGATACACACACATTCACACTAAGGCATTCTCATCCATTCACTGATACACACACATTCACACTAAGGCATTCTCATCCATTCACTGATACACACACATTCACACTAAGGCATTCTCATCCATTCACTGATACACACACATTCACACTAAGGCATTCTCATCCATTCACTGATACACACACATTCACACTAAGGCATTCTCATCCATTCACTGATACACACACATTCACACTAAGGCATTCTCATCCATTCACTGATACACACACATTCACACTAAGGCATTCTCATCCATTCACTGATACACACACATTCACACTAAGGCATTCTCATCCATTCACTGATACACACACATTCACACTAAGGCATTCTCATCCATTCACTGATACACACACATTCACACTAAGGCATTCTCATCCATTCACTGATACACACACATTCACACTAAGGCATTCTCATCCATTCACTGATACACACACATTCACACTAAGGCATTCTCATCCATTCACTGATACACACACATTCACACTAAGGCATTCTCATCCATTCACTGATACACACACATTCACACTAAGGCATTCTCATCCATTCACTGATACACACACATTCACACTAAGGCATTCTCATCCATTCACTGATACACACACATTCACACTAAGGCATTCTCATCCATTCACTGATACACACACATTCACACTAAGGCATTCTCATCCATTCACTGATACACACACATTCACACTAAGGCATTCTCATCCATTCACTGATACACACACATTCACACTAAGGCATTCTCATCCATTCACTGATACAACACATTCACACTAAGGCATTCTCATCCATTCACTGATACACACACATTCACACTAAGGCATTCTCATCCATTCACTGATACACACACATTCACACTAAGGCATTCTCATCCATTCACTGATACACACACATTCACACTAAGGCATTCTCATCCATTCACTGATACACACACATTCACACTAAGGCATTCTCATCCATTCACTGATACACACACATTCACACTAAGGCATTCTCATCCATTCACTGATACACACACATTCACACTAAGGCATTCTCATCCATTCACTGATACACACACATTCACACTAAGGCATTCTCATCCATTCACTGATACACACACATTCACACTAAGGCATTCTCATCCATTCACTGATACACACACATTCACACTAAGGCATTCTCATCCATTCACTGATACACACACATTCACACTAAGGCATTCTCATCCATTCACTGATACACACACATTCACACTAAGGCATTCTCATCCATTCACTGCATTCTCATCCATTCACTGACATTCACACTAAGGCATTCTCATCCATTCACTGATACACACACATTCACACTAAGGCATTCTCATCCATTCACTGATACACACACATTCACACTAAGGCATTCTCATCCATTCACTGATACACACACATTCACACTAAGGCATTCTCATCCATTCACTGATACACACACATTCACTAAGGCATTCTCATCCATTCACTGATACACACACATTCACACTAAGGCATTCTCATCCATTCACTGATACACACACATTCACACTAAGGCATTCTCATCCATTCACTGATACACACACATTCACACTAAGGCATTCTCATCCATTCACTGATACACACACATTCACACTAAGGCACTTACACACACTCACTAAGGCATTCTCATCCATTCACTGATACACACACATTCACACTAAGGCATTCTCATCCATTCACTGATACACACACATTCACACTAAGGCATTCTCATCCATTCACTGATACACACACATTCACACTAAGGCATTCTCATCCATTCACTGATACACACACATTCACACTAAGGCATTCTCATCCATTCACTGATACACACACATTCACACTAAGGCATTCTCATCCATTCACTGATACACACACATTCACACTAAGGCATTCTCATCCATTCACTGATACACACACATTCACACTAAGGCATTCTCATCCATTCACTGATACACACACATTCACACTAAGGCATTCTCATCCATTCACTGATACACACACATTCACACTAAGGCATTCTCATCCATTCACTGATACACACACATTCACACTAAGGCATTCTCATCCATTCACTGATACACACACATTCACACTAAGGCATTCTCATCCATTCACTGATACACACACATTCACACTAAGGCATTCTCATCCATTCACTGATACACACACATTCACACTAAGGCATTCTCATCCATTCACTGATACACACACATTCACACTAAGGCATTCTCATCCATTCACTGATACACACACATTCACACTAAGGCATTCTCATCCATTCACTGATACACACACATTCACACTAAGGCATTCTCATCCATTCACTGATACACACACATTCACACTAAGGCATTCTCATCCATTCACTGATACACACACATTCACACTAAGGCATTCTCATCCATTCACTGATACACACACATTCACACTAAGGCATTCTCATCCATTCACTGATACACACACATTCACACTAAGGCATTCTCATCCATTCACTGATACACACACATTCACACTAAGGCATTCTCATCCATTCACTGATACACACACATTCACACTAAGGCATTCTCATCCATTCACTGATACACACACATTCACACTAAGGCATTCTCATCCATTCACTGATACACACACATTCACACTAAGGCATTCTCATCCATTCACTGATACACACACATTCACACTAAGGCATTCTCATCCATTCACTGATACACACACATTCACACTAAGGCATTCTCATCCATTCACTGATACACACACATTCACACTAAGGCATTCTCATCCATTCACTGATACACACACATTCACACTAAGGCATTCTCATCCATTCACTGATACACACACATTCACACTAAGGCATTCTCATCCATTCACTGATACACACACATTCACACTAAGGCATTCTCATCCACACATTCACACTAAGGCATTCTCATCCATTCACTGATACACACACATTCACACTAAGGCATTCTCATCCATTCACTGATACACACACATTCACACTAAGGCATTCTCATCCATTCACTGATACACACACATTCACACTAAGGCATTCTCATCCATTCACTGATACACACACATTCACACTAAGGCATTCTCATCCATTCACTGATACACACACATTCACACTAAGGCATTCTCATCCATTCACTGATACACACACATTCACACTAAGGCATTCTCATCCATTCACTGATACACACACATTCACACTAAGGCATTCTCATCCATTCACTGATACACACACATTCACACTAAGGCATTCTCATCCATTCACTGATACACACACATTCACACTAAGGCATTCTCATCCATTCACTGATACACACACATTCACACTAAGGCATTCTCATCCATTCACTGATACACACACATTCACACTAAGGCATT
This sequence comes from Phymorhynchus buccinoides, assembly GCA_017654935.2. Taxonomy (NCBI): domain Eukaryota; kingdom Metazoa; phylum Mollusca; class Gastropoda; order Neogastropoda; family Raphitomidae; genus Phymorhynchus; species Phymorhynchus buccinoides. The sequence goes on along the minus strand of CM065708.1, from coordinate 1,019,052 downwards.
CTCATCCATTCACTGATACACACATTCACACTAAGGCTAAGGCATTCTCATCCATTCACTGATACACACACATTCACACTAAGGCATTCTCATCCATTCACTGATACACACACATTCACACTAAGGCATTCTCATCCATTCACTGATACACACACATTCACACTAAGGCATTCTCATCCATTCACTGATACACACACATTCACACTAAGGCATTCTCATCCATTCACTGATACACACACATTCACACTAAGGCATTCTCATCCATTCACTGATACACACACATTCACACTAAGGCATTCTCATCCATTCACTGATACACACACATTCACACTAAGGCATTCTCATCCATTCACTGATACACACACATTCACACTAAGGCATTCTCATCCATTCACTGATACACACACATTCACACTAAGGCATTCTCATCCATTCACTGATACACACACATTCACACTAAGGCATTCTCATCCATTCACTGATACACACACATTCACACTAAGGCATTCTCATCCATTCACTGATACACACACATTCACACTCACACTAAGGCATTCTCATCCATTCACTGATACACACACATTCACACTAAGGCATTCTCATCCATTCACTGATACACACACATTCACACTAAGGCATTCTCATCCATTCACTGATACACACACATTCACACTAAGGCATTCTCATCCATTCACTGATACACACACATTCACACTAAGGCATTCTCATCCATTCACTGATACACACACATTCACACTAAGGCATTCTCATCCATTCACTGATACACACACATTCACACTAAGGCATTCTCATCCATTCACTGATACACACACATTCACACTAAGGCATTCTCATCCATTCACTGATACACACACATTCACACTAAGGCATTCTCATCCATTCACTGATACACACACATTCACACTAAGGCATTCTCATCCATTCACTGATACACACACATTCACACTAAGGCATTCTCATCCATTCACTGATACACACACATTCACACTAAGGCATTCTCATCCATTCACTGATACACACACATTCACACTAACACATTCACACTAAGGCATTCTCATCCATTCACTGATACACACACATTCACACTAAGGCATTCTCATCCATTCACTGATACACACACATTCACACTAAGGCATTCTCATCCATTCACTGATACACACACATTCACACTAAGGCATTCTCATCCATTCACTGATACACACACATTCACACTAAGGCATTCTCATCCATTCACTGATACACACACATTCACACTAAGGCATTCTCATCCATTCACTGATACACACACATTCACACTAAGGCATTCTCATCCATTCACTGATACACACACATTCACACTAAGGCATTCTCATCCATTCACTGATACACACACATTCACACTAAGGCATTCTCATCCATTCACTGATACACACACATTCACACTAAGGCATTCTCATCCATTCACTGATACACACACATTCACACTAAGGCATTCTCATCCATTCACTGATACACACACATTCACACTAAGGCATTCTCATCCATTCACTGATACACACACATTCACACTAAGGCATTCTCATCCATTCACTGATACACACACATTCACACTAAGGCATTCTCATCCATTCACTGATACACACACATTCACACTAAGGCATTCTCATCCATTCACTGATACACACACATTCACACTAAGGCATTCTCATCCATTCACTGATACACACACATTCACACTAAGGCATTCTCATCCATTCACTGATACACACACATTCACACTAAGGCATTCTCATCCATTCACTGATACACACACATTCACACTAAGGCATTCTCATCCATTCACTGATACACACACATTCACACTAAGGCATTCTCATCCATTCACTGATACACACACATTCACACTAAGGCATTCTCATCCATTCACTGATACACACACATTCACACTAAGGCATTCCTCACTGATACACACACATTCACTGCATTCTCATCCATTCACTGATACACACACATTCACACTAAGGCATTCTCATCCATTCACTGATACACACACATTCACACTAAGGCATTCTCATCCATTCACTGATACACACACATTCACACTAAGGCATTCTCATCCATTCACTGATACACACACATTCACACTAAGGCATTCTCATCCATTCACTGATACACACACATTCACACTAAGGCATTCTCATCCATTCACTGATACACACACATTCACACTAAGGCATTCTCATCCATTCACTGATACACACACATTCACACTAAGGCATTCTCATCCATTCACTGATACACACACATTCACACTAAGGCATTCTCATCCATTCACTGATACACACACATTCACACTAAGGCATTCTCATCCATTCACTGATACACACACATTCACACTAAGGCATTCTCATCCATTCACTGATACACACACATTCACACTAAGGCATTCTCATCCATTCACTGATACACACACATTCACACTAAGGCATTCTCATCCATTCACTGATACACACACATTCACACTAAGGCATTCTCATCCATTCACTGATACACACACATTCACACTAAGGCATTCTCATCCATTCACTGATACACACACATTCACACTAAGGCATTCTCATCCATTCACTGATACACACACATTCACACTAAGGCATTCTCATCCATTCACTGATACACACACATTCACACTAAGGCATTCTCATCCATTCACTGATACACACACATTCACACTAAGGCATTCTCATCCATTCACTGATACACACACATTCACACTAAGGCATTCTCATCCATTCACTGATACACACACATTCACACTAAGGCATTCTCATCCATTCACTGATACACACACATTCACACTAAGGCATTCTCATCCATTCACTGATACACACACATTCACACTAAGGCATTCTCATCCATTCACTGATACACACACATTCACACTAAGGCATTCTCATCCATTCACTGATACACACACATTCACACTAAGGCATTCTCATCCATTCACTGATACACACACATTCACACTAAGGCATTCTCATCCATTCACTGATACACACACATTCACACTAAGGCATTCTCATCCATTCACTGATACACACACATTCACACTAAGGCATTCTCATCCATTCACTGATACACACACATTCACACTAAGGCATTCTCATCCATTCACTGATACACACACATTCACACTAAGGCATTCTCATCCATTCACTGATACACACACATTCACACTAAGGCATTCTCATCCATTCACTGATACATTCACACATTCTCATCCATTCACTGATACACACACATTCACACTAAGGCATTCTCATCATCACACATTCACTGATACACACACATTCACACTAAGGCATTCTCATCCATTCACTGATACACACACATTCACACTAAGGCATTCTCATCCATTCACTGATACACACACATTCACACTAAGGCATTCTCATCCACTGATACACACACATTCACACTAAGGCATTCTCATCCATTCACTGATACACACACATTCACACTAAGGCATTCTCATCCATTCACTGATACACACACATTCACACTAAGGCATTCTCATCCATTCACTGATACACACACATTCACACTAAGGCATTCTCATCCATTCACTGATACACACACATTCACACTAAGGCATTCTCATCCATTCATTCATCCAGGTACAAGTTCAAGAATGAAAAACTTGCAAACTGAATGTGCTTTGAAAGAAATGGGTGTATTGTTTAGCCTTGAAACCAGAGAGAGAGTTTGTTCATGACAGAGATTTAGCCATTAACTTGATGATGGAGATTTAGCCATTAACTTGATGATGGAGATTTAGCCATTAACTTGATGATGGTGGTTGGGAAGAGAAAGAAGGAAGAAGAAAATCAGTTGGGAGGGAATTCCAAACAGCAGGGGCACTAAAATCGAACTTGAGGGGGGGGGGGTTAGGGTGAGGCCATCAAAAAATGCAGGTGGGCTGGATAAGGAACTTCACGTACACACTTTACGCACACACCCATAACACATTCATGCACATAATCTTCATACGCACTCACACAAGTATGTACACACGTAACATAAAGACGATATATATGTCAAGTTCAAAGGATTTGGGAGGGATGGTGTGTGTGTGTTTATGTGTTGAGAGAGGGGAGTGTTGATAACATTTCAGACGTCTTTAAAAGTGTTAGGGTGCATGTGGGGTATGGGAAGAGGAACTGGTTCCACAGGGAACTGGTTGGCTACAGGGAAAGAGGGATACGGAGGGGAGGGGAGTGTGTGTGTTAGTGGGGGGAGGGCCTAAAAAGGATTAACCCCTTCAAGACTTCACTGCCTTAGACGAACATCATGACTGCCTTGGGGTTGCCTAGACAAAAAATTATAACAAATATGAAGCGCAGTAAAACTCAGCACTGTCATTGATTCAGTTTTGACAACATTACTGGTTGATCCAAGTTTATTTTTCCCCAGAGTACGAAGATCCGGTCAGGTTAGATGGAGGAATTATCAGTATAATTATGATGCAATTATCATGATTTTCACTGTGCTTGTGATCAGCTTGAATTTCCCCAGAGTACGAAGATCCGGTCAGGCTACGTGGAGGAATTATCAGTATAATTATAAAATAATTATGATTGTCACAGTGCTTGTGATCAGCTTGAATTTCCCCAGAGTACGAAGATCCGGTCAGGCTACGTGGAGGAGTTCACTGTTCCCGTTGACCTGATGGGGTTGGCCATCGGCACGCACGGAGCCAACATCCAACAGGCACGCAAGATCGACAACATCACCGCTATTGAGCTGGACGAAACCACTTGTACTTTTAAAGTTTACGGAGAGGTGGGTTGCTATCATCATCCTGATTATCATTGTCATTGTCATCATCATCGTTATTTGTTGTCATGACCATAGTATTATCATCATCATCATCATCATTGTTATTGTCATCACCATAGTATCATCATCCTGATCATCAATGCAACATCTTGGTTTAAGCAAGAATTTATTTTTTCAACATTTATTTATTTAGCAGCAACATGAATTAGAATTAGAGTACAACAAGCAGTGCCTATGCATGGTACTCTAGGCCAACCTCTGGACATGTACCAGGAAAACAGGACACACTTCTGCCGTCAGACTGCATTTGGTATGTGTGTCTTTGAATTAGAGTACAACAAGCAGTGCCTGTGCATGGTACTCTAGGCCAACCTCTGGACATGTACCAGGAAAACAGGACACACTTCTGCCGTCAGACTGCATTTGGTATGTGTGTCTTTGAATTAGAGTACAACAAGCAGTGCCTGTGCATGGTACTCTAGGCCAACCTCTGGACATGTACCAGGAAAACAGGACACACTTCTGCCGTCAGACTGCATTTGGTATGTGTGTCTTTGAATTAGAGTACAACAAGCAGTGCCTGTGCATGGTACTCTAGGCCAACCTCTGGACATGTACCAGGAAAACAGGACACACTTCTGCCGTCAGACTGCATTTGGTATGTGTGTCTTTGAATTAGAGTACAACAAGCAGCGCCTGTGCATGGTACTCTAGGCCAACCTCTGGACATGTACCAGGAAAACAGGACACACTTCTGCCGTCAGACTGCATTTGATATGTGTGTCTTTGAATTAGAGTACAACAAGCAGCGCCTGTGCATGGTACTCTAGGCCAACCTCTGGACATGTACCAGGAAAACAGGACACACTTCTGCCGTCAGACTGCATTTGATATGTGTGTCTTTGAATTAGAGTACAACAAGCAGTGCCTGTGCATGGTACTCTAGGCCAACCTCTGGACATGCATTTGGTATGTGTGTCTTTGAATTAGAGTACAACAAGCAGTGCCTATGCATGGTACTCTAGGCCAACCTCTGGACATGTACCAGGAAAACAGGACACACTTCTGCCGTCAGACTGCATTTGATATGTGTGTCTTTGAATTAGAGTACAACAAGCAGCGCCTGTGCATGGTACTCTAGGCCAACCTCTGGACATGCATTTGGTATGTGTGTCTTTGAATTAGAGTACAACAAGCAGTGCCTGTGCATGGTACTCTAGGCCAACCTCTGGACATGCATTTGATATGTGTGTCTTTGAATTAGAGTACAACAAGCAGCGCCTGTGCATGGTACTCTAGGCCAACCTCTGGACATGCATTTGGTATGTGTGTCTGTAGAAAAGTCTGCTGAGAAAGCTTATCCCTTCACCTAAAGGAGAAAAGCTTGGAGTCATATCAAACCTTTAACCTTTAGGCCATGTACACACATATGCAGAGATTCCGTGCGGAAATTCTGTGCGCAACCCGTAAATAAGTGGAAGAAAGAAGAGTAAAAATGTACAGATATGGGAAAATTCGGACACGTGCGCAAGTCTTTTCCCTTCTTTCTTTTACTTATTTGCGGGTTTTCACGGAATCTCGGCATATGTGTGTACACGGCCTTATGCTCTAGCTGTTTGACTTGCGAACTCGGCATATGTGTGTACACGGCCTTATGCTCTAGCTGTTTGACTTGCGAACTGCACTCCTAGCCTACCGCTTCTCAAAGACAGCTTTATTACACAAACTAAAGAAAAAGCTGACCACACACACACACACAAAAAAACTGCTTGCAAATTTTACTTCAAAATTGCGTTACAAGTTTAGCCAAGTCATGGTGAAACAAGTGGCCCAAGAATAAGCTTCCTGTATTCATTAACCCCTTCACTGCCAGAGGAAAACTGAGAAATTGTTCATTTTCTTATTATAAAATTTAAAGTTAGACTATCTGAGAAAATGGTCTAGAAATATATCTTTCTTGACTTGTCAGCCAAAAAACATAATTTCAGGGATATGACATCAAAAGTTATGACATCATCAATGACATCACACACGTTGTGTAGACTTGGGTGGTAGACAATGGGTTAATATTGAAGAGATTGATAGGAAAGCTAAGTGAAGGTCTGCTAAGTGAAGGTCTGCTAAGTGAAGGTCTGCTAAGTGAAGGTCTGCTAAGTGAAGGTCTGCTAAGTGAAGGTCTGCTGACAAATTGTAAGGCGGAATGGGTCAATGGAACTATTTTCAAGACTTGTGAATCTGATTGTTGTCCCTTCTGAAATGAGGAGAACACAGACGCTATAATAAGTACCGTACTTCATGGACTATAAGGCACCCGATTATAAGGTGCACCCCCACATTTGACACAAAATTCAGATTTTGTTATTATATTTTCTTTATATTTTCTTGCTATTTTTTTGGCCATGTTATAAGGCGCAGGGGTCTCAGTCCATGAAAAACGTATCGCCTTATAGTCCGTAGAATATGGTGTGTCATTTATCACGTCATAGGTCATTTCCTGTTGTGTTGTGTGACATGCGTCATGTCATGTTTTAGATCATGTCGTGTTGTGTTGTTGTGTTCAGACGACAGAGGCGGTGAAACAGGCGCGGGGAATGCTGGAGTTTTCTGAGGAAATGTTCCCTGTTCCCAGGGATGTTGTGGGTGAGGAGCCAACTGTCTGCTCAGTAGTTTTGACTCTTTGTGGCTATAGATTTGATTTAAAACTCAAAAAAAAAAGAAACTTTTCAAATGTTAATTTTATGTTTTGGATATTGGTGGAAGGTATAAAACTTTTCTTTTTAAAATTAAAAGTAGAAAATCCTGGCTGCTCCTTCTTTCAGGATGTCCTCAATGCATCTCAACCGACAAGAGGGAAGTAACTGTTTGATGTGAGTACGCATTCATTGCGTTAACGGAAAAATCACTGACATAAGCTCTAAAAATAGACCAACGCATGGCAGGGTACCTGGAAGTGAATGTCTTTGCATTTGTTGGGAGTGTAGAGTGATGTACTGGGTGAATGTATTGTGCTAGAAGAGTGAAGACCTTGCAAAATCAACCCAAAAGGTCGTCTTAGGGAGGGGTCCCAACAGGTGCACACTCAGCAGTCCGGATAAGGGAGTCTCTTCTTCAAACTCAGCCCCCAAAAGGTCGTCTTAGGGAGGGGTCCTAACAGGTGGACACTCAGCAGTCAGGATAAGAGAGTCTTTTCTTCAAACTCAGCCCCCAAAAGGTCGTCTTAGGGAGGGGTCCCAACAGGTGCACACTCAGCAGTCCAGATAAGAGAGTCTCTTCTTCAAACTCAGCCCCCAAAAAGGTCGTCTTAGGGAGGGGTCCCAACAGGTGCACACTCAGCAGTCCAGATAAGAGAGTCTTTTCTTCAAACTCAGCCCCCAAAAGGTCGTCTTAGGGAGGGGTCCTAACAGGTGGACACTCAGCAGTCCGGATAAGAGAGTCTTTTCTTCAAACTCAGCCCCCAAAGGTCTTAGGGAGGGGTCCTAACAGGTGGACACTCAGCAGTCAGGATAAGAGAGTCTCTTCTTCAAACTCAGCCCCCAAAAAGGTCGTCTTAGGGAGGGGTCCTAACAGGTGGACACTCAGCAGTCCGGATAAGAGAGTCTTTTCTTATTCGACCGCTCAGTTTCCTGTCATGTGAGCGCAGATGAGTCATGCAGCCGTTATGCGCCTAACTCAGAAATAATTAGGCCCAGCACATCCGTCTTCATCTGGAGAAAATCTTTGTGAAAAAAGGCAGGAGAATGGACCGGTAAGGCAGAAAGATAGTAGATGATAGTAAGCAAAGGGAAAAGGCAGGAGAATGGACCGGTAAGGCAGAAAGATAGTAGATGATAGTAAGCAAAGGGAAAAGGCAGGAGAATGGACCGGTAAGGCAGAAAGATAGTAGATGATAGTAAGCAAAGGGAAAAGGCAGGAGAATGGACCGGTAAGGCAGAAAGATAGTAGATGATAGTAAGCAAAGGAAAAAAGCAGAGTCAAAGAGGGTGACAGATTAGAAGAAGTTACTAGCACAGAACTTTCAGAAGGTGGGGGAACTATTTGTACAAAAGACCCCCCCAGTATTCCATAGGGGGGAGAATGAGTTGATAAGGAGGTTCCACTGGCCTACAATAAACTTTGTGGTATCTTTCATTGATTAATGCTATGCCTGTGTGTGACTTCTGCTATGCCTGTGTGTGACTTCTGCTATGCCTGTGTGTGACTTCTGCTATGCGTGTGTGTGACTTCTGCTATGCCTGTGTGTGACTTCTGCTATGCCTGTGTGTGACTTCTGCTATGCCTGTGTGTGACCTGCTATGCATGTGTGTGACCTGCTATGCGTGTGTGTGACTTCTGCTATGCCTGTGTGTGACCTGCTATGCATGTGTGTGACTTCTGCTATGCCTGTGTGTGACTTCTGCTATGCCTGTGTGTGACTTCTGCTATGCCTGTGTGTGTGACCTGCTATGCGTGTGTGTGACTTCTGCTATGCGTGTGTGTGACTTCTGCTATGCCTGTGTGTGACTTCTGCTATGCCTGTGTGTGACTTCTGCTATGCCTGTGTGTGACTTCTGCTATGCCTGTGTGTGACTTCTGCTATGCGTGTGTGTGACTTCTGCTATGCCTGTGTGTGACTTCTGCTATGCCTGTGTGTGACTTCTGCTATGCCTGTGTGTGTGACTTCTGCTATGCCTGTGTGTGACTTCTGCTATGCCTGTGTGTGACTTCTGCTATGTCTGTGTGTGACTTCTGCTGTGCGTGTGTGTGACTTCTGCTGTGCGTGTGTGTGTGTGTGTGTGTGTGTGTGACTTCTGTGCCTGTGTGTGACTTCTGCTATGCCTGTGTGTGACTTCTGCTATGTCTGTGTGTGACTTCTGCTATGTCTGTGTGTGACTTCTGCTATGCCTGTGTGTGACTTCTGCTGTACGTGTGTGTGACTTCTGCTATGCCTGTGTGTGACTTCTGCTATGCCTGTGTGTGACTTCTGCTATGCGTGTACGGTGTGTGTGACTTCTGCTGTACGTGTGTGTGACTTCTGCTATGCGTGTGTATGACTTCTGCTATGCGTGTACGGTGTGTGTGACTTCTGCTGTACGTGTGTGTGACTTCTGCTATGCCTGTGTGTGACTTCTGCTATGCGTGTGTGTGACTTCTGCTATGCCTGTGTGTGACTTCTGCTATGCGTGTGTGTGACTTCTGCTATGCATGTGTGTGACTTCTGCTGTACGTGTGTGTGACTTCTGCTATGCCTGTGTGTGACTTCTGCTATGTCTGTGTGTGTGACCTGCTATTTGTGTGTGTGACTTCTGCTGTACGTGTGTGACTTCTGCTATGCCTGTGTGTGACTTCTGCTGTGCCTGTGTGTGACTTCTGCTATGTCTGTGTGTGACTTCTGCTGTACGTGTGTGTGACATCTGCTATGCCTGTGTTGACTTCTGCTATGCGCGTGTGTGACTTCTGCTATGCATGTGTGTGACTTCTGCTATCCGTGTGTGTGACTTCTGCTATGCATGTGTGCGACTTCTGCTGTACGTGTGTGTGACTTCTGTCATGCGTATGTGTGACTTCTGCTATGCGTGTGTGTGACTTCTGCTATGTCTGCGTGTGACTTCTGCTGTACATGCGTGTGACTTCTACTGTGCGTATGTGTGACTTCTGCTGTGCCTGTGTGTGACCTGCTGTACCTGTGTGTGACTTCTGCTGTGCCTGTGTGTGACCTGCTGTGCCTGTGTGTGACTTCTGCTGTGCCTGTGTGTGACTTCTGCTATGTCTGTGTGTGACTTCTGCTGTGCCTGTGTGTGACTTCTGCTGTGCCTGTGTGTGACTTCTGCTATGTCTGTGTGTGACTTGTTCTTTCAGCCAAGGTGATAGGGAAGAACGGACGTAACATCCAGGACATTGTGGACAAGGCGGGCGTGGTGAGGGTCAAGATCGAGGGGGACAATGAACAGGACTCCAACAGAGGAGAGCCGGTAAGGAGAAAACCACTCTGTCTCCGTCTGCCTGTCTGTCTCTATATCTCTGTCTATCTCTGTCTGCATGTCTGTCTCTGTCCCTCTCTGTCTGTCTCTATATCTTTGTTTTGTTCTGTATTTTTAGCCTGCATGCCCATGTTAAAAAGCAGATTGTTGATTAGTTGCTATTTTTATCGGTGTGGGATTAGCTATATTTATCAGTGTGGGATTGGTGGCTATACTTATCAGTGTGGGATTGGTGGCTATACTTATCAGTGTGGGATTGGTGGCTATTTTTATCAGTGTGGGATTGGTGGCTATTTTTATCAGTGTGGGATTGGTGGCTATTTTTATCAGTGTGGGATTGGTGGCTATTTTTATCAGTGGGATTGGTGGCTATTTTTATCAGTGTGGGATTGGTGGCTATACTTATCAGTGTGGGATTGGTGGCTATTTTTATCAGTGGGATTGGTAGCTATACTTATCAGTGTGGGATTGGTGGCTATTTTTATCAGTGTGGGATTGGTGGCTATTTTTATCAGTGTGGGATTGGTGGCTATACTTATCAGTGTGGGATTGGTGGCTATTTTTATCAGTGTGGGATTGGTGGCTATATTTATCAGTGTGGGATTGGTGGCTATATTTATCAGTATGGGATTGGTGGCTATTTTTATCAGTGTGGGATTGGTGGCTATTTTTATCAGTATGGGATTGGTGGCTATATTTATCAGTGTGGGATTGGTGGCTATACTTATCAGTGTGGGATTGGTGGCTATATTTATCAGTGTGGGATTGGTGGCTATATTTATCAGTGTGGGATTGGTGGCTATATTTATCAGTGTGGGATTGGTGGCTATTTTTATCAGTGTGGGATTGGTGGCTATATTTATCAGTGTGGGATTGGTGGCTATATTTATCAGTATGGGATTGGTGGCTATTTTTATCAGTGTGGGATTGGTGGCTATTTTTATCAGTGTGGGATTGGTGGCTATTTTTATCAGTATGGGATTGGTGGCTATATTTATCAGTGTGGGATTGGTGGCTATACTTATCAGTGTAGGATTGGTGGCTATTTTTATCAGTGTGGGATTGGTGGCTATTTTTATCAGTCTGTTGATTGGTGATTATTTGTATCATGTCTGTTGATTGGTGATTTTTATCAGTGTGGGGTTGGTGATTATTTGTATCATGTCTGTTGATTGGTGATTATTTGTATCATGTCTGTTGATTGGTGATTTTTATCAGTGTGGGGTTGGTGATTATTTGTATCATGTCTGTTGATTGGTGATTATTTGTATCATGTCTGTTGATTGGTGATTTTTATCAGTGTGGGGTTGGTGATTATTTGTATCATGTCTGTTGATTGGTGATTTTTATCAGTGTGGGGTTGGTTTTAGTGGGGGCCAACAGTAACATGAGAGCTGTACAATACCTGCTTTTTTTTACAGTGTTGGAAGATCACGGTACAGCTGATTCTTTTGTGGAAGACTGACTCTCAAACTAGGGGGGGGGGGGGGCATCTGCACTGGCTCTGGTGCTGCAGCCAAAGGCATTGGTTGGCATTTGGGGATCTTCCCCAACGCCAGCTGTCCTCAAATCCCTTTGGCAGAGAGAGGGGATGTACCCTGGGCAAGGCTTCTCCACTATAAACAAAGTTTAGCCCAGCCCACCAGAATAGTAGCTTTCCCCTCTGCTATCTGGCAGTCATGGTCGGAAACATCAGACAGGCTTACATGCATACATCTTTATGAGAGTGTTGATTGTTAATTTCATTTGATTTAGTCATTATTGTTTGTTATGTGTGTGTGTGTTGTGTTGCTGACAGGCGGTGGATGTCTCTGGTGAGGTCCCCTTCATCTTTGTGGGCACACAGGAAAGCATCAGCAACGCACGACTGCTGTTGGAATATCACCTGGAACACCTCAAGGTGAAATATTAACATCTGACACACAGACACACAGACATGCACACAGGAAAGCATCAGCAATGCACGACTGCTGTTGGAATACCAGGGCTGCCAACCGTCCCCCCTAAGGGGTATTTGTCCCTGGAAACAGTCAAAAATGGCACCCTGTCCCTGGAATCCACTTTTCTGTCTGGTGTCCCTGGAAACTGAGTAGAATGAAAAAAATGGTAGAACAATCACTTGTCTTGTTTGCTGGCCTTGCTATTGAACACAGGAACACCCAACACAACACTTAAAATGTTTCCTAACATGCATGTTACACATAGGTTCCTGAACAGCAAGGGACCTTCAATATTGAAGCACATTGGCACCAAAAAACATCAAGAATACAGAAAAAAACAGCCACAGAAATGTTGCTAGATCATGAAATAATTGGAAGTTAATGCTCGTTTTGACCCTGATGCATGACATTGCGATGTTTGTACTGGAAATAAGTCTGTGTCCCTGGTTTTTCTGTGGTTTGTCCCTGGAAACTGCAACAGAGGGTTGGCAGCCCTGGAGTACCGTCTGGAACACCTCAAGGTGAAATATTAACATCTGACACACAGACAGCCACACACACAGACAGACACACAGGTAGACATATGCACACAGGAAAGCATCAGCAATGCACGACTGCTGTTGAAATATCACCTGGAGCACCTCAAGGTGAAATATTAACATCTGACACACAGACAGACATGCACACAGGCAAGCATCGGCAACGCACGACTGTTATTGGAATACCATCTGGAACACCTAGGTGAAATAATGTTCACTGCTGACAGACAGACAGACAGGCACACACACAGACATATGCACAGACACACAGGAAAGTATTGGCAATGCACAACTGCTGTTGGAGTATCACCTGGAACATCTCAAGATAAAATGATGTTCACTTCTGACAGACAGGCAGATAGACAGACAGACAGACATTAAGCACTCTTGCTTGCCCTTGCACGCATACACACACACACACACACACACACACACTTAAATAATCTGTTTACTTGTTCTTTAGATTATCTATGGCTTGATGATCTCACCAAAAAGTGCTCACGGCTCAAGTTCTTTTTTAACACAGCTTGACTAAAAATGAAAAAATATGATTAAAGATGGAATTCGCCATAGTGTTGTTTCAGTAGTGGGCAAGATGACCATGGCAGTGTGTTTCAGTAGTGGGCAAGTTGACCATGGCAGTGTGTTTCAGTAGTCGGCAAGTTGACCATGGCAGTGTGTTGTTTCAGTAGTGGGCAAGTTGACCATGGCAGTGTGTTGTTTCAGTAGTGGGCAAGTTGACCATGGCAGTGTGTTGTTTCAGTAGTGGGCAAGTTGACCATGGCAGTGTGTTGTTTCAGTAGTGGGCAAGTTGACCATGGCAGTGTGTTTCAGTAGTGGGCAAGTTGACCATGGCAGTGTGTTGTTTCAGTAGTGGGCAAGTTGACCATGGCAGTGTGTTGTTTCAGTAGTCGGCAAGTTGACCATGGCAGTGTGTTGTTTCAGTAGTCGGCAAGTTGACCATGGCAGTGTGTTGTTTCAGTAGTGGGCAAGTTGACCATGGCAGTGTGTTGTTTCAGTAGTCGGCAAGTTGACCATGGCAGTGTGTTGTTTCAGTAGTGGGCAAGTTGACCATGGCAGTGTGTTGTTTCAGTAGTCGGCAAGTTGACCATGGCAGTGTGTTGTTTCAGTAGTGGGCAAGTTGACCATGGCAGTGTGTTGTTTCAGTAGTGGGCAAGTTGACCATGGCAGTGTGTTTCAGTAGTGGGCAAGTTGACCATGGCAGTGTGTGTTTCAGTAGTGGGCAAGTTGACCATGGCAGTGTGTTGTTTCAGTAGTGGGCAAGTTGACCATGGCAGTGTGTTGTTTCAGTAGTGGGCAAGTTGACCATGGCAGTGTGTGTTTCAGTAGTGGGCAAGTTGACCATGGCAGTGTGTTGTTTCAGTAGTGGGCAAGTTGACCATGGCAGTGTGTTGTTTCAGTAGTGGGCAAGTTGACCATGGCAGTGTGTTGTTTCAGTAGTGGGCAAGTTGACCAGTGGCAAGTTGTGGCAGTGTGTTGTTTCAGTAGTGGGCAAGTTGACCATGGCAGTGTGTTGTTTCAGTAGTGGGCAAGTTGACCATGGCAGTGTGTTGTTTCAGTAGTGGGCAAGTTGACCATGGCAGTGTGTTGTTTCAGTAGTGGGCAAGTTGACCATGGCAGTGTGTTGTTTCAGTAGTGGGCAAGTTGACCATGGCAGTGTGTTGTTTCAGTAGTGGGCAAGTTGACCATGGCAGTGTGTTGTTTCAGTAGTGGGCAAGTTGACCATGGCAGTGTGTTGTTTCAGTAGTCGGCAAGTTGACCATGGCAGTGTGTTGTTTCAGTAGTGGGCAAGTTGACCATGGCAGTGTGTTGTTTCAGTAGTCGGCAAGTTGACCATGGCAGTGTGTTGTTTCAGTAGTCGGCAAGTTGACCATGGCAGTGTGTTTCAGTAGTCGGCAAGTTGACCATGGCAGTGTGTTTCAGTAGTGGGCAAGTTGACCATGGCAGTGTGTTGTTTCGTCTGCTTTTGACATGTTTTCTGGTGGGCCTGTGGGCACACACACACATGCACGCACGCATGGCACACGGACAGATGGATGGAGAGAGAGAGAGAGAGAGACTGGTTGTTAATGGAATGAAGGTGTCGCATTCTAATATATGAGATGCTTTTCTTCTTTTTTTTCCAGTTGTGTGTGTGTGTGCAAGAGATGGAAAAGTTGTTGATTTAAATTACAGTATTGTAAAAGGGGGGATGTACAAGAGGTGGAACAGCTCATAATGTATTGTGGGGGGGTACAAGAGGTGGAACAGCTCATTATAATGTATTGTGGGGGGGGTGTACAGGAGGTGGAACAGCTTCGTCAGGCCAAGCAGGAGATTGACATGCAGCTGTCTATATTGTATAATGTATTGTGGGGGGGTGTACACAGGAGGTGGAACAGCTTCGCCAGGCCAAGCAGGAGATTGACATGCAGCTGTCTATATTGTATAATGTATTGTGGGGGGGGGTTCACAGGAGGTGGAACAGCTTCGCCAGGCCAAGCAGGAGATTGACATGCAGCTGTCTGTATTGTATACTGTATTGTGGGGGGGTGTACACAGGAGGTGGAACAGCTTCGCCAGGCCAAGCAGGAGATTGACATGCAGCTGTCTATATTGTATAATGTATTGTGGGGGTGGGTTCACAGGAGGTGGAACAGCTTCGCCAGGCCAAGCAGGAGATTGACATGCAGCTGTCTATATTGTATAATGTATTGTGGGGGGGTGTACACAGGAGGTGGAACAGCTTCGCCAGGCCAAGCAGGAGATTGACATGCAGCTGTCTGTATTGTATAATGTATTGTGGGGGGGTGTACACAGGAGGTGGAACAGCTTCGCCAGGCCAAGCAGGAGATTGACATGCAGCTGTCTGTATTGTATACTGTATTGTGGGGGGGTGTACACAGGAGGTGGAACAGCTTCGCCAGGCCAAGCAGGAGATTGACATGCAGCTGTCTGTATTGTATACTGTATTGTGGGGGGGTGTACACAGGAGGTGGAACAGCTTCGCCAGGCCAAGCAGGAGATTGACATGCAGCTGTCTGTATTGTATACTGTATTGTGGGGGGGTGTACACAGGAGGTGGAACAGCTTCGCCAGGCCAAGCAGGAGATTGACATGCAGCTGTCTATATTGTATAATGTATTGTGGGGGGGGGTTCACAGGAGGTGGAACAGCTTCGCCAGGCCAAGCAGGAGATTGACATGCAGCTGTCTGTATTGTATACTGTATTGTGGGGGGGTGTACACAGGAGGTGGAACAGCTTCGCCAGGCCAAGCAGGAGATTGACATGCAGCTGTCTGTATTGTATACTGTATTGTGGGGGGGTGTACACAGGAGGTGGAACAGCTTCGCCAGGCCAAGCAGGAGATTGACATGCAGCTGTCTGTATTGTATACTGTATTGTGGGGGGGTGTACACAGGAGGTGGAACAGCTTCGCCAGGCCAAGCAGGAGATTGACATGCAGCTGTCTATATTGTATACTGTATTGTGGGGGGTGTACACAGGAGGTGGAACAGCTTCGCCAGACCAAGCAGGAGATTGACATGCAGCTGTCTATATTGTATACTGTATTGTGGGGGGTGTACACAGGAGGTGGAACAGCTTCGCCAGACCAAGCAGGAGATTGACATGCAGCTGTCTATATTGTATAATGTATTGTGGGGGGGTGTACACAGGAGGTGGAACAGCTTCGCCAGGCCAAGCAGGAGATTGACATGCAGCTGTCTGTATTGTATAATGTATTGTGGGGGGGTGTACACAGGAGGTGGAACAGCTTCGCCAGGCCAAGCAGGAGATTGACATGCAGCTGTCTATATTGTATACTGTATTGTGGGGGGTGTACACAGGAGGTGGAACAGCTTCGCCAGGCCAAGCAGGAGATTGACATGCAGCTGAAGAGTCTGGGCGGCGGCCCCATGGGGGGAGGGGGCCCCCCTTACTTCCCCCCGCCCAGAGACAGACGATACATGTGAGTCAGCACTGGAGAATGGGACTGAAAGGCCACTTGTAGTACGGAATGCTTGAACAATACTGCACTGTTTGGTTGGTGGAGGAGTTGTTTTTATCAATGAGTACTGTTTTACTATCATCATCATCATCGTCATCACAACACAAAACAACTGGCTGATCAATGAGTACTGTTTTACTATCATCATCATCATCGTCATCACAACACAAAACAACTGGCTGATCAATGAGTACTGTTTTACTATCATCATCATCATCATTATCATCATCATCATCATCACGACAGAGAACAACTGGCTGATCAATGAGTACTGCTTTACTATCATCATCATCATCATTATCATCATCATCATCATCACGACAGAGAACAACTGGCTGATCAATGAGTACTGCTTTACTATCATCATCATTATCATCATCATCATTATCATCATCATCATCATCACGACACAAAACAACTGGCTGATCAATGAGTACTGTTTTACTATCATCATCACTATCATCATCATCATCATCATTATCATCATCATCATCATCACGACACAAAACAACTGGCTGATCAATGAGTACTGTTTTACTATCATCTTCACTATCATCATCATCATCATCGTCATCACAACACAAAACAACTGGCTGATCAATGAGTACTGCTTTACTATCATTATCATCATCATCATCATCGTCATCACAACACAGAACAACTGGCTGATCAATGAGTACTGCTTTACTATCATCATCATCATCATCATCATCATCACAGCTGGGTGATCAATGAGTACTACCTTACTGACACCATAGTTTCCACCAGTCATCATCATCATCATCATCATCATCATCACAACTGGGTGATCAATGAGTACTATCTTACTGACACCATAGTTTCCATCAGTCATCATCATCATCATCATCATCATCATCATCATCATCATCATCACAACTGGGTGATCAATGAGTACTACCTTACTGACACCATAGTTTCCACCAGTCATCATCATCATCATCATCATCATCATCATCACAACTGGGTGATCAATGAGTACTATCTTACTGACACCATAGTTTCCATCAGTCATCATCATCATCATCATCATCATCATCATCATCATCACAACTGGGTGATCAATGAGTACTATCTTACTGACACCATAGTTTCCATCAGTCATCATCATCATCATCATCATCATCATCATCACAGCTGGGTGATCAATGAGTACTATCTTACTGACACCATAGTTTCCACCAGTCATCATCATCATCATCATCATCATCATCATCACAAGCTGGGTGATCAATGAGTACTATCTTACTGACACCATAGTTTCCATCAGTCATCATCATCATCATCATCATCATCATCATCATCATCATCATCATCACAGCTGGGTGATCAATGAGTACTATCTTACTGACACCATAGTTTCCACCAGTCATCATCATCATCATCATCATCATCATCATCATCATCATCATCATCACAGCTGGGTGATCAATGAGTACTATCTTACTGACACCATAGTTTTCCACCAGTCATCATCATCATCATCATCACAGCTGGGTGATCAATGAGTACTATCTTACTGACACCATAGTTTCCACCAGTCATCATCATCATCATCATCATCATCATCATCATCATCATCATCATCATAGCTGGGTGATCAATGAGTACTATCTTACTGACACCATAGTTTCCACCAGTCATCATCATCATCATCATCATCATCATCATCACAGCTGGGTGATCAATGAGTACTATCTTACTGACACCATAGTTTCCACCAATCTCATCATCATCATCATCATCATCATAGCTGGGTGATCAATGAGTACTATCTTACTGACACCATAGTTTCCACCAGTCATCATCATCATCATCATCATCATCATCATCATCATCACAGCTGGGTGATCAATGAGTACTATCTTACTGACACCATAGTTTCCACCAGTCATCATCATCATCATCATCATCATCATCATCATCATCATCATCATCATAGCTGGGTGATCAATGAGTACTATCTTACTGACACCATAGTTTCCACCAGTCATCATCATCATCATCATCATCATCATCATCATCATCATCATCATCACAGCTGGGTGATCAATGAGTACTATCTTACTGACACCATAGTTTCCACCAGTCATCATCATCATCATCATCATCATCATCATCATCATCACAGCTGGGTGATCAATGAGTACTATCTTACTACATAGTTTCCACCAGTCATCATCTCATCATCATCATCATCATCATCATCACAGCTGGGTGATCAATGAGTACTATCTTACATAGTTTCCACCAGTCATCATCATCATCATCATCATCATCATCATCATCATCACAGCTGGGTGATCAATGAGTACTATCTTACATAGTTTCCACCAGTCATCATCATCATCATCATCATCATCATCATCAGCTGGGTGATCAATGAGTACTATCTTACATAGTTTCCACCAGTCATCATCATCATCATCATCATCATCATCATCATCATCACAGCTGGGTGATCAATGAGTACTATCTTACATAGTTTCCACCAGTCTCTCATCATCATCATCATCATCATCATCATCATCATCATCATCACAGCTGGGTGATCAATGAGTACTATCTTACATAGTTTTCCACCAGTCTCATCATCATCATCATCATCATCATCACAGCTGGGTGATCAATGAGTACTATCTTACATAGTTTCCACCAGTCATCATCATCATCATCATCATCATCATCATCACAGCTGGGTGATCAATGAGTACTATCTTACATAGTTTCCACCAGTCATCATCATCATCATCATCATCATCATCACAGCTGGGTGATCAATGAGTACTATCTTACATAGTTTCCACCAGTCATCATCATCATCATCATCATCATCATCATCACAGCTGGGTGATCAATGAGTACTATCTTACATAGTTTCCACCAGTCATCATCATCATCATCATCATCATCATCATCACAGCTGGGTGATCAATGAGTACTATCTTACATAGTTTCCACCAGTCTCATCATCATCATCATCATCATCATCATCACAGCTGGGTGATCAATGAGTACTATCTTACATAGTTTCCACCAGTCTCATCATCATCATCATCATCATCATCATCATCACAGCTGGGTGATCAATGAGTACTATCTTACATAGTTTCCACCAGTCTCATCATCATCATCATCATCATCATCACAGCTGGGTGATCAATGAGTACTATCTTACATAGTTTCCACCAGTCTCATCATCATCATCATCATCATCATCATCACAGCTGGGTGATCAATGAGTACTATCTTACATAGTTTCCACCAGTCTCATCATCATCATCATCATCATCATCATCATCACAGCTGGGTGATCAATGAGTACTATCTTACATAGTTTCCACCAGTCATCATCATCATCATCATCATCATCATCATCATCACAGCTGGGTGATCAATGAGTACTATCTTACATAGTTTCCACCAGTCTCATCATCATCATCATCATCATCATCATCATCATCATCACAGCTGGGTGATCAATGAGTACTATCTTACATAGTTTCCACCAGTCATCCTCATCATCATCATCATCATCATCATCATCATCATCATCATCATCATCATCACAGCTGGGTGATCAATGAGTACTATCTTACATAGTTTCCACCAGTCTCATCATCATCATCATCATCATCATCATCATCATCACAGCTGGGTGATCAATGAGTACTATCTTACATAGTTTCCACCAGTCTCATCATCATCATCATCATCATCATCACAGCTGGGTGATCAATGAGTACTATCTTACATAGTTTCCACCAGTCTCATCATCATCATCATCATCATCATCACAGCTGGGTGATCAATGAGTACTATCTTACATAGTTTCCATCAGTCTCATCATCATCATCATCATCATCACAGCTGGGTGATCAATGAGTACTATCTTACATAGTTTCCACCAGTCTCATCCTTATTGTCTTTTTTTGGTTTTGTTTTTTCTTTCTCTTTTTCGTTCTTTTTTTGTGGACTTTTTTTCCAAAAGTATATTTTTTGAAATTCTCTCCCTCCCTCCCTCTCCTCTCTCATTGTGTGTCTGTTCAGCTATAAATGGACAACCCCATGCTTACTGTAGTATTAGAGAGTTTGATTACAGATGTCTGGGTTTGGATCTGACTTAGTGTGTGGTGCATTGACTCATTCATTCTCATCCCCCCCCCCACCTGCATTCCCTCTCACACTTCCTCACTCAGTTCTATTTTCTGACAATAAAGAGCACATGGTTGAATGATTCCAGAATGAAATTAAAAGGTGATATCTTTATTTCTTAGGAGAATATTTTGTTCTTAATGCTCGCATCGCTTTCGAGCTGCGCTGATTGTGTTCAAACTGTTAGTTTGTCAAAGCCTTGAATTTTTCTGCCCATGATTGAAACAGGTTTTTTCTTGCTAGTTTTGGTTCCTGCTCGGAGTCAAAGTAAAAAGAAAAGATTTTTTTTTTTCTCTTCATTCTTTTTCTTTTCTTGAAAAGTCAAAGAAAAAAGAAATTTGTCGTCTTTATATTTTTTTCTCTTTTCTTTCTTCATTTTGTTTTCTTTTTTCTTGACTCCGAGTTGGAACCAAAACTAGCATGAACAATCTGGAGTCGGAAAGCATCTTTGCCAACGTTTTTTTCTTCATCGATCTTTCAGACAGTTTGAGATGACAGCAGCATTGTTCTGTCTGGGACAGGAACAATGACGCCTACATGGACGATCGTAACCGGCGGGGGAGAGGGGGAGGGGGCATGACGCGGGGGGTGGGGGGCAGAGGAGGCCGAGGAAGATGGAACACCGACAGAGCAGGTGATCAAAGTGTCTGTGTCCGTGTGTGTGCGTGTATGTGATGCGGGGGGTGGGGGGCAGAGGAGGCCGAGGAAGATGGAACACCGACAGAGCAGGTGATCAAAGTGTCTGTGTCCGTGTGTGTGCGTGTATGTGATGCGGGGGGTGGGGGGCACAGGAAGATGGAACACCGACAGAACAGGTGATCAAAGTGTCTGTGTCCGTGTGTGTGCGTGTATGTGATGCGGGGGGTGGGGGGCAGAGGAGGCCGAGGAAGATGGAACACCGACAGAGCAGGTGATCAAAGTGTCTGTGTCCGTGTGTGTGCGTGTATGTGATGCGGGGGGTGGGGGGCACAGGAAGATGGAACACCGACAGAACAGGTGATCAAAGTGTCTGTGTCCGTGTGTGTGCGTGTATGTGATGCGGGGGGTGGGGGGCAGAGGAGGCCGAGGAAGATGGAACACCGACAGAGCAGGTGATCAAAGTGTCTGTGTCCGTGTGTGTGCGTGTATGTGATGCGGGGGGTGGGGGGCAGAGGAGGCCGAGGAAGATGGAACACCGACAGAGCAGGTGATCAAAGTGTCTGTGTCCGTGTGTGTGCGTGTATGTGATGCGGGGGGTGGGGGGCAGAGGAGGCCGAGGAAGATGGAACACCGACAGAGCAGGTGATCAAAGTGTCTGTGCGTGTATGCATGCGCATGTGTGTGTGTGTGAAATGCAACTGATAAACGAGGGTTGTTGCAAGCTGAAAAGTCTTGTCTTGTTAACCCTTTCAGACACCAGTGTTAATGGAAAACCTGTTCTTAATTACCTCTGACACAAAGGTTATGCTTTGGAGTACACCGACAACTTACTGGGATAACATAGAATGGTAGCTGAAGGCTGCACACTGAATGGAGAAACTGATAGTAGTTTCATTAAGTCTACTAATTAGCAAGTACGCCGACAACTTGCTTGCATAACGTAGACTGGTAGCTGAAGGCTGCACACTGAATGCAGAAACTGATGATAGGGGACACTTGTTAGTATAGTACCTCTTATGGATAGAGATCTCTATCTCAAGGGCAGATAATCCGAAAGCTATAAAACTTTCAACATGGATACTGCTGGTAGAGGGCTATAGCTGTCTACTATAATTATAAGATAAGGTTTATACTTTTGGCTTAATAGTAAGAATACTTTTTTCTTCAAAAGGTACGAATTGCAAGACCTGTTACGGAATTCGTACCACCAAGTTACTGATATCGTACGAGAGGGTTTATAGCACTAATTCAGCGGTAGGATGCTAGTGACTTGGCTTTAGCTATAGGCCATTCTTTCTTATAAATGTTCCAGTTAGTTTCTGTGACGTCAAAATAAATCTTGTCATTTTCTTATCGAAAGTTTGATGTCACTTAAAACAGGCTTTTGAATGCATTTTTGACGCTGCGCCATTGAACAGACGTAGGAGGTACGAATTACACGACATAGGTATGGATTGCATAACTATGGCTTAGTTATTTTTGCTTTGAAAATTTTAATTTAGAAATTGGACAACATTGACCCTAACATTCTAAAGATTTTTTGAGTGGCATTTAATTTTTGTATTGGTGCATCGAATAAGAAATAAAAAAGCATGACCCCAAATAACATCTGATGCTGCCAACATGAATGTTCGTTGGCCTTACAAAAGGTTTTCCGCTTTGTTGCATTTTGGTTGTGATAAAATATTTCCCATTCATTGTCCAAACTTCACACAATTATTAACCCTTAATCTTCTACCATTTACTAGGAAACCAGGTGGTACGAATTGCATGCCAGGTACTATATGAATAAGTCTCCCCTAGTTTCATTAAGTCTACTTATTAGCAAATCACAAACTATTTTTATCCTCTTGGCTGTAACATTTGCACAATTCAGAGCTTCATTTCTAAGTTGTATTACAACACACATACGCACATTCTTTTTCAAACCCCAGTCACAGTTGTTCTTGTCAGAAACAATAACCGTCTGTATTAAAAATATTAAAAAAAGAAGGTAACTGTCTTGTGATTGGGTGCACAGTAACGCAGAACTGGCTAACAATGAACATTTAACCCTTTCACCGCCAATGTCGCATTTATGCACCACAATGGTTTAACACCCATGTCACTAAAAGGCATCAAAGCAGGGCCTGTTATCCGAAGACCCTATTTTCTTAATTTTGGGAGGTAAGGATAGGCCTAATGTTATACATGTCACAGAGGAATTCCCAATATTGCAAAAACATTGCTAACATTTTTCTCTACCCAGTTAAGTTTAATTAATTTTTTTGGCTGAAAAATGGCTGGCGGCGAAAGGGTTAATATGGAGTAAACCTACAAGGGAGCTAACAATGAACATTTAATGTGGAGTAAGCATACAAGGGAGCTAACAATGAACATTTAATGTGGAGTAAACCTACAAGGGAGCTAACAATGAACATTTAATGTGGAGTAAACCTACAAGGGAGCTAACAATGAACATTTAATGTGGAGTAAGCCTACAAGGGAGCTAACAATGAACATTTAATGTGGAGTAAGCCTACAAGGGAGCTAACAATGAACATTTAATGTGGAGTAAACCTACAAGGGAGCTAACAATGAACATTTAATGTGGAGTAAACCTACAAGGGAGCTAACAATGAACATTTAATGTGGAGTAAACCTACAAGGGAGCTAACAATGAACATTTAATGTGCATGGGTGCTACTACCTTCCGTATAAACGGAAATCCGTAAATTAAGTTTCTGCTCAGACGGAAATTCCGTATTTTTAAAATTTTGTCCAAAAAAAAAAGTTGATCTGTTAACTGTGGTTGGGGGCATTTTGAATCTGGGTCTTCCAACCACCGGAAGTGAAAATACAACAACAAAAATGGCGGCCGAGTCATATTCACACATACTTATTTGAATTAAATTCAACATTATCAGCATGAATTTTGTGTCATGAAAGCTACAAACTTCACAGAAAGGTAAGTTACAACTATATTTCAATTCACCAAATAATATTTATGATGTTAAACGTATGACTATGAATATGTTAAAAATGTTGCTTAGAAAAACTCAATTGAGAGTCATGTTTGGATCCACTGACATCGTATTTCACATATGATCTAATTATTATCTTCTATTTGAACGGCTTTATAACTTTATAGTTGTGTTTCTGAAATGTCAGTAAAAATCTTAGTCATGAAAATATGATTATTAACCATAGATCTTTTGTATTTCTTGTAAAAAGGTAATGTGACTTGTCATGTCTCAGCAACTTAGACAGTCTTAGACAGTCACTTTACAAAGTGTCAACTGTCGTCTGCCAACAGAACTATGATGTCAAATCGTAATCTGTTCCTCACCCATTCCCAGATTGCAGGAGAGCTATGGAAACTATCTCTGTAATTGCATTTTTGCTTCAGCCCCCCTGAATCCCCCAACGGGGCACTGCCCCTGGACCCCAGCCTTTCAGTATTTTTCATTTTGGGGAGTAGCACCCATGAATGTGGAGTAAGCCTACAAGGGAGCTAACAATGAACATTTAATGTGGAGTAAACCTACAAGGGAGCTAACAATGAACATTTAATGTGGAGTAAGCCTACAAGGGAGCTAACAATGAACATTTAATGTGGAGTAAGCCTACAAGGGAGCTAACAATGAACATTTAATGTGGAGTAAGCCTACAAGGGAGCTAACAATGAACATTTAATGTGGAGTAAGCCTACAAGGGAGCTAACAATGAACATTTAATGTGGAGTAAACCTACAAGGGAGCTAACAATGAACATTTAATGTGGAGTAAACCTACAAGGGAGCTAACAATGAACATTTAATGTGGAGTAAGCTAACCTACAAGGGAGCTAACAATGAACATTTAATGTGGAGTAAGCCTACAAGGGAGCTAACAATGAACATTTAATGTGGAGTAAACCTACAAGGGAGCTAACAGAGAACATTTAATGTGGAGTAAGCCTACAAGGGAGCTAACAATGAACATTTAATGTGGAGTAAGCCTACAAGGGAGCTAACACTGAACATTTAATGTGGAGTAAACCTACAAGGGAGCTAACAATGAACATTTAATGTGGAGTAAACCTACAAGGGAGCTAACAATGAACATTTAATGTGGAGTAAACCTACAAGGGAGCTAACAATGAACATTTAATGTGGAGTAAACCTACAAGGGAGCTAACAATGAACATTTAATGTGGAGTAAACCTACAAGGGAGCAGGTGTTTGGGATTCTTCCTCTTCGCCTTAGGCCGTGTACACACATAAGCGGATATCCCACGCGGAAACCCGTGCGCAATCCATAAATAAGTGAAACAAAGAAGGGAAAAGATTTGCGCACGTGTCCAAATTTTCCCTATATGCGTAAACGTTTATCCTTCTTTCTTCCACTTATTTAGGGTTTTCTGTACGGAACTTACGCATCTAATGTGAGTCCGGCCTTAGGCAGCCAACTTCATCACGTTGAAGATTCTGCTGCACTTTAGTTTAGGGGGGCAGTACAAAAGAAGAAAAGGAACAGAGGGGAAAACATTGTGCACAGCAGATAGAAGCTGTAGTGCTGTATAGAAAGGGAAGATAGAAAGAAGAAAAGGAACAGAGTGGAAAGCATTGTGCATAGCAGATAGAAGCTGTAGTGCTGTATAGAAAAGGAAGATAGAAAAAAGTTCATGACTGTTACAAATGTGTCGCTCAACTTGGCAGTTCCATATTGTGTTTTTTCCAGGCAGAGATGGAGGGTCTCCACCCCACAGAGAGTGGGTGGAGGAGGAGGTGGGTGGAGGGGGAGGGGTGGATGATCGGCAGCAGGCGGGCTACGTGACTGACAGCGTGCTGAGCAGCCGACGGCCCGGCGGAGACAGGAGGCGGGGCAGAGGAGGGCGGGCCAGGGGAAGGGGCGGGGCTTACTCGGGCAGAGAGTCAGGTGAGTGGCATGAGAGAGAGGGCGGGGCTTATCTTGGCAGAGAGCCAGGTGAGTGACGTGAGAGAGAGAGAGGGCGGGGCTTATCTTGGCAGAGAGTTGGGTGAGTGACGTGGGAGAGAGGGAGGTCGGGGCTTATCTTGGCAGAGAGTCGGGTGAGTGGCGTGGGAGAAAAAGGGCGGGGCTTATCTTGGCAGAGTCGGGTGAGTGACGTGGGAGAGAGGGCGGGGCTTATCTTGGCAGAGAGTCGGGTGAGTGACGTGGGAGAGAGAGAGAGAGGGCGGGGCTTATCTTGGCAGAGAGTCGGGTGAGTGACGTGGGAGAGAGAGAGAGAGGGCGGGGCTTATCTTGGAGAGAGTCGGGTGAGTGACGGAGAGAGAGAGAGAGAGGGTGGGGCTTATCTTGGCAGAGAGTCGGGTGAGTGATGTGAAAGAGAGAGAGGGCGGGGCTTATCTTGGCAGAGTCGGGTGAGTGACGTAAGAGAGAGAGGACAGGGCTTATCTTGGCAGAGAGTCGGGTGAGTGACAGGAGAGAGAGAGAGAGGGCGGGGCTTATCTTGGCACAGAGTGTGGTGATTGACAGGAAAGAGAGACAGTGAATTTGTTCTGTCTTTATCTTTTTGGTTGGGGACTCGGCCTTGCATCGTGGAGCGTCTGGGGTTGGATAGTTCCAGCCTGCTGGAAGCGAATGTGAAAATTGATATCTGCCGGCAGCTCCCTGTAGTTCCATCTCTAGTCTGGAACTAGGACTTTTATTTTGTTTGATTCACCCGGTGTTTTCTCTATTAAGCCTGGAACAAACTTGACGGTGTGTGTATGTGCTGAGTTTTTTACCCTCTCTTCTATTCTTTTTTCCACGGTCACACGCCCAAAGTGTGTGCAATGTGTACAATTACTGCGGTGAACTGAAGTGGGGCTGACCCACTTCAACACACACCAGTAAGTAAGAAGTGAAGCTGACACCACTGTAGTTTTATAACTTGTACCTGAGGTATCTTCGCATTGTGTACTGTTCAAAACAAAAGTTGTGCTGTTGAGTTGCAAATTCCACTGACGCTGTTCCTACATTGCCATTTCTTCTCTCACAGACTACGGAGGAAACCGCTACGATAGACGGCCATACCGAGACAGCTATGAAGATGGTTACCACGACAACAGAGGTCAAGGATTTCTCAGAGGTCAAGGGCCACGACCTTGTAGGTTGACCTCGTTTGAATATTGTGTGTGTTTGTTTCAAATGGGGTTTAGACCCTAAGGCAGTGACAGGAATGTACATTTTTTGTTTGTTTGAAATGTTTCAGGTGGTAAAAATTGATAGCAATGCAGTGAGATCATAATAATTGATAGAAACTCAGCGTTTTGTGAAATATGCATTTTTTTTATTTATAGGGAATAGAGATCATGTTCAAGATAAACGATTGTATGTGTGCGTATGTTTGACACACAGAGAGAGAGTGTGTGTGTTGTGTGTTATGTGTGTGTGTGAGACATATCTGCAATTTATTTTTAAAAGGATGACGCATTTGTTTGCATATTGGCAAATTTATTCAATCTGGAAAGACAATTTAAGGAGAGCATTTCTTTCATGGCTGATCAATGCTAAGCGTTTGGCTGTTGCATTCAGTATTCTATGTATTGATTGAATCATTTCTTTTATGGCTGATCAATACTAAGCGTTTGGCTATTGCATTCAGTATTCTATGTATTGATTGAATCATTTCTTTTATGGCTGATCAATGCTAAGCGTTTGGCTATTGCATTCAGTATTCTATGTATTGATTGAATCATTTCTTTCATGGCTCATCAATGCTAAGCGTTTGGCTGTTGCATTCAGTATTCTATGTATTGATTGAATCATTTCTTTTATGGCTGATCAATACTAAGCGTTTGGCTATTGCATTCAGTATTCTATGTATTGATTGAATCATTTCTTTTATGGCTGATCAATACTAAGCGTTTGGCTATTGCATTCAGTATTCTATGTATTGATTGAATCATTTCTTTTATGGCTGATCAATACTAAGCGTTTGGCTATTGCATTCAGTATTCTATGTATTGATTGAATCATTTCTTTTATGGCTGATCAATGCTAAGCGTTTGGCTATTGCATTCAGTATTCTATGTATTGATTGAATCATTTCTTTCATGGCTCATCAATGCTAAGCGTTTGGCTGTTGCATTCAGTATTCTATGTATTGATTGAATCATTTCTTTTATGGCTGATCAATACTAAGCGTTTGGCTATTGCATTCAGTATTCTATGTATTGATTGAATCATTTCTTTCATGGCTCATCAATGCTAAGCGTTTGGCTGTTGCATTCAGTATTCTATGTATTGATTGAATCATTTCTTTTATGGCTGATCAATACTAAGCGTTTGGCTATTGCATTCAGTATTCTATGTATTGATTGAATCATTTCTTTTATGGCTGATCAATACTAAGCGTTTGGCTATTGCATTCAGTATTCTATGTATTGATTGAATCATTTCTTTTATGGCTGATCAATGCTAAGCGTTTGGCTATTGCATTCAGTATTCTATGTATTGATTGAATCATTTCTTTCATGGCTCATCAATGCTAAGCGTTTGGCTGTTGCATTCAGTATTCTATGTATTGATTGAATCATTTCTTTCATGGCTGATCAATGCTAAGCGTTTGGCTGTTGCATTCAGTATTCTATGTATTGATTGAATCATTTCTTTCATGGCTGATCAATGCTAAGCGTTTGGCTGTTGCATTCAGTATTCTATGTATTGATTGAATCATTTCTTTCATGGCTGATCAATGCTAAGCGTTTGGCTGTTGCATTCAGTATTCTATGTATTGATTGAATCATTTCTTTCATGGCTGATCAATGCTAAGCGTTTGGCTGTTGCATTCAGTATTCTATGTATTGATTGAATCATTTCTTTCATGGCTGATCAATGCTAAGCGTTTGGCTGTTGCATTCAGTATTCTATGTATTGATTGAATCATTTCTTTCATGGCTGATCAATGCTAAGCGTTTGGCTGTTGCATTCAGTATTCTATGTATTGATTGAATGTTATGGTTTTTGTTCTTGTTTTATCCTTCATGCCCAAAAAGGGTCAAAGGATGAAGGTTATTGATTCTTACTGAAGATTGTGAATCATACATCTGTTGGAAATGACACATAATTTGTCTGCATTTTATGTTGAAGCGGACCAGTGGACACATTGCAGGACTATTAGCACCCTGTTTTCTTGTAGGTGGAAAGACTCATTTATTTGGCTCTGTGACCAATTGGAATTCTCAATGTGTGTGTAGGTGTGTGTGTGTATGCACATTTGTGTGTGTGTTCACTTGCCATAGGTGTCTCTGTGTTCTGCAGACAGCTATTCTTCTTCGTCAGTTGCTCAGCCTCCTGTTGTATGAGCGCAGATGCGTTATGTGTCTTAACTAAGAAATAGTTTGACCCAGCTTGTCCATCTTCGGCTGGAGAAAAGGAACTATGTGTATGTGTGTGAATGCGTGGAACTGTGTGTGAATGCGTGGAACTATGTGTCGGTGTGTGTGTGTCCTGCAGACAGCTATAGCGAAGAGGATCGGAGAGAGAGTAGTGTGTGTCTGTGTGTGTCCTGCAGACAGCTATAGCGAAGAGGATCGGAGAGACAGTAGTGTGTGTCTGTGTGTGTCCTGCAGACAGCTATAGCGAAGAGGATCGGAGAGACAGTAGTGTGTGTCTGTGTGTGTCCTGCAGACAGCTATAGCGAAGAGGATCGGAGAGACAGTAGTGTGTGTCTGTGTGTGTCCTGCAGACAGCTATAGCGAAGAGGATCGGAGAGACAGTAGTGTGTGTCTGTGTGTGTCCTGCAGACAGCTATAGCGAAGAGGATCGGAGAGACAGTAGTGTGTGTCTGTGTGTTGTGCAGACAGCTATGGCGAAGAGGATCGGAGAGAGAGTAGTGTGGTGTGTGTCCTGCAGACAGCTATAACAAAGAGGATCGGAGAGACAGTAGTGTGTGTGTCGTGCAGACAGCTATAGCGAAGAGGATCGGAGAGACTGTGTGTGTGTCGTGCAGACAGCTATAATGAAGAGGATCGGAGAGACAGTAGTGTATGTGTCCTGCAGACAGCTATAGCGAAGAGGATCGGAGAGACAGTAGTGTGTGTCTGTGTGTTGTGCAGACAGCTATGGTGAAGAGGATCGGAGAGAGAGTAGTGTGTGTGTCCTGCAGACAGCTATAACAAAGAGGATCGGAGAGACAGTAGTGTGTGTGTCGTGCAGACAGCTATAGCGAAGAGGATTGGAGAGACTGTGTGTGTGTCGTGCAGACAGCTATAATGAAGATGATCGGAGAGACAGTAGTGTATGTGTGTGTGTCCTGCAGACAGCTATAACGAAGAGGATCGTGGAGACAGTAGTGTGTGTCTGTGTGTTGTGCAGACAGCTATGGCGAAGAGGATCGGAGAGAGAGTAGTGTGTGTGTCCTGCAGACAGCTATAACAAAGAGGATCGGAGAGACAGTAGTGTGTGTGTCGTGCAGACAGCTATAGCGAAGAGGATCGGAGAGACTGTGTGTGTGTCGTGCAGACAGCTATATGAAGATGATCGGAGAGACAGTAGTGTATGTGTGTGTGTCCTGCAGACAGCTATAACGAAGAGGATCGGAGAGACAGTAGTGGGCGGTCGCGACGTCGTATGACGGACGATGATGACACGGTGTTAGATAACACCGACAATGCCAGCGTCAACAGCCAGGATGGTACGCATCCATCATGTTATCTTACTATATTTGTTCCAACTAGAAGGCGATACTTTTCCCCCAGACTAACACCCTGTGCGCCTTATAAAATGACTACCTTATTTTCCTCACTATAAGACGATACTTTTCCCCCAGACTAACACCCTCTGTGCCTTATGAAATGACTACCTTATTTTCCTCACTATAAGACAATACTTTTCCCCAAGACTAACACCCTCTGCGCCTTATGAAATGACTACCTTATTTTCCTCACTATAAGACAATACTTTTCCCAGACTAACACCCTGTGTGCCTTATAAAATGACTACCTTATTTCCCTCACTATAAGGCGATACTTTTCCCAGACTAACACCCTCTGTGCCTTATGAAATAACTACCATATTTTTCTCACTATAAGACGATACTTTTCCCCAGACTAACACCCTGTGTGCCTTATAAAATGACTACCTTATTTCCCTCACTATAAGGCGATACTTTTCCCAGACTAACACCCTCTGTGCCTTATGAAATAACTACCATATTTTTCTCACTATAAGACAATACTTTTCCCCAGACTAACACCCTCTGTGCCTTATAAAATGATTGCCATATTTTTCTCACTGTAAGACGATACTTTCCCAGACTAACACCCTCTGTGCCTTATGAAATAACTACCATATTTTTCTCACTATAAGACAATACTTTTCCCAGACTAACACCCTCTGTGCCTTATAAAATGACTACCTTATTTCCCTCACTATAAGACAATACTTTTCCCAGACTAACACCCTCTGTGCCTTATAAAATGACTACCTTATTTCCCTCACTATAAGACAATACTTTTCCCAGACTAACACCCTCTGTGCCTTATAAAATGATTGCCATATTTTTCTCACTGTAAGACGATACTTTTCCCAGACTAACACCCTCTGTGCCTTATAAAAAGATTGCCATATTTTTCTCACTGTAAGACGATACTTTCCCAGACTAACACACTCTGTGCCTTATGAAATAACTACCATATTTTTCTCACTGTAAGACGATACTTTCCCCAGACTGCATTGACAGACCTGCCCACCCATTCGATTTTTCCGTATTTTGTACACGATTTTGAGCCCCAGTACTGCAGTACAGTAAATGGAAAATTAATAGGCAAAAATTTGAACTTAGGTCTTCTAAGATCGGTCAAAATTGAGTGTTTTTCGTCATTTCGCATGGCGGTTTAATGTTCTGTAATGTTCCGTTTTGGGGTCTCCTTGCAAAATACGGAATTGTGAGAAAAAGTACAGAATTTTATTTCGTGGAGTACCTAAAAAAAAAATTGGGGGTAGGCAGGTCTGCATTGATTTTGGTTTTGGTTTTGTTGTTTTTATTTCATTCTCGATCATTTCTTGAAACTGTTCCATTACACAAGTGCAAATCTAGCTTTCAAAACGTGTTCAGTCTGTTAACTGTTTACTTTTT
The DNA here is from genome assembly GCA_017654935.2 of Phymorhynchus buccinoides. Lineage (NCBI taxonomy): Eukaryota > Metazoa > Mollusca > Gastropoda > Neogastropoda > Raphitomidae > Phymorhynchus > Phymorhynchus buccinoides. The sequence continues at coordinate 985,891 of CM065708.1, read as the reverse complement.
AGCACTGATGAGGTCTGCTTAATTAACTGAGTTCTTTCTTCCTTCCTTCTTTCTTTCCCTTTGTGCTGTATTTTCTTTCATCAATTTTGTTGTTGTTGTTTATCCTTCCTTCCTTTCTTTCACTTCACTGTGATCACCTTGGCCTGAGGCTGTGTCAGACCAATTGACATAAGCTAGAACACCAAGGCTACATCAAAATGTTATGTTCTGCATGGTTGTGCGGGGATTGATTGTCGGTAAAGGTCAAGATGTGCCACCCCCCCCTACATTTCTCGGTTAATTGTATTTTTCCGTTTTTGCCTTTCTTACCATACATAAAGCTGTATTTTAGGAACATTTTCAGCTAATTCTCTTCTTGGAATACTAACCCTAACCCTAGCCCTAAACCTAACCCTACCCCCCACTATGTACTGCAGTACACCGCGATTTGTCACAGTTGTGGTTCGTTGCGTTTTTCCGTCTTATAGGGTGGGGGGTAGGGATAGGGGTTAAGGATAGGGTTAGTATTCCTAAAAGGTTATTAGCTAAAAATGTTCCTAAAATACAGCTTTATGTATGGTAAGAAAAAGGGGGGGTGGCACATCTTGACCTTTACCTGATTGTCTTTAGCCATGGCAACCTCCTAGCATAACATCATCAGTTTAAAATCCTCTTAAGTCAGAGTATGGCTGCCCACGTGGAAGGGTAATCAGAAACAGTCACACACATATGATGTTCTCATCCCTGGCTGGTGCATTTGTACCATAGTGTTCAAGTCCTTCGGCAGTTGGGATGATCCCTGGAGTCTTTTGGCCAGGGTATGACACCACCACCAACAGCTTTGTGTTGTGTTCTCATGCCGTGTTCACAGAGGACCAGTAGTGGAACACCGTGTGTTGTGTTCTCATGCCTCGTTCACAGAGGACCAGTAGTGGAACACCGTGTGTTGTGTTCTCATGCCGTGTTCACAGAGGACCAGTAGTGGAACACCGTGTGTTGTGTTCTCATGCCGTGTTCACAGAGGACCAGTAGTGGAACACCGTGTGTTGTGTTCTCATGCCGTGTTCACAGAGGACCAGTAGTGGAACACCGTGTGTTGTGTTCTCATGCCTCGTTCACAGAGGACCAGTAGTGGAACACCGTGTGTTGTGTTCTCATGCCGTGTTCACAGAGGACCAGTAGTGGAACACCGTGTGTTGTGTTCTCATGCCTCGTTCACAGAGGACCAGTAGTGGAACACCGTGTGTTGTGTTCTCATGCCGTGTTCACAGAGGACCAGTAGTGGAACACCGTGTGTTGTGTTCTCATGCCGTGTTCACAGAGGACCAGTAGTGGAACACCGTGTGTTGTGTTCTCATGCCGTGTTCACAGAGGACCAGTAGTGGAACACCGTGTGTTGTGTTCTCATGCCTCGTTCACAGAGGACCAGTAGTGGAACACCGTGTGTTGTGTTCTCATGCCGTGTTCACAGAGGACCAGTAGTGGAACACCGTGTGTTGTGTTCTCATGCCGTGTTCACAGAGGACCAGTAGTGGAACACCGTGTGTTGTGTTCTCATGCCTCGTTCACAGAGGACCAGTAGTGGAACACCGTGTGTTGTGTTCTCATGCCGTGTTCACAGAGGACCAGTAGTGGAACACCGTGTGTTGTGTTCTCATGCCTCGTTCACAGAGGACCAGTAGTGGAACACCGTGTGTTGTGTTCTCATGCCGTGTTCACAGAGGACCAGTAGTGGAACACTGTGTGTTGTGTTCTCATGCTTTCTTTCTTTGTGTTGTGTTCTCGTGCTTTCAGAGGACCAGAGAGCAGACCGTCGCCGTCGCCGCCGCAACAAGCCGCGCGGTCCTTCCTCCCGCGGGGCCGGAGGACAACAGGGCAACACCAACAGCCACAGCAGCGCCCCCTCTGGTACGGAGACCGACACCCCGCTCCCCCCACCCCCACCTCTCGCCAGCAACCCTCGCAACCCCCCGCTCCTTCCCCACCCACCCTCCAAAGCTTCAGAGGGGATCAACGCCGATGGGGGTCGAAGTTCGCGCGGAGGTTTAGGGAGCGGGACGGGCGAAGGGGGGAGTGTGTCTAAGCCCGGGAACAACCGGCAGTCGCCTCCCAGTCAGGCAGCGGCCAAAGAGCAGAGGTCTCAGCGCCGCCCGCCCCCTCCCAACCCCAACCCCAACCCCAACCCTCCCCCCGAGCCTACAGTGCCACAGGGGAAGGCAGTGCCCGCCGCTCTGTCAGGGGAGGGGGAGGGAGGGGCGGAGGGCATGGGGAAGAACTCTGGGTCTGCTGCGTTGTCGCTTCCCACAGAGGGTGTGGAGAAGGAGCAGGTGGTCAATGGGGAGTGAGGGGGAGAGAGGGGGTGGGTGGGGGAAGGGAAGGAAGGAGCAGGTGGTCAATGGGGAGTGAGGGGGGTGGGTGGGGAAAGGGAAGGAGCAGGTGGTCAATGGGGAGTGAGGGGGTGGGTGGGGAAAGGGAAGGAGCAGGTGGTCAATGGGGAGTGAGGGGGTGGGTGGGGAAAGAGAAGAAGCAGGTGGTCAATGGGGAGTGAGGGGGTGGGTGGGGAAAGAGAAGGAGCAGGTGGTCAATGGGGAGTGAGGGGGTGGGTGGGGAAAGAGAAGGAGCAGGTGGTCAATGGGGAGAGAGAGGGGGTGGGGAAAGGGAAGGAGCAGGTGGTCAATGGGGAGTGAGGGGGTGGGTGGGGAAAGAGAAGGAGCAGGTGGTCAATGGGGAGTGAGTGGGGGAGAGGGGGGGTGGGTGGGGAAAGGGAAGGAGCAGGTGGTCAATGGGGAGTGAGGGGGAGGTGGGGAAAGGGGGGGGTGGGGGGGGGAAAGGGAAGGAGCAGGTGGTCAATGGGGAGTGAGGGGGAGAGAGGGGGTGGGTGGGGAAAGGGAAGGAGCAGGTGGTCAATGGGGAGTGAGGGGGAGAGGGGGGGTGGGTGGGGGAAGGGAAGGAGCAGGTGGTCAATGGGGAGTGAGGGGGGTGGGTGGGGAAAGAGAAGGAGCAGGTGGTCAATGGGGAGTGAGGGGGGGGGGTGGGGAAAGAGAAGGAGCAGGTGGTCAATGGGGAGTGAGGGGGAGAGGGGGGGTGGGTGGGGAAAGGGAAGGAGCAGGTGGTCAATGGGGAGTGAGGGGGGGTGGGTGGGGAAAGGGAAGGAGCAGGTGGTCAATGGGGAGAGAGGGGGAGAGGGGGGGGGGAAAGGGAAGGAGCAGGTGGTCAATGGGGAGTGAGGGGGGTGGGTGGGGAAAGAGAAGGAGCAGGTGGTCAATGGGGAGTGAGGGGGAGAGGGGGGGTGGGTGGGGAAAGGGAAGGAGCAGGTGGTCAATGGGGAGTGAGGGGGGTGGGTGGGGAAAGGGAAGGAGCAGGTGGTCAATGGGGGGAGAGGGGGAGGGGGGGGGTGGGTGGGGAAAGGGAAGGAGCAGGTGGTCAATGGGGAGTGAGGGGGGTGGGTGGGGAAAGAGAAGGAGCAGGTGGTCAGTGGGGAGTGAGGGGGAGAGGGGGGGTGGGTGGGGAAAGGGAAGGAGCAGGTGGTCAATGGGGAGTGAGGGGGGTGGGTGGGGAAAGGGAAGGAGCAGGTGGTCAATGGGGAGAGAGGGGGGGGTGGGTGGGGAAAGGGAAGGAGCAGGTGGTCAATGGGGAGTGAGGGGAGAGGGGGGGGTGGGTGGGGAAAGGGGAAGGAGCAGGTGGTCAATGGAGAGTGAGGGGGAGAGGGTGGGTTGGTGGGGAAGGGGTTCTAAGAGTGTTGTTAGGTGTTTTTTTTAGGAGGGGTGTTAGTTGGGATGAATCTGTAGAGTGGGAAGGGTGTGGATTGGGGGGGGTGTGCACGCTCACATGTCTGAGAGAGTGTCCTTAGGCTTCCGAATGAATATGGGTGCGCTCTCGCATGTGTGAGACTTTGTCTATGGGCTTCTGAGTGTGTGTGTGGTAGGAGGGGTGTGTGTATGCATATGTCATGATGTACAATTAATACTGGTTTATTTATTCACCAGCTTTTGTTTTTTAAAGTTGGTTGTGATGATGACGGAGCGGAGGTTTCAGTTGTGCAGACGGCAATGAGTGAAGCGGTTCAAAGAATCAAACCCTTTTTGTTTGCATTTTGTGAGTTTTGTTGGTTTTTTACTTTTACATATCTGGGTATTGTGAAAGTGGGCAAATTGCGTACAAGCAGTATTATAGGTTGGATGGATTGTGTGTGTTGCAAAGATCACTCTTGTTTAGTTGGCTGCAGCAGCCATGGACTATGGTCTGCCAAGTTCTGTTTACTTTGAAGATGTGGACGATGTGAGTGTTCAGATTGCATAGCCTGTGAATGCGTTTAGGGCCACATTTTTGTGGTTTTTGTTGAATGTGTTTAGGACGACATTTTTGTGGTTTTGTTGAATGCGTTTAAGGCGACATTTTTGTGGGTTTTGTTGAATGCGTTTAAGGCGACATTTTTGTGGGTTTTGTTGAATGTGCTTAAGGCGACATTTTTGTGGTTTTGTTGAATGTGCTTAAGGTGACATTTTTGTGGTTTTGTTGAATGCGTTTAAGGCGACATTTTTGTGGGTTTTGTTGAATGTGCTTAAGGCGACATTTTTGTGGTTTTGTTGAATGTGCTTAAGGCGACATTTTTGTTTCCTAAAAACAATCCTTGGTTGTCTGTGCCTGTTGTGACAGTGAGCAGACAGCCACAGACATTTTTGTTTCCTAAAAACAATCCTTGGTTGTCTGTGCCTGTTGTGACAGTGAGCAGACAGCCACAGACATTTTTGTTTCCTAAAAACAATCCTTGGTTGTCTGTGCCTGTTGTGACAGTGAGCAGACAGCCACAGTCATTTTTGTTTCCTAAAAACAATCCTTGGTTGTCTGTGCCTGTTGTGACAGTGAGCAGACAGCCACAGTCATTTTTGTTTCCTAAAAACAATCCTTGGCTGTCTGTGCCTGTTGTGACAGTGAGCAGACAGCCACAGTCAAGGAATATGTTGCTGAGCAACTAATTTTTGTGGTCAGTTTTAAAACTTAAAAAGTATAGATAGATGCGAGAGTGAGCATATTGCTGCAGCCCAAATGGTAATGTTTAACTCGTTGTTTTTTTAGGAGGGGGAGGGGGGTACTCTAGCTCCAGACCTTTGGACAGTTTGGACAGTTGCTAAAATGAGCAGTTAACTTCTGTGGAAGAGTGGGTGGTGTTTGATGGATTCTTTTTTACTTAGTGGATTTTGTTTGTCATTTTTCTTTCTTTTTATTGTTTGATTTTGAACTTAAAAAAGTAACTGCCGTAAGAGTGAGCAGCTTTCATCCATCCATGATGGGTTTGTGTTGATGGTTGAAATGGGCAAGGCAGTTTGCGTTCTGTTCTTCGTGTTGGTGTTCATTGCATTCTGAATTAAACACTTTACAAAGCATGGTGGATGGTTTCATTGTGGGATGTTTAGTGTGTACACATTGTTGGATGTTTGCTGTGTACACATTGTGGGACGTTTACTGTGTACACATTGTTGGATGGTTTCATTGTGGGATGTTTACTGTGTACACATTGTTGGATGTTTACTGTGTACACATTGTTGGATGTTTACTGTGTACACATTGTGGGACGTTTACTGTGTACACATTGTTGGATGGTTGCATTGTTGGATGTTTACTGTGTACACATTGTGGGATGTTTACTGTGTACACATTGTTGGATGTTTACTGTGTACACATTGTTGGACGTTTGCTGTGTACACATTGTTGGACGTTTGCTGTGTACACATTGTTGGACGTTTGCTGTGTACACATTGTTGGACGTTTGCTGTGTACACATTGTTGGACGTTTGCTGTGTACACATTCAGCATTCGCTTGGGGTCACAGGTATAGGAACAGACAGGTGGCAGCATGATTGCTTGTCAGTTGTGTGGGCACGCACATGCTCACTCTTAAACACATACACATGTAAACCCGCACACACATACAAACACACACACACACACACATAAACTCACATGCGCACACGCAACTGCTCTACTTATGCAGTAGACTGGCGCACATTCTATACCTCTCCCTCTCACTCTCACTCTGTCCTCTCCCCTCTCTCTCTTTCATAATGTACATTCAAAAATGAAACCTGTCAGTCTTGCCTCAAACTCAGACATCATTTTGTTTTTATTCTCTCCAACTACAAATGCCATGTGCTTTGCATAAACAGTGAATGTTTCAAGGACTTGGTTTAAACAAAGTTTATTGACACAATGCATTGCAGTGTACACACATTATTTCATGAGCACAACTTGTAAGCTTGTAAGCGTTTCAAGGACTTTTCTGCGCATTTCCAATAAATAACTTTGCATATATTGGTGTTGTTTTAAAGTAAGTACATTTCGCGATAACATTAATTTCACATTAATTTCCGTGTCTTCATGATGTGTATGTTTGAACACTTTGTAACATATTTTCTACTTTTTAAAATGAGAGAAAAAAACCTTAGTATTAGGCAATAAATAAACATAAATAAAGTAAAGGCAAAAAATAATGTTGGTACAAAGAATGCGCATACAATGAGGGGGGGGGGGGGGGGGGGGTTGGAGGATAGGAATCGTACACAGATTTAGACATTTCATTTTTAGTTTGTCTTTCATACAATGAATACACAATTACACGAAAGTTGCAGAAAATCACATGCCTTTGAAAAAACCCGTTGGTATTGAAAGTGTGTATGATTAGTGTCCACTCTTTCAATTCAACAGCTTTTAACCCTTTCTCCAGCCATATGTCTGAGGACTTGACCCTTTCTCCAGCCATATGTCTGAGGACTTGACCCTTTCTCCAGCCATATGTCTGAGGACTTGACCCTTTCTCCAGCCATATGTCTGAGGACTTGACCCAAATATGGAGGTGCACATGACGCGTGGAAACTGCAATGAAATGTGAAAGTAACAAACATGGAGGTGCACATGATGCGTGGAAACTGCAATGAAATGTCAAAGTAACAAACATGGAGGTGCACACGACGCGTGGAAACTGCAATGAAACGTGAAAGTAACAAACATGGAGGTGCACATGACGCGTGGAAACTGCAATGAAACGTGAAAGTAACAAACATGGAGGTGCACATGACGCGTGGAAACTGCAATGAAATGTGAAAGTAACAAACATGGAGGTGCACATGATGCGTGGAAACTGCAATGAAATGTGAAAGTAACAAACATGGAGGTGCACATGACGCGTGGAAACTGCAATGAAATGTGAAAGTAACAAACATGGAGGTGCACATGACGCGTGGAAACTGCAATGAAATGTGAAAGTAACAAACATGGAGGTGCACATGACGTGTGGAAACTGCAATGAAATGTCAAAGTAACAAATATGGAGGTGCACACGATGCGTGGAAACTGCAATGAAATGTGAAAGTAACAAACATGGAGGTGCACATGACGCGTGGAAACTGCAATGAAATGTCAAAGTAACAAACATGGAGGTGCACATGACGCGTGGAAACTGCAATGAAATGTGAAAGTAACAAACATGGAGGTGCACATGACGTGGAAACTGCAATGAAATGTCAAAGTAACAAACATGGAGGTGCACATGACGTGTGGAAACTGCAATGAAATGTCAAAGTAACAAATATGGAGGTGCACACGATGCGTGGAAACTGCAATGAAATGTGAAAGTAACAAACATGGAGGTGCACATGACGCGTGGAAACTGCAATGAAATGTGAAAGTAACAAACATGGAGGTGCACATGACGCGTGGAAACTGCAATGAAATGTGAAAGTAACAAACATGGAGGTGCACATGACGTGGAAACTGCAATGAAATGTCAAAGTAACAAACATGGAGGTGCACATGACGCGTGGAAACTGCAATGAAATGTGAAAGTAACAAACATGGAGGTGCACATGATGCGTGGAAACTGCAATGAAATGTCAAAGTAACAAACATGGAGGTGCACACGACGCGTGGAAACTGCAATGAAATGTCAAAGTAACAAACATGGAGGTGCACATGACGCGTGGAAACTGCAATGAAATGTCAAAGTAACAAACATGGAGGTGCACATGACGCGTGGAAACTGCAATGAAATGTCAAAGTAACAAATATGGAGGTGCACATGACGCGTGGAAACTGCAATGAAATGTGAAAGTAACAAATATGGAGGTGCACATGACGCGTGGAAACTGCAATGAAATGTGAAAGTAACAAACATGGAGGTGCACATGACGCGTGGAAACTGCAATGAAATGTGAAAGTAACAAACATGGAGGTGCACACGACGCGTGGAAACTGCAATGAAATGTGAAAGTAACAAACATGGAGGTGCACATGACGCGTGGAAACTGCAATGAAATGTGAAAGTAACAAACATGGAGGTGCACATGACGCGTGGAAACTGCAATGAAATGTCAAAGTAACAAACATGGAGGTGCACATGATGCGTGGAAACTGCAATGAAATGTGAAAGTAACAAACATGGAGGTGCACATGACGCGTGGAAACTGCAATGAAATGTGAAAGTAACAAATATGGAGGTGCACATGACGTGGAAACTGCAATGAAATGTCAAAGTAACAAACATGGAGGTGCACATGACGCGTGGAAACTGCAATGAAATGTGAAAGTAACAAACATGGAGGTGCACATGACGCGTGGAAACTGCAATGAAATGTGAAAGTAACAAACATGGAGGTGCACACGACGCGTGGAAACTGCAATGAAATGTGAAAGTAACAAACATGGAGGTGCACATGACGCGTGGAAACTGCAATGAAATGTGAAAGTAACAAACATGGAGGTGCACATGACGCGTGGAAACTGCAATGAAATGTGAAAGTAACAAACATGGAGGTGCACATGACGCGTGGAAACTGCAATGAAATGTGAAAGTAACAAACATGGAGGTGCACATGACGCGTGGAAACTGCAATGAAATGTGAAAGTAACAAACATGGAGGTGCACATGACGCGTGGAAACTGCAATGAAATGTGAAAGTAACAAACATGGAGGTGCACATGATGCGTGGAAACTGCAATGAAATGTCAAAGTAACAAACATGGAGGTGCACACGACGCGTGGAAACTGCAATGAAATGTGAAAGTAACAAACATGGAGGTGCACATGACGCGTGGAAACTGCAATGAAATGTCAAAGTAACAAACATGGAGGTGCACACGACGCGTGGAAACTGCAATGAAATGTGAAAGTAACAAACATGGAGGTGCACATGACGCGTGGAAACTGCAATGAAATGTGAAAGTAACAAACATGGAGGTGCACATGACGCGTGGAAACTGCAATGAAATGTGAAAGTAACAAACATGGAGGTGCACATGACGCGTGGAAACTGCAATGAAATGTGAAAGTAACAAACATGGAGGTGCACATGACGCGTGGAAACTGCAATGAAATGTGAAAGTAACAAACATGGAGGTGCACATGACGCGTGGAAACTGCAATGAAATGTGAAAGTAACAAACATGGAGGTGCACATGACGCGTGGAAACTGCAATGAAATGTGAAAGTAACAAACATGGAGGTGCACATGACGCGTGGAAACTGCAATGAAATGTCAAAGTAACAAACATGGAGGTGCACACGACGCGTGGAAACTGCAATGAAATGTCAAAGTAACAAACATGGAGGTGCACATGACGCGTGGAAACTGCAATGAAATGTGAAAGTAACAAACATGGAGGTGCACATGACGCGTGGAAACTGCAATGAAATGTCAAAGTAACAAACATGGAGGTGCACACGACGCGTGGAAACTGCAATGAAATGTGAAAGTAACAAACATGGAGGTGCACATGATGCGTGGAAACTGCAATGAAATGTGAAAGTAACAAACATGGAGGTGCACATGATGCGTGGAAACTGCAATGAAATGTCAAAGTAACAAACATGGAGGTGCACATGACGCGTGGAAACTGCAATGAAATGTGAAAGTAACAAACATGGAGGTGCACATGACGCGTGGAAACTGCAATGAAATGTGAAAGTAACAAACATGGAGGTGCACATGATGCGTGGAAACTGCAATGAAATGTCAAAGTAACAAACATGGAGGTGCACATGATGCGTGGAAACTGCAATGAAATGTGAAAGTAACAAATATGGAGGTGCACATGACGTGGAAACTGCAATGAAATGTGAAAGTAACAAACATGGAGGTGCACATGACGTGGAAACTGCAATGAAATGTCAAAGTAACAAACATGGAGGTGCACATGACGCGTGGAAACTGCAATGAAATGTGAAAGTAACAAACATGGAGGTGCACATGACGCGTGGAAACTGCAATGAAATGTGAAAGTAACAAACATGGAGGTGCACAAGACGCGTGGAAACTGCAATGAAATGTGAAAGTAACAAACATGGAGGTGCACACGACGCGTGGAAACTGCAATGAAATGTGAAAGTAACAAACATGGAGGTGCACATGACGCGTGGAAACTGCAATGAAATGTGAAAGTAACAAACATGGAGGTGCACATGACGCGTGGAAACTGCAATGAAATGTGAAAGTAACAAACATGGAGGTGCACATGACGCGTGGAAACTGCAATGAAATGTGAAAGTAACAAACATGGAGGTGCACATGACGCGTGGAAACTGCAATGAAATGTGAAAGTAACAAACATGGAGGTGCACATGACGCGTGGAAACTGCAATGAAATGTGAAAGTAACAAACATGGAGGTGCACATGACGCGTGGAAACTGCAATGAAATGTGAAAGTAACAAACATGGAGGTGCACATGACGCGTGGAAACTGCAATGAAATGTCAAAGTAACAAACATGGAGGTGCACATGACGCGTGGAAACTGCAATGAAATGTGAAAGTAACAAACATGGAGGTGCACATGACGCGTGGAAACTGCAATGAAATGTCAAAGTAACAAACATGGAGGTGCACATGACGCGTGGAAACTGCAATGAAATGTGAAAGTAACAAACATGGAGGTGCACATGACGCGTGGAAACTGCAATGAAATGTGAAAGTAACAAACATGGAGGTGCACATGACGCGTGGAAACTGCAATGAAATGTGAAAGTAACAAACATGGAGGTGCACATGACGCGTGGAAACTGCAATGAAATGTCAAAGTAACAAACATGGAGGTGCACAAGACGCGTGGAAACTGCAATGAAATGTCAAAGTAACAAACATGGAGGTGCACATGACGCGTGGAAACTGCAATGAAATGTCAAAGTAACAAACATGGAGGTGCACACGACGCGTGGAAACTGCAATGAAATGTGAAAGTAACAAACATGGAGGTGCACATGATGCGTGGAAACTGCAATGAAATGTGAAAGTAACAAACATGGAGGTGCACATGACGCGTGGAAACTGCAATGAAATGTGAAAGTAACAAACATGGAGGTGCACATGACGCGTGGAAACTGCAATGAAATGTGAAAGTAACAAACATGGAGGTGCACATGACGCGTGGAAACTGCAATGAAATGTCAAAGTAACAAACATGGAGGTGCACACGACGCGTGGAAACTGCAATGAAATGTCAAAGTAACAAACATGGAGGTGCACATGACGCGTGGAAACTGCAATGAAATGTCAAAGTAACAAACATGGAGGTGCACACGACGCGTGGAAACTGCAATGAAATGTGAAAGTAACAAACATGGAGGTGCACATGATGCGTGGAAACTGCAATGAAATGTGAAAGTAACAAACATGGAGGTGCACATGATGCGTGGAAACTGCAATGAAATGTCAAAGTAACAAACATGGAGGTGCACACGACGCGTGGAAACTGCAATGAAATGTGAAAGTAACAAACATGGAGGTGCACACGACGCGTGGAAACTGCAATGAAATGTGAAAGTAACAAATATGGAGGTGCACATGACGCGTGGAAACTGCAATGAAATGTGAAAGTAACAAACATGGAGGTGCACATGACGCGTGGAAACTGCAATGAAATGTGAAAGTAACAAACATGGAGGTGCACACGACGCGTGGAAACTGCAAT
>CM065708.1:956457-968957 GCA_017654935.2 Phymorhynchus buccinoides | reverse complement strand
ACTGACGGCTTTCTCCCCACTGTGCATGGTTATTGAAGGTGGAGGAGTAGGTGGAGGTCTTGGGGCACTGACGGCTTTCTCCCCACTGTGCATGGTTATTGAAGCTGGAGGAGTAGGTGGAGGTCTTGGGGCACTGACGGCACGTGAAGGCTTTCTCCCCACTGTGCATGGTTTGGTGGCATTGAAGGTGGGACCCTCGTTTCAAATTCTTCCCGCACACTTCACACAGAAACCGTCTGCTTTCTTTGTGCATTTCTATATGAGTGACCAGGTTGCTGTGTTTTGTGTACCGATTTCCGCAGATCTCACACAGAAAGGGCTTGCAATCCTTGTGCTTCATGGTGTGCAGCTTGAGCCTGGAGGCCCAGGGAAAGCCCTTTCCACACAGGTCACACACAAAGGGCTTAATATCCCCGTGAGTCAGCCTGTGCGCTTTGAGATGGCTGGACTGCCTGAAGGTCTTGGGGCACAGGTCACACTGAAAGGGCCTGAGGTTGAAGTGGCTCATCAAGTGCATCTTGAGGCTGTTGCGCCAGCTGTAGGTATTACCGCACAGATCACACACAAACGGCTTCTGTCCTTTGTGAAGCATCCGGTGGATTTTCAGGTTCACTTCCAGTTTGAACTTCTTGTCGCGAGAAAGCGTGTTGTTTTTTATGTATTTTGTTACCTCGTGCGTTTTCAGATTGCTGGTCCATGGAAAGGATATATTAGACAGGTGGCGGGTGAACTCGCTCCTTGGGCTGACCCGCTGAATGTCTATCCCATTCGGGGGTTTTGTGGCCGAGTTTTTATGAACAGCATTTCCATTGAAAGTATGGGTGTTTTTCTGATCGTTGATTTGTGTAGTCGGTTTGAGACCAGTGTCAACATTGTAAGCGCTGTGACCTACATCTGACGCATTGGATGCTGTCACACAGGAAGCGTTTGCCTTCTCACCAGTGTCATTAATTGACCGCATGTTTGCTGCTATGCCATGAGCAGCGTTGTTATTAGCCGTGCTGTGCTTTCTCTTCGTATGTGTTTTCAGGTTGGAGGCTGCTGTGAAGGACTGGCTGCTGGAGGCTGCTGTGAAGGACTGGCTGCTGGAGGCTGCTGTGAAGGACTGGCTGCTCACGCTGTGCTTTCTCCTCATGTGTGTTTTCAGGTTGGAGGCTGGAGTGAAGGACTCGCTGTGGTTTCTCCTGGTATGTGTTTTCAGGTTGGAGGCTGCTGTGAAGGACTGGCTGTGGTTTCTCCTGGTGTGTGTTTTCAGGCTGGAGGCTGCTGTGAAGGACTGGCTGTGGTTTCTCCTGGTATGTGTTTTCAGGTTGGAGGCTGCTGTGAAGGACTGGCTGCTCACGCTGTGCTTTCTCCTCATGTGTGCTTTCAGGCTGGAGGCTGCTGTGAAGGACTGGCTGCTCACGCTGTGCTTTCTCCTCATGTGTGCTTTCAGGCTGGAGGCTGCTGTGAAGGACTGGCTGCTCACGCTGTGCTTTCTCCTCATGTGTGCTTTCAGGCTGGAGGCTGCTGTGAAGGACTGGCTGCTCACGCTGTGCTTTCTCCTCATGTGTGTTTTCAGGCTGGAGGCTGCTGTGAAGGACTGGCTGCTCACGCTGTGCTTTCTCCTCATGTGTGTTTTCAGGCTGGAGGCTGCTGTGAAGGACTGGCTGCTCACGCTGTGCTTTCTCCTCATGTGTGTTTTCAGGTTGGAGGCTGCTGTGAAGGACTGGCTGTGGTTTCTCCTGGTATGTGTTTTCAGGCTGGAGGCTGCTGTGAAGGACTGGCTGTGGTTTCTCTTGGTGTGTGTTTTCAGGTTGGAGGCTGCTGTGAAGGACTGGCTGTGGTTTCTCTTGGTGTGTGTTTTCAGGTTGGAGGCTGGAGTGAAGGACTCGCTGTGGTTTCTCTTGGTGTGTGTTTTCAGGTTGGAGGCTGGAGTGAAGGACTCGCTGTGGTTTGTCTTCATCTGTGTTTTCAGGTTGGAGGCTGCTGTGAAGGACTCGCTGTGGTTTGTCTTCATCTGTGTTTTCAGGTTGGAGGCTGGAGTGAAGGACTCGCTGTGGTTTGTCTTCATCTGTGTTTTCAGGTTGGAGGCTGCTGTGAAGGACTCGCTGTGGTTTGTCTTCATCTGTGTTTTCAGGTTGGAGGCTGGAGTGAAGGACTGGCTGTGGTTTGTCTTCATCTGTGTTTTCAGGTTGGAGGCTGCTGTGAAGGACTCGCTGTGGTTTGTCTTCATCTGTGTTTTCAGGTTGGAGGCTGGAGTGAAGGACTCGCTGTGGTTTGTCTTCATCTGTGTTTTCAGGTTGGAGGCTGCTGTGAAGGACTGGCTGTGGTTTGTCTTCATCTGTGTTTTCAGGTTGGAGGCTGGAGTGAAGGACTGGCTGTGGTTTGTCTTCATCTGTGTTTTCAGGTTGGAGGCTGGAGTGAAGGACTCGCTGTGGTTTGTCTTCATCTGTGTTTTCAGGTTGGAGGCTGCTGTGAAGGACTCGCTGTGGTTTGTCTTCATCTGTGTTTTCAGGTTGGAGGCTGCTGTGAAGGACTCGCTGCTCATGCTGCGGGCAAATTCCCTGCGCTCCAGCGACTGATGAGAAGGGATTTCATTTGTAGCCATGTGATTCTTTGTTGTCACCACGTGAGAAGTATTTGTTGCCGACAAATGAGAAGCGCTTGTTGCCATCAAATGAGCACTGTTTCCATTTACGCTGCTGTAATCATTTGTTGCCATCGTATGAGCACTGTTTGTTGCCGTCACATCAGCTCTTTTTGTTGCCACCACTTGAGCACTGTTTGCTTCCGTCATGTCAGTACTGTTTGTTGCCATCACGTGAGCACTGTTTGTTGCCATTGCATGAGAGATGTTTCCATTCACAGGAATATGGGTGTTTGTTGCCATCTTGTGAAAAGTGTTACTATTCTCACCGCCTAGATTCCTTTGCGGAACAGGATTCAGATGGGGCACATGTGTAGCTATGGTGTAATAACTGCTTCCATTCACAGGGCTGTAATTCATTTGCGACATTCTACTCCGCTGCATTCTTTTGCTGTGACACATGTAACACATGCAGTGATCATCTAGTGGCACACAAACCTGCGACATTCTTTTGCTGTGACACATGTAACACGTACAGTGATCCATTTGTGACACACAATCCTGCAACATTCTTTTGCTGTGACACATGTAACACACGCAGTGTCCCGGGGAAGATGTGGATGTAAGAGGCACAGATGTGTTGTTGAATGTGTTGCTGCCCATGTTATTGGCAATGTAAGTTCCTTCGCGCATGCTCCTGTCATTATTTTTGTTGATGTATGTTGCGTTTGATGCTTGTGTGTACATGTTCGTTGCTCCATAGTCTTTATTATTGTACATATTTCTGCTTCTTGCGTCGGGTTGCATATAAATGTTACCCCCATTGTTTGGTTGGTTGAAGGAAGCTTCATGCATATCACCGTTGACGTCTGTTGTGTGCATTTGACTGTAGGTTTCCCTGTTGGCCTTTCTTTGTTGGAGCGCTTCGTTATGCATATCACCGTTGACGTCTGTTGTGTGCATTTGACTGTAGGTTTCCCTGTTGGCGTTTCTTTGTTGGAGCGCTTCGTTATGCATATCACCGTTGACGTCTGTTGTGTGCATTTGACTGTAGGTTTCCCTGTTGGCGTTTCTTTGTTGGAGCGCTTCGTTATGCGTATCACCGTTGACGCTTGTTGCGTGCATTTGACTGTAGGTTTCCCTGTTGGCCTTTCTTTGTTGGAGCACTTCGTTATGCATATCACCGTTGACGCTTGTTGCGTGCATTTGACTGTAGGTTTCCCTGTTGGCGTTTCTTTGTTGGAGCACTTCGTTATGCATATCACCGTTGACGCTTGTTGCGTGCATTTGACTGTAGGTTTCCCTGTTGGCGTTTCTTTGTTGGAGCGCTTCGTTATGCATATCACCGTTGACGTCTGTTGCGTGCATTTGACTGTAGGTTTCCCTGTTGGCGTTTCTTTGTTGGAGCGCTTCGTTATGCATATCACCGTTGACGCTTGTTGCGTGCATTTGACTGTAGGTTTCCCTGTTGGCGTTTCTTTGTTGGAGCGCTTCGTTATGCATATCACCGTTGACGCTTGTTGCGTGCATTTGACTGTAGGTTTCCCTGTTGGCGTTTCTTTGTTGGAGCACTTCGTTATGCATATCACCGTTGACGCTTGTTGCGTGCATTTGACTGTAGGTTTCCCTGTTGGCGTTTCTTTGTTGGAGCGCTTCGTTATGCGTATCATGGTGACCAACGGGAATCGGAAACGACCCTGCATTGGCAGCGTGTTGATTTGCACCATTATAAAGAAAAGTGCTGTTGATGTTTGCTGCAGGGGATGACTGATCGTTTGCTTGGTTGATGGCCAATGCCGTCAGCAGTGAGGGCATGACACTGGACTGCGATTGGTCAGCCCATGATTGGTGGGTGGGAAATAAGGAAGCCCCCTGTTGCCGTCTGTCCAAGGCGTTATGCAGAGAGATCGGCTTAGAAGAGAGATTGGAGAAGCCAAGCCGGTACTTTGTTTTTGAGGGGTCCTGTTGGGGGTTTTCATGTGAGAACTCCTGTTGGGGGGTTTCCTTTGAGAACTCCTGTTGGGGATTTTCTTGTAGGAACTCCTGTTGGGGATTTTCATGTAAGAACTCCTGTTGGGGATTTTCCTTTGAGAACTCCTGTTGGGGCTTCATTGTGGGGGAGTCTTGGTGACACTTTGTTTTCAAGAAGAATCGAAGCTTCAGTTTTAAGCTTTCCTGTTGCGGCTGTGTGTTTGAGAAGTTGTCTGGAAATGGAAGTTGTGGAAAGTCGTTCCCAGGAATCGTTTTGAAAGACGTAATTGCAGAAGTGACTGGCAAGTTACATCCAGACGTGGCTGTTTTTGAAGCCCTATCGCAAGACCGCAGTTCATTATTTGAAAAATAATCGAGAGGCGCTGCTATTATCTCATGTGAATCATTCTCCTCTTTCGAACAATACGAAGGGCTGTTTTCTGAAGATTCCTTCCCAGAATTTAATTGTGAATAGTTTTTGCCAGAATCAGATTTGGAGGAGTCTTTCCAAGACCTGAGCTCTGAGGAGTGGTTTTCACTGCCAGGGTCCACCTCAGTGCTTGGAACGATCGCTGTGTTCTCTGGTTTAGCACATCCAGTGGAGACATCTTCCATGCTTTGAACGATCGCTGTGTTCTCTGGTTTAGCACATCCAGTGGAGACATCTTCCATGCTTTGAACGATCGCTGTGTTCTCTGGTTTAGCACATCCAGTGGAGACATCTTCCATGCTTTGAACGATCGCCGTGTTCTCTAGTTTAGCACATCCAGTGGAGACATCTTCCATGCTTTGAACGATCGCCGTGTTCTCTGGTTTAGCGCATCCAGCGGAGACATCTTCCAAGCAGCACAACTCAGGAGGAGCGTGTCTCGAGGCGTTCCCTGCTACGCTTAAGGGGGAGCTACCAACTTGTAACCGCAGACTGCTGCTGCTCAGATCCAGAGGGGTTTGTTGACCATCCCGAGGGGTTTGTTGACCATCCCGAGGGGTTTGTTGACCATCCAGAGGGGTTTGTTGACCATCCAGAGGGGTTTGTTGACCATCCAGAGGGGTTTGTTGACCATCCACATTGGGCTGTCCACCTGCCTCCAGCTTGATGGTCAGAGGGGTTTGTTGACCATCCAGAGGGGTTTGTTGACCATCCAGAGGGGTTTGTTGACCATCCAGAGGGGTTTGTTGACCATCCACATTGGGCTGTCCACCTGCCTCCAGCTTGATGGTCAGAGGGGTTTGTTGACCATCCAGAGGGGTTTGTTGACCATCCAGAGGGGTTTGTTGACCATCCAGAGGGGTTTGTTGACCATCCACATTGGGCTGTCCACCTGCCTCCAGCTTGATGGTCAGAGGGGTTTGTTGACCATCCAGAGGGGTTTGTTGACCATCCAGAGGGGTTTGTTGACCATCCACATTGGGCTGTCCACCTGCCTCCAGCTTGATGGTCAGAGGGGTTTGTTGACCATCCAGAGGGGTTTGTTGACCATCCAGAGGGGTTTGTTGACCATCCACATTGGGCTGTCCACCTGCCTCCAGCTTGATGGTCAGAGGGGTTTGTTGACCATCCAGAGGGGTTTGTTGACCATCCAGAGGGGTTTGTTGACCATCCACATTGGGCTGTCCACCTGCCTCCAGCTTGATGGTCAGAGGGGTTTGTTGACCATCCAGAGGGGTTTGTTGACCATCCAGAGGGGTTTGTTGACCATCCACATTGGGCTGTCCACCTGCCTCCAGCTTGATGGTCAGAGGGGTTTGTTGACCATCCAGAGGGGTTTGTTGACCATCCAGAGGGGTTTGTTGACCATCCACATTGGGCTGTCCACCTGCCTCCAGCTTGATGGTCAGAGGGGTTTGTTGACCATCCAGAGGGGTTTGTTGACCATCCACAGTGGTTTGTTGACCATCCACATTGGGCTGTCCACCTGCCTCCAGCTTGATGGTCAGAGGGGTTTGTTGACCATCCAGAGGGGTTTGTTGACCATCCAGAGGGGTTTGTTGACCATCCACAGTGGTTTGTTGACCATCCACATTGGGCTGTCCACCTGCCTCCAGCTTGATGGTCAGAGGGGTTTGTTGACCATCCAGAGGGGTTTGTTGACCATCCACATTGGGCTCCAGCTTGATGATCAGAGGAGGGGGTGGGGGGAGAGGGGGTGGGGTGGTAGGAGAAGGAATAGGGGTGATGTCCTTGCAAACAGGAAAAGTGGTGGTTGTTAGCCGGTTCGTGTGTGTGCGATCTGATGGCTTTTCTGTAACAAAGCAAGATTTTAACAAATATCAGGTTTGGAAAGCTATTTTATTGTTGTGGCTTCCATGGATCTGATATCATCCTCATCATCATTATCAGCAGCAGCAGCAGCAGCAGCACAACCACCATGAATGTCGTCATCATCATCACCACCATCATCACCATCACCATCATTATCACCATCACCACCATCATCATCACCATCACCACAATGATCAGCTTGTCTTTTTTTTTGCTGTCCCATCTTTTGGGCCATACAGTGGCGTTGCTCCCACGCCGCTCATTCTGAATCCCAACTCGGAGCCACACCTTCGCTTGTTCAGGTCGCAGAATCGAGACCAGCAGTCCAAGAGGAGCGAATCTATGTTAGGCCGTCAGGAGGCAACCAACCAAGGAGACACTGCACTGCTGCTGAGTCACCTCGGTGGAGTTCAGTAGAGCCTATTCAGGACACCACCTACTAAGCCTACTACTGACAGTGACGACACTATTCTTTTAGCTCCCCAGAAGATTCATGGATTTGTGTTTTGCTATACGTGGTGGATTTTTATGCGGTGACTGTCCTGAGATAACCATAGCTGTTGACGGGACTATAACAGACTAACTAACTAACACACTGATCCCCATGACTTTGACCCGAACGCACCAAGGCTGGATCGGAAACCGAAACTGAGGTCACCATGAGAGCAGGGATTGCAGCGCCACAGAATTTGAGACATTTTTTTTTTTTTAATGATTGATGGAAATGAGGCAGATGACAATGATGACGATGATGCTATGGAGTTCTGCATCGGTCTGAGACTGCATGGCAGGGCTGTATTCTACGCTTCCTTTCATAATGATATCCCGGCATCAACCAGGCCCGAGAACTAGCCTACAGACACCTGCAGTGTTGGTCTTGAAATTAGAGCAACACTCAGAATCGCATCCGTTAAGCGGATGAAGCTCGACTGTGTGGTTTCAGTCTTCCCATTGAGGCCATAGCCACTCACTCTGGGTATGAGTCGGTTCAGGACCGAAAACACCCTCGCCTCTGATGGGATTCGAACCCGAGACCTCCCAGCCAGTAGTCCGCGACGCTAACCACTACGCCACGGCGGCTGGTTATGATCAACTTGTCTTTGTGTGTCTTATAGTTAAACTCAGTCGTGTCAGAGGAGGGGACTGCTCTTCCGGAAAGTTGTGTTTTGTGTGGAAATGCTGCCTTGCTCCGGGAACACCCCCACTCTCTCTTTAGTACAGTCAGCATTGACAGATGGTCCCCTCAGACCAACGAACCCACAAGGCTGCAGGACTCATTTAAACTCACCCAGTATGTATCTGTACAATGCAGGCAATTCTCCTATCAGGACAACGAACCCACAAGGCTGCAGCACTAATTTAAACTCACACAGTATGTATCTGTACAATGCAGGCAATTCTCCTATCAGGCCAACGAACCCACAAGGCTGCAGTACTAATTTAAACTCACCCAGTATGTCTGTACAATGCAGGCAATTCTACTATGAGACCAACGAACTCACAAGGCTGCAGAACTAATTTAAACTCACCCAGTATGTCTCTATACAAGACAGGCAATTCTCCTATCCGGCCAACGAACCCACAAGGCCGCAGCACTAATTTAAACTCAACCATTATGTCTGTACAATGCAGGCAATTCTCCTATCAGGCCAACGAACACACAAGGCTGCAGCACTAATTTAAACTCACCCAGTATGTCTGTACAATGCAGGCAATTCTCCTATCAGGCCAACGAACACACAAGGCTGCAGCACTAATTCTTTAAACTCACCCAGTATGTCTGTACAATGCAGGCAATTCTCCTATCAGAACACAACGAACCACACAAGGCTGCAGCACTAAGGCTGCAGCACTAATTTAAACTAACCCAGTATGTCTGTACAATGCAGGCAATTCTCCTATCAGACCAACGAACCCACAAGGCTGCAGCACTAATTTAAACTCACCCATTATGTCTGTACAATGCAGGCAATTCTCCTATCAGACCAACGAACCCACAAGGCTGCAGCACTAATTTAAACTCACCCAGTATGTCTGTACAATGCAGGCAATTCTCCTATCAGACCAACGAACACACAAGGCTGCAGCACTAACTTAAACTCACCCAGTATGTCTGTACAATGCAGGCAATTCTCCTATCAGACCAACGAACCCACAAGGCTGCAGCACTAACTTAAACTCACCCATTATGTCTCTGTACAATGCAGGCAATTCTCCTATCAGACCAACGAACCCACAAGGCTGCAGCACTAACTTAAACTCACCCATTATGTCTCTGTACAATGCAGGCAATTCTCCTATCAGACCAACGAACACACAAGGCTGCAGCACTAACTTAAACTCACCCAGTATGTCTGTACAATGCAGGCAATTCTCCTATCAGACCAACGAACCCACAAGGCTGCAGCACTAGTTTAAACTCAACCATTATGTCTGTACAATGCAGGCAATTCTCCTATCAGACCAACGAACCCACAAGGCTGCAGCACTAATTTAAACTCACCCATTATGTCTATTGTTGTCGCACCCTGGCTAAAAGACTCCAGGGATCATCCGAACATCCGAACATCCGAAGCACTTGAACACTATGATACTAATGCACCAGCTAGGGATGAGAACATTACGTGTGACCGTTCTTAATTACCCCGCCACGTGGGCAGCCATACTCCGACTTTTGGGGGGGGTGGAAACTAATAATGTTATGCTAGGAGCTTGCCATGGCTTAAAAACAATCCCCGCATAACTATGCAGAGCATAACAACATTTTGATGTAGCCTTGGTGTTCTAGCCTATGTCCATTGGTCTGACAGCCTCAATCCAAGGCGAATACCTCTGAAGGCAGTTTGCACTCATTTCCCACGTCCAGAGGATGGCTTGCGTACAAGAGGTTTCCCTGAAGCTAACGAATCCCGTAGGATGCAGCACTGAGAGAAATCCACTCCCCCGCTATATCTGTGAATGATGGAGACAGTTCTCCATGATGTCTGTGGTGAGGCAGTACCTCCACTCACCCGCTATATCTGTGGATGATGGAGACAGTTCTCCATGATGTCTGTGGTGAGGCAGTACCTCCACTCACCCGCTATATCTGTGGATGATGGAGACAGTTCTCCATGATGTATGTGGTGAGGCAGTACCTCCACTCACCCGCTATATCTGTGGATGATGGAGACAGGATGTATGTGGTGAGGCAGTACCTCCACTCACCCGCTATATCTGTGGATGATGGACACCATGATGTCTGTGGTGAGGCAGTACCTCCACTCACCCGCTATATATGTGGATGATGGACACAGTCCATGATGTCTGTGGAGAGGCAGTACCTCCACTCACCCGCTATATCTGTGGATGATGGAGACAGTTCTCCATGATGTCTGTGGTGAGGCAGTACCTCCACTCACCCGCTATATCTGTGGATGATGGAGACAGTTCTCCATGATGACTGTGGTGAGGCAGTACCTCCACTCACCCGCTATATCTGTGGATGATGGACACAGTTCTCCATGATGTCTGTGGTGAGGCAGTACCTCCACTCACCCGCTATATATGTGGATGATGGACACAGTTCTCCATGATGTCTGTGGTGAGGCAGTACCTCCACTCACCCGCTATATCTGTGGATGATGGAGACAGTTCTCCATGATGTCTGTGGTGAGGCAGTACCTCCACTCACCCGCTATATCTGTGGATGATGGACACAGTCCATGATGTCTGTGGTGAGGCAGTACCTCCACTCACCCGCTATATATGTGGATGATGGACACAGTCCATGATGTCTGTGGAGAGGCAGTACCTCCACTCACCCGCTATATCTGTGGATGATGGACACAGTTCTCCATGATGTCTGTGGAGAGGCAGTACCTCCACTCACCCGCTATATCTGTGGATGATGGACACAGTTCTCCCTCCATGATGTCTGTGGTGAGGCAGTACCTCCACTCACCCGCTATATATGTGGATGATGGACACAGTCCATGATGTCTGTGGTGAGGCAGTACCTCCACTCACCCGCTATATCTGTGGATGATGGACACAGTTCCATGATGTCTGTGGTGAGGCAGTACCTCCACTCACCCGCTATATCTGTGGATGATGGAGACAGTTCTCCATGATGTCTGTGGTGAGGCAGTACCTCCACTCACCCGCTATATCTGTGGATGATGTGGAGAGGACACAGCTATATCTGTGGATTATGGACACAGTTCATGATGTCTGTGGTGAGGCAGTACCTCCACTCACCCGCTATATCTGTGGATGATGGACACAGTCTCCATGATGTCTGTGGTGAGGCAGTACCTCCACTCACCCGCTATATCTGTGGATGAAGGACACAGTTCATGATGTCTGTGGTGAGGCAGTACCTCCACTCACCCGCTATATCTGTGGATGAAGGACACAGTTCATGATGTCTGTGGTGAGGCAGTACCTCCACTCACCCGCTATATATGTGGATGAAGGACGCAGTTCATGATGTCTGTGGTGAGGCAGTACCTCCACTCACCCGCTATATATGTGGATGAAGGACACAGTTCATGATGTCTGTGGAGAGGCAGTACCTCCACTCACCTGCTATATCTGTGGATGAAGGACACAGTTCATGATGTCTGTGGTGAGGCAGTACCTCCACTCACCCGCTATGTCTGTGGATGATGGACACAGTTCTCCCTCCATGATGTCTGTGGTGAGGCAGTACCTCCACTCACTCGCTATGTCTGTGGATGATGGACACAGTTCTCCCTCCATGATGTCTGTGATGAGGCAGTACCTCCACTCGCCCGCTATGTCTGTGGATGATGGACACAGTTCTCCCTCCATGATGTCTGTGGTGAGGCAGTACCTCCGCTATATCTGTGGATGATGGACAGAGTTCTCCCTCCATGATGTCTGTGATGAGGCAGTACCTCCACTCACCCGCTATGTCTGTGGATGATGGACACAGTTCTCCCTCCATGATGTCTGTGGTGAGGCAGTACCTCCACTCACCCGCTATATCTGTGGATGAAGGACACAGTTCATGATGTCTGTGGAGAGGCAGTGCCTCCACTCACCCGCTATGCCTGTGGATGATGGACAGTTCTCCCTCCAAGATGTCTGTGTTGAGGCAGTACCTCCACTCACCCGCTATATCTGTGGATGAAGGACGCAGTTCTTCATGATGTCTGTGGAGAGGCAGTACCTCCACTCACCCGCTATATCTGTGGATGAAGGACACAGTTCATGATGTCTGTGGTGAGGCAGTACCTCCACTCACCCGCTATATATGTGGATGAAGTACGCAGTTCATGATGTCTGTGGTGAGGCAGTACCTCCACTCACCCGCTATGTCTGTGGATGATGGACACAGTTCTCCCTCCATGATGTCTGTGGTGAGGCAGTACCTCCACTCACCCGCTATATCTGTGGATGATGGACACAGTCCATGATGTCTGTGGTGAGGCAGTACCTCCACTCACTCGATATGTCTGTGGATGATGGACACAGTCCATGATGTCTGTGGTGAGGCAGTACCTCCACTCACTCGATATGTCTGTGGATGATGGACACAGTTCATGATGTCTGTGGTGAGGCAGTACCTCCACTCACTCGATATGTCTGTGGATGATGCACACAGTTCATGATGTCTGTGGTGAGGCAGTACCTCCACTCACCCGCTATATATGTGGATGATGGACACAGTTCTTCATGATGTCTGTGGAG
>CM065708.1:946457-951457 GCA_017654935.2 Phymorhynchus buccinoides | reverse complement strand
TTTCAGTTCAACACATTCAAACTCAACAAACTATCTTCCAACACACCGGCACACACACACACACACGCACGCACACACAACACACAAACACACACACACACACACACACACACACACACACACACACACACACACACTATCAGCTACACTACAAGATAATATTAATAAAGTCATCACCTGGACACATCTTAATTATATGTCATTAAATGCAGTCAAAACAAAATGTATGTATGTATGCGCACGGCAAAAAAGACAAAAAATGAAATCTCCTTTTCAACCACTATTCATAGAAAACGAAAAGATTGAGGAAGTCGATTCACACAAAATGTTAGGCGTAATAATTGATAAGGATCTAACTTGGACTGAGCATTGGCCTACAACATCTCATGGAAAAAATATTTCCAACTAAGTAAAATAAACACATTCTTAGATACTCATTCGCGTAAGTTATTTTTTAATGGGCATATTCTTTCGATAATTGACTATACATCAAGTATATTGGACAACTGTAGTGATACCAGTTTGAAACAAATCAACCGTAGGCCTATATATAAAAAAGCTGTCAAACTGATTTTGTTAAAATCTAGCTCACTGACTATCAAAGAGTATAAAGAACTAAACTTATTAACTTTACATGACAGAGTGTTGTTCAATAAAGCACTACTTATGCACAATATCATAAACGGAAATGCTCCGAAAGAAATGATAGATTCATTCAGTCAATCCTCACAGACATGATCATTTGCATTAGGTATTAGGTACTTTATACTCACAGAGGCCTCTGTGAAATTCGGGTTGCTCCCACCTGGAGAGCGCGTCGCAGCCAGAAGCGCGCCACCCATTTTTTTTTTTTCATGCGATTTTTTTGTGTGACTGATGAGGAAGGAATAGGGGGGGGGGGGGGGGGGGGGGGGGGGGGGGGGGTGTCAATTTTGACCAAATGACAACTTTTTCGTTGCCACTGGGATTAACGTGTGCTAAGTACAAATGTGCTTGTTATCTTTTCCTAGACCTAGAAATAACCTCTACAAATCTAGCTTCCTATACTCTGGTGGAACCTTGTGCTACTCTAAATAAAATTTTAAAAAACAAGAACTATTTCAAGACAAGACTCAAACTGCATCTTTCGAATAGTCAACAGTTGAATATGTAATGGTTATCAAAAAATTGGTTTTAATGTCTCCTAGCCCCATCCCCGCCCATAGATAAAACAGTAGTGTGTGAGTGTAAAGCTGTGTATAATATATCTGTGCCACCTTTTTTCATTTGATATGTGGAACACTATGTTGATATTGTATTGCTATTTCATATGCTTTCTGTTTGTTGCTATAAATATTTTATGTCCTCCTTTTTTTCTGTAAATATTTATATGCTTCTTTTCTCTCTTTTTTCTATGTCCTTAACCAGTATAGTTTTATGTTTCGTGCATGTATGTTTGGTTTATGCTTCTGTTCATAGATGGCTTGATGGAAAAAAAAGCATGTATGTTTGCTTATTCAATGTCTATCTTTAAATAAAAATTTTGACTTGACACACACACACACACACACACACACACACACACACACACACACGCACGCACGCACGCACGCACACACGCACACGCACGCACACGCGCACGCGCACGCACGCACACACACACACACACACACACACACACACACACACACATACACACGTGACTGTGATTGTAACTGCTCCCCATTCCCCCATGTTCCCAATTTTGGTGTGTCTGTGTCTGCGTGCGTGCGTGTGTCTGTGTCTGTGTGGACAGGTTTGTGTGTGTATATAGTTTGTGATTTTTTTTTATTGTGTGCTTGTTTATGATTTGACTTATGTTTTGCTATGGATGGCTTGGTGTAAAAGAAAAGTCATAGCGTAATGCTTATTCGATGTCCATCTGGAAACAAGTTGTGGACTTTGACAACAGAAAAGGCATAGCGTAATGCTTATTCGATGTCCATCTGGAAACAAGTTGTGGACTTTGACACGTGAGACACAAACCAAAGCGAACTGTAGACGGCTGCATCCACAAAGTGCGACTCTCGGAAATTGTTTTTATTTGCGCGAGTGTATGAAAAGCGCGAATGTGAACGACAGAAAGCGCGAATGTGAACGACAGAAAGCGCGAATCATGGTCGACTGTTTTGCCTCCTTATTCAGTTTCGATGTAGGCTACATTTCGCGCACAATAAAAAACGTCGTGCTTGTTATGTTCGTGTAGCGTGTGCTAAAAGGGTAGGGATTTCCGTGATTTGGGAGGTTGTGTTGAATTTTACTCGCGTATGAGTCGCCGAATTCTGCTTAAAAACTTCGCACTTGACAAACCATAAATTTCTACGTCTCTGGACAAACTATACTCCTCACAAAAAGTCAAGCAACAAAACTTCTCACTGCAAATCCACTTTAATCATAAATCGTAGGTAATTTTTACTGTTGCGATTTCATCTTCAACATTTCATTAAGTGAAACTGAGTAAATCACATAACAGATTCATCTCAATCTCAGGATACTGAGCAACAAAAGAAATGGATGCCAAAACCAGGGGTGAAAAAACAACAACTGCCAATTTCAAATTCAAAGATAGCAGCGCGCAAAGAGTTCATAACGTCAATAATAGCGAGTGTGACCTCCGTGGGCATGAATACAGGCTTGGAAGCGGCGTGGCATTGAGGCAATGAGTCCACCCAGCTGGATATGTGGAATGGCTCCTCATTCCCTAACCAGGTCTGCTTCCAAGGCATCCAGTGTCTGGGGACGGGCGGGCATGCCGTAATCAGCTCACCTAAGCATGTCCCATGCCTTGTTCAATCGGGTTGAGGTCAAGGAACTGGGGTGGCCAGTCAAGATGGGCGATGTTGTGGGTGTTCAACTCGTTGCTGATGACATGAGCCCTGTGACATGGCGCGTTGTCGTCCACAAAAACAAAGCTAGCACCATGCTATTTCATCAGGGGGATCACTTGAGGTCTGATGATGTCATTCAAGTAGTGTGCAACGTTCACGGTGCCCCTCCGGGTGACCCCTACATGGGTACGTCCTCCAGTCCAAATGCCACCCAGACCATCAGATTGCCACCTCCATAACGGGCATGCTCAGCAACAGCAAAGGCCAAACAACTCTCCCCAGGCCGTCTTCACACTTCTTCTTCTTCTTCTTGCAGTAGACAACCGCCATCATCGTTTTGATGGTTCACGCCCATCATTAAAATCCAAACGCATCGCTTCACATTAAAAGCTAGCACGTGCATTTTCAAAGGGTGACAAACACCAATTTGATTTTGTTGCTTGACCTTTTGTGAGGAGTATATAAGTTCACGTTTTCACGTATGGGTAGTTCGTGGTATGGGTGTTACACAGTGGACACACGAAGAGGCTGCTGGTCAGTTCGTGGGCTCGCGGTCGCGGGTGTTACACAGTGGACACACGAAGAGGCTGCTGGTCAGGGGTGGTGGGTGTTACACAGTGGACACACGAAGAGGCTGCTGGTCAGGGGTGGTGGGTGTTACACAGTGGACACACGAAGAGGCTGCTGGTCAGTCAGGGGTGTGTGTTACACACTACACACTGGACACACGAAGAGGCTGCTGGTCAGGGGTGGTGGGTGTTACACAGTGGACACACGAAGAGGCTGCTGGTCAGGGGTGGTGGGTGTTACACACTGGACACACGAAGAGGATGCTGGTCAGGGGTGGTGGGTGTTACACAGTGGACACACGAAGAGGCTGCTGGTCAGGGGTGGTGGGTGTTACACACTGGACACACGAAGAGGATGCCGGTCAGGGGTGTGTGTGTTACACACTGGACACACGAAGAGGATGCTGGTCAGGGGGGGGGGGGGGTGTTACACACTGGACACACGAAGAGGATGCACAGGGGTGTGTGTGTTACACACTGGACACACGAAGAGGATGCTGGTCAGTCAGGGGGGTGGTTACACACTACACACTGGACACACGAAGAGGATGCCGGTCAGGGGTGTGTGTGTTACACACTGGACACACGAAGAGGATGCTGGTCAGGGGGGGGGGGGGTGTTACACACTACACACTGGACACACGCAGAGGATGCTGGCCGGGGGGGGGGGGGGTGTTACCCACTACACACTGGACACACGAAGAGGATGCCGGTCAGGGGTGTATGTGTTACACACTGGACACACGAAGAGGATGCTGGTCAGGGGGGGGGGGGTGTTACACACTACACACTGGACACACGCAGAGGATGCTGGCCGGGGGGGGGGGGGGTGTTACCCACTACACACTGGACACACGAAGAGGATGCTGGTCAGGGGTGGGTGGGGGGTGTTACACACTGGACACACGAAGAGGATGCTGGCCAGGGGGGGGGGGTGTTACCCAATACACACTGGACACACGAAGAGGATGCTGGTCAGGGGGGGTGTGTGTTACACACTACACACTGGACACACGAAGAGGCTGCTGGTCAGGGGTGGTGGGTGTTACACAGTGGACACACGAAGAGGCTGCTGGTCAGTCAGGGGTGTGTGTTACACACTACACACTGGACACACGAAGAGGCTGCTGGTCAGGGGTGGTGGGTGTTACACAGTGGACACACGAAGAGGCTGCTGGTCAGTCAGGGGTGGGTGTTACACACTACACACTGGACACACGAAGAGGCTGCTGGTCAGGGGGGGGGGGGTTACACACTACACACTGGACACACGAAGAGGCTGCTGGTCAGGGGTGGTGGGTGTTACACAGTGGACACACGAAGAGGCTGCTGGTCAGGGGGGGGTGGGTGGTACACACTACACACTGGACACACGAAGAGGCTGCTGGTCAGGGGTGGTGGGTGTTACACAGTGGACACACGAAGAGGCTGCTGGTCAGTCAGGGGTGTGTGTTACACACTACACACTGGACACACGAAGAGGCTGCTGGTCAGGGGTGGTGGGTGTTACACAGTGGACACACGAAGAGGCTGCTGGTCAGGGGGGGTGGGTGTTACACACTACACACTGGACACATGAAGAGGC